>OX638135.1:28706919-29306919 GCA_951804985.1 Dryomyza anilis | reverse complement strand
TAACACAATGCGGCAAAATGACTACTTTTTTTTATTGAACTCTGATTTTTTTTATATTTTGCTTCTATATGTTCTACCGATAAAAAGTGTAGTTTAAACTTATTCCCCTACACGTATGGGTTAGGCGCTATGGGGTCCTAAAGGGTTCAAAGAATAACCAATATAGTTCGTCATTTTGTAAAGAAGTGGTTCATTGTATGTTTTCGTTGGCTTAGGAGCAAATATAGGGAACTTGCTAAGGATGATTTACATTTAAGTTTGTATCTGAACGATTTACTACCATTTTGAATGGTTTTTATTAACAATTCCGTTAAGAAGTTATAACCAGTAGAAGAAGTCAGAAAACTATCATAATGTCGTCTTTAAAATTGATCTAGGGTCTCTAAACAACTAAACTCTCCATTACGTACTATTTATGAAATATAAGCCTACTAATAAAGAATAATAGTTATTACTTCAGTTTTGAATAAAGTCGTAGAAATTTATTATTACAATAATTGTGGTCAATTCTTAGAAAATTGCATCAATTCTAAGTTAAAATTGTGACGCTGATTCCGAAAATTGAATAGATTTTTTCTTATCGGCTCTAGTTTTTGAGCCTATTTTTATTTTCTCATAGTTTTGCTCTAGTATTTTTCCATACTCCAACCAATGACAAGAATGCATTAGACGCGGAGAACCTTGCGTTATAATACAAAATTTTACTTTACGTGAAAACGATTTAGTTTGCGAGACATCGACAAAAGAAAATTAAAACTTGACAAAAAATTATAAATTTTTATTATAATAAAAAGTATTACTTGTAAAAAAAAAATTACAAAAATAACGGTAATACTTTTTTGTGTAGCTTTACGTATACTGTTTTTTTTTTTTTTGTTATATTAGGAAATGCATTACTGCCCTTGGTTAAAAAATAATAATACTTAATTGATATAAGCCAAAATATTTATTAAGCATTTAAAAATATTTGATTTTTTCTAAGCAAACGCCACAATTTATTTGTTTTATAAAACATTTTAAAGAAGATACATGGTGCTACGAAAAAAAGGCGTAAAAGTTATTTTTGGCATTTCATCAGCGTCCCAATTTAACAAGGAATTGATGCAATTTTCACTGCACTAAAATTATTGAAATAGGTAATATATTTCTACGACTTTATTTAAAATTGAAGTTAGAACTATTATTCGTTATTATATTTCAGAAAAAGTACGTTTTGAAGAATTTAGTTGTTTAGAGACCCTACACTCAGGGAAAAACATTGTAAAATAAAGCAAAAACGACCTTAACTCAAGCAAAAGCCGTCATGAAAGTCGATTAAGGTTGATATTTTTTAATTCACCAACGAACAACGTTGATTTAAGATTGAAATGAGAACGCGTTGCATTTTTAATTCATAGTGTTTTATTCTTGTGTTAACATTGTTTACTACCATTTCAAAAATTTTATAATTTAATTTAAGATGGATGGACATTTTTGAATTGAAGTGGTTTCAACTTTCATTCAATGTAGAAACATTCTTACAACAACATTGAAACATTATAATCTTTTTATTCACCACTATACTCACATTAAATAATTAGTCTTAATGTAAAATAAATTCAATGTATTCATTATTATATTTTGACATTATGGGTGTGTGCGAATTCGACTAAATTGCTGACTAAACTAAATTTTGTCGGTAATGCAGTGTTCGACTTTTCAATTTAGCAAATTTTCGAGCAAACTAAATTGAATTAAATTGGAAGTACTTTAACAATTACCGGTTACCGAATGGCGATTGAATCAAAACACGCACAATTTAGTTTAGTCAGCAATTTAGTCGAACTCGCACACACCCTATGTACAGAATTTAAATGTAAAGCTGTAATGCTTAAAATAACTATTTGATCAATTTTTACACCAAATATCTCTTCAACAATTATTTATAATTTTATTACAATAAATACCTGTTGATTTATCCACACAAATAATTGTTCGCGAAATTTGATTCCAAGAGGAGAAATCGATTTCTTTACGTCCACGACAGATATTTAGGCAAACATACGAAATGAAGAACGCACATGTAAAGAATGACTTGACAAAGTACAAAAAAATCCAAAATTCAAACAGAAAAATTCAAACGGCCCGTTAGGCACAATGCAATGTTATTTCAAAAATGCTCTATCATAAATCAACCATGGTTGGCTTTGACTTAAAATGTTCAATGTTATTTAAAGGCTTACATTGCACTATTTTTAAAATAAGTAGATTTAATATTAAATCAAAGTTGCTGCAATCTTGATATTAGATTGCTGCAATTTTAAATTGAAAATGTATTTTTAATTTAAAGATGTAATTTTTGATTCGATGTATTTCAAACTAGTATTAAAATTTTACGATGTTAAAACATGGTTGTTTTATCAAAAGTTGAAAATTTTAAAAACAACTCCTTAACGGAATTGTTAATAGAAAATCATTCAAAATATGGTAAATCGTTAAGACACAAATTTAGATTGTTCGGTGGAAATCATCCTTAGGAAGTTCCCTATAATCGCTCTTTAGACATCAAAAACGTAAAATGAATCATTTCGCTACCAGACGTGTAGGGGTATAAGTTTATAGTACATTTTTGATCCACTGACCATGGAGATCCGCTGACCATGGAGCTGTTTTTTACATATGGGCATATCCAGAAAAACGTCAACCATGACCGAAAAATTCAAAATGCTCAAATCTTTGAAATAACAATGGATTTGGAATCTTAAATGTCTGAATCTAAATATCTGAAAAGAAATTTCTAATTCGTTAACGGTAACGTATAAAAAAATACTCATATATTACTATGAAATATGTAAATATAACAATTTTTCATGTATTTTAAGTAACCAAATTAATTAACTTTACATAAACTATATATATTTTCTGTTTTTTTCTGGTAACATTAACAATTATTTCTAAAACTTAAAAATAATGATACAAATTAAAATAACGGGGAAATTTTGATTTTTATATAAGCATTTTCGATGTCCCGTCCGGAACCAAAAAGATACATTTATTACCATAGTTTATAGTTTTTTTAAGTGTTTAATCCACAGTTTCCAAAGCGGCATTTCTAAAACTGTAAACATAATTTACCTAGTAATTCTAGAAAATTTTTGACAGCTAATTGAAATCTGTCCTGTCCGGAACTTTGAGTACCACAACTGTAAAACTAGAGTATAAAAAATATATATATATATTTTTTTTTTCAAAAAAAAAAAAAAAAAAATTAAAACTTAAAAAACATCTGGAAATTTGAATAGTACATAACAATGATTATTGAATTATTTTTAGAAAAAATTGTAGTGCAAATTTCTATACGGAACGTCCGGAATTATTCTGCGATTTATTATGAAATAACTGTAAGCCTTAGGAACAAAGTCCATATACACAAAAATAAAGTAAATTGTCTCAGCTATGTTCAGAGATAATTAAAAAAAATATATTGTATGTAAAAAGTATTTTTAGAATAAAAATCGTATTGATAATTTCTATACGGAATTTTTTGTCCTGTCCGGAATTTTTCTGTGAATTAAAATTTAGGAACAAAGTGTAAATATATAAAGAAAGCACGTTATTTCAACTATTTTTAATTATTTCGAAAAAATCATTTGTACTTAAAATTCGCTGACTTTTGGGTATATACATATGAACTTCCATATTTACTTCCGTTTTTGTCCCGTCCCGAACGCCTATTATTTTATTTATATCTTTTGATCTACCGTATAGAATTCTATAATTTTTTGCAGATGTTTAGTCCTATTTAAATACTACCTGCTAAATCCAACACTGTTCTGAATGCAGCCAAAGCAGGGATGATATTTCAAACTGTCAATATTATAGCTTATCGTAAAAAATTGTACTAAATGGAAACAAATAGTACTTTTTTTCATAAATTTAAATATTTTAATGTATTCTGCAAGAAAACAATGAAGTAATGTTGAAAATATAGCTTTTAGAGAATAGTTAACTGTTATATCGACGCATAGCCAAAGTGCTTCAGTAACTTTCAAATTTATTTCCACAAATTAACTCGTGGCATAAACTTCCGATCACACCTATGTCCAACCAAATTAAGATTGAAGTGTAGCCTTAGAAAAATTGCTATTTTCGGACCAATCACGTTTTTTATCGAAAGTTCTATCGTATCCTTATTTGTTGGTCATATCTGTAGCAAATCGACATAGCAACTTATGAACTCAAAAATGAATGGGATTTATTAATTCAAGTATTCCTAAAAATATTGAATTGAAATGTAAAATATAAAAAAAAAAATCATTTTTATTCATTATTTTATGTTAATATTATGAAGGTTAAATTTTTCTGGATTTGCTCATATGTGTAGGGTAGAGTGGTTAAAAAAAATACTTTTTCGAAATTCCCACGGAAATCTTCACCCCCTCCCCCCTAAAAAGTTTAAGCACGTTAAAAAAGTAATTCAAAAAATTTTTTGGCCAAATCGAAAAACGTTTAGAGGTCGTGCATCGCGATTTTCTGTTTTTTAGCGAATTTAAAATCGTTAGTAGGTAGGTCTGATTAAAGTAGAATAACTTTTTTATTTTTGGTTGGATTTTCATGAAATTTTGGAATCTTGAACATAAATCACTACAGATTACAATGGAATTATTATTTTATCCGGCTATAAATAACACAGTGCGACAAAATTACATATTTTTAAATTGAACTCAATTTTTTTTATATTGTGCTTCTATATGGTCTACAAATAAAAAGTGTAGTTTAAATTTATACCCCTACACGTATGGGCTAGACGCTATGGGGTCCTAAAGAGTTCAAAGTATAACCAATATAGTTCGTTATTTTGTAAATAAGTGGTTCATTGTATGTTTTTGATGACTTAGGAGCAAATTTAGGGAACTTGCTAATGATGATTTCCATTTAAGTTTGTATCTTAACGATTAACTACCATTTAGAATGGTTTTTATTAACAATTCCGTTAAGAAGTTATAACCAGTAGATTCCAACCAATGACAAGAATGCATTAGGCGCGGAGAACCTTGCGTTATAATACAAAATTTTACTTTACGTGAAAACGATTAAATCTGCGAAATATAGACAAAAGAAAATTAAAACTTGACAAAAAATTATAAATTTTTATTATAATAAAAATTATTACTTGTTAAAAAAAAATTACAAAAATGACGGTAATACTTTTTTGTGTATCTTCACGTATATTCTTTTTTTATATTAGGAAATGCATTACTGCCTTTGGTTAAAAAATAATAACACTTAATTGAAATAAGCCAAAATTTTAAAATATTTTAATTAAGCATTTAAAAATATTTGATTTTTCCTAAGCAAACGACACAATTTATTAGTTTTATAAAACATTTTAAAGAAGATACACGGTGCTACGAAAAAAAGGCATAACAGTCATTTTTGGCATTTCATCAGCGTCACAATTTTAACAAGGAATCGATGCAATTTTCACTGCACAAAAATTATTGAAATAATATATTTCTACGACTTTATTTAAAATTGAAGTTAGAACTATTATTCGTTATTAAATTTCAGAAATAGAACGTGTTGAAGAATTTAGTTGTTTAGAGACCCTAGTTCAATTTTAAAGACAAATATTTTTCCCAAAGACATTATAATAATTTTCTGATATCTTCTACTGCTTATAACTCCTTAACGGAATTGTTAATAGAAAACCATTCAAAATGGTTGTAAATCGTTGAGACACAAACTTAGATTGTTCGGTGTATAATCGATCATTAGACATCAAAAACGTACAATGAACCATTTCGCTACAATAGCTTCTAACCCAGACGTGTAGGGGTATAAGTTTATACTACATATTTGATCCACCATGTAAATTGAAAAAAAAATTCGAGTTCAAATTTTAGTGCCGCACTGTGTAATTTATTAAAAAAAAACTGTAAAACTACAGTATAAAAATATAACTTTTTTTTTCAAAAATAGGAAAAAAAAATAAAAACTTAAAAAATCTGGAAATTTGAATATTACGTCACTTTTCATTTCGTAACAATGATTATTGATATTGTCATATACACAATTATTTTTAGAAAAAAATCGTAGTGCAAATTTCTATATGGAACGTCCGGAATTATTCTGCGATTTATTATGAAAAAACTATAAACTTTAGGAATAAAGTGGAAATATAAAAAGAAAGCACGTTATTTCAACTATTTTTTTTAAATATTTCGTAAAAATCATTTGTACGAAAAATTCGCTGACTTTTTGGAATATTCATATATATCTCGATATTTACTTCCGTTTTTGTCCCGTCCGGAACGCATATTATTTTATTTATATCTTTTGATCTACCGTATAGAAATCTATAATTTTTGCAGATGTTTAGTCCTATTTAAATACTACATGCCTGCTAAATCTAACACTGCTCTGCACGCAAAGCCGGGACGATATTTCAATCTGTCGATATTATAACTTATGTACTAAATGGAACCAAGTAGTACTTTTTTTTTATAAATTTAAATATTTTAATGTATTCTTCAAGAAAACAATGAAGTAATGTCGAAAAAAAGACGTCATACTACTTGACCTAGTAAGACCAAGTCAATTCATTCAAATTGTAATTATAATATTAATAAAATATTAAAATAGAAAAATAAAAAAACATTGTTTGAATTAAATGAAGGTTTTATGTATGTACTTCTGATTTTAGTATAACGTTTAGGTTACAGTATCGGGTTTTAAAATTAAACTGTTTTAAAATTATATATATGAATTAATACTTCAAAATATTCCGCCCGTAACTATAATCAAAATTAACCTAGAACTAAAATTTAATAACGACTTTTGTGGAAGTTATCATATAAAACCAATTGTCAAATGCGGTATATATAAATTAAGTTGTAATTGTTAAAATTGTTTATAGTTATGCGCCAATAACTTGTGATCAGTATATTTAGTTTTGGAATTTATTACAATGGAATTGTACTAAAATGGTCTGGGGTGTACTTACGTACTTTTGGTATTGAAATTGTATTGACAAAAACAATTGTACTGAAAAAATCATCACTGAGCCAAAGTCTCAATGAGCAGTGAACTTTCGAATAAAAGCTTTTCACTGTGTAAACTACTAAATCGACGCAACGAAAAGCTGGATTGATAGCTGATCTATATAACTTTTAGAAAATAGTTAACTGTTATATCGACGCATCGCCACAGTGCTTCAGTAACTTTCAAATTTATTTCCACCAATTAACTCGTGGCATAAATTTCCGATCACACCTATGTCCAACCAAATTAAGATTGAAGTGTATTCTTAGAAAAAGTGCTATTTTCGGGCCAATCACGTTTTTTTTTTTGAAAGTTCCATCGTATTGTTGTAAGTTATCGTCCTTCTACTAGGACTTTAACTTCCTTGATCCTTTTTATACTTACTAAGTCCCTTTTTTATGTGTTTATTATTTAATAAAACCCGAGTCTTTTTACTTTCAGACACTTTATTTCGTTTTTAAAGGTTTTTTACACTTATACTTATCACTAGGTTTTAGAACTGGATACTTCGGCTTATCGGAAACAATTGATTCTTAGTCTATACTTAACTTCTACATAACACCTCGTATTCTTATAATTTCACAATAAATTGAGTAATTTCATCATGCTAAAATAACTTAGTCAGCGTATTTATAATTTCACAATAAATTGAGTACTTTCATCATTCTAAAATAACTAAGTCAGCATTTATTTGTGTGATCTGAGTGACCTATTTAACGTGGGCGTGTATACCTGTGTATATACGCCGTGTGCGCCAAGACAATTAAATGCTGTTTGTGTTTAACATGCATAATGCTTAACCCTAAAAGTATGCCATAAAAAAATATACTGGTTATGTTATGTTGTGGATCATAAGCACGCTGTAAGTTCCACGATTATGATACACAACAGTGGATCATATGTAAGCTGTGAACTCTACGATTATGATACACAACATACCTCCCCCCTTATTGAGAGAAAAAAAAATATTATTATTATTAAGAAGAATAATAGTTTTTTTTTTCTTTTGTATTATTTTAATTATTTCTGAAGAGAAAATTATTATTAAAAAGAATAATAGTTTTTTCTTTTTACATTGTTTTTGTGGTATAAATTACATTAAGTTCTATTAGTTATGAAGTTATGATCTTTACTTATATAATATTTAATGGATATTAGTAAATTAAGGGTTGTAATTTCCAGTTATATATAATAAAAACCTGGGTCCGATGTTTTCGTTGCTGACTGCTGCTATTCTGCGGTAGTAGTTCGATGCGTTGTTGTTGTTTCTGACGTATTGGCTTCTATTTCATGTGACTTGGTTCGTTGACTTGCTATGGGTGTTGTGGTGTTTGGTTTCTGCGTTGGTGATTTCCGCAATGACCCGATTTTTTCGAGTGGCGATTTCTTGCTGGGAAATGTATTTGACACCATTTCAAGGTTTTCCTTAGACGCTTATACATCTATTGTTGCTATTGGTGAATTTTTTGTATTAAATTCATCGGCTTTTATTGTTGCTTTATTTTATGTATGGAGTAGTAATGTATGTATAATGCATATGCTGCTATTATTATTAATATCAGCATTAATATGCCGTAAGACATACAGGTTTTCGTTATTTAATTTTGACTATTAAGTAATTCTTTGCGTTCCTGGTTATCAGTTAATTGTAGTAATATTTCGACGAAATCACGATGCCCATCTCTTAATGCTGATATTATTTTGCTGCGGTCTGCCAACAAGATCGGTAACGGTGTTGGTGTTATGTTTGAATACGGTAATGATGACCAATTGCCTTGTTGATTTTCTATCATAATTGTATGTGCTTCCTTTTTGTATGTTATATTCCTAATGCTTTGATGTGTATACTCGAAGGGCAGTATCATTTCTTTGTTGTGTAGATTGCAAGCTTCAGTTATGGACATCCAACCCAGGCCTGATAATGTCAACGTGGCTATATTTGACCCACAAACTGCTTCAAAAGATGCTGTCGTATTGAATTTATACAACCATGTGTTTGGTGTTCATAGTTTAACTACTAGGCCTGAACTCCTTTTGATTGCAACATGTTCACAGGTATCTTTAATATCTGTTCTGTGTTGAATCAGCGCGACTTCGCATAGTGTGTTGCTAGTTGTTAGCATGGTTGCTGGACGTTTGCATAGTGTAATTTCTTTGTCCGTATGTTGGCTAACCAAAATGCATTTGCTGTGATCTTCATTCGTTAGACCTATGTATTTGCTCCGGTCTTCTGCTTCTGATATGTAGTCATATGTTGTTTTAACCAATGCATCCCATTCTTCATTAATATTTGTTGGTATTGGGTAAATTCTATATAATGTGAACAACAAATCATCAGGCAGTGGTGTCTTGATGACTATTATTAGGCCGTCTGTGTATGGGAAAACTCGTACTGTTGATGCGCGGTGCATTTCGAATGATTTTTGTATGAACCACTTCGCCTTTCCTCTTATCGTGAGGCTAGTCAGCATTTCATCTAACTCGCTCTGGTCTATAATTGTCGGGTGTAATCGTCCCTTGTATAGATCATCTATGACTGCCATTTCCACAGCTGTTGTCCTTGAATTTCGATTAGGTTTGCATTAATTGTAGATTGAATTTCCAAGGTATCCATCATGAATAGTAAATGACTAACTTGTTGGTTTATTTTTTCATTTATGTATTTTTGTGTTCTTATTGTTATGTTTAACACATTTTGCAGATTTTCGACTTCCTTCAAGGAATTCAGTAAGGGTTTTGCTATCTTGTTATAATTTGATGAAATCACCGTAATTTGTCTTTTCATAATTTCGTATGTTTTATGTTCATTATCTTCAATATTATTGAGATGTTTATAGATAATCTCTCTTTCTTCATTGTCCATCAGTCCAAAAGCCCAGTTGAGTCCTTCGCCAATAAAATTGAGTGATCTCTTTTGTCGCTTAATTATTTCTTCATTTTTCTGTAGCGTGGCTATTATTGCCATGGGTTCCCATGTTGCTGCTAAACACGATCTTTCTATGCTGGGTCCATTTACATTGGTGCTCATTTGTTCGCACATTGTATTTGCCGTAATTATGAATTTGTTTGTCAGCTTCAGGAAATCGTTCAGTTTAAATTTATCTATTATGGTCCATTCATCATTGTAGAACAAATCATCAGTTGTCTTCTCAAAGAATAATCTTGTATCATTAATTGAAGTCTGCGTGATGTTATTTATTTAATTTCATTACCGTGTAATGATGAATTTAAAACGTTTGTTAGTTTGCTATATTAATGCATATCTGTTAATGATAAAAAATATTTGGCAGTTTTGTCGCTGCATTACCGTATCTCGTTTCAGTTCCAGTACGTTAGTGGCTTATGCCTGTAAAGTGCTGAAGTGCATTTAATCGGTTGGCATATGAATATATTCAAGCCTTCTATATTAATATGAGCTGGGAGCATTGCGCTCTATGCGCAATGAACTTGTTTGTTTAAAATGCCATATACATTTTAAAAAAAAAAAAAAAAAAAATTTAAACTTAAAAAACATCTGGAAATTTGAATAGTACATAACAATGATTATTGAATTATTTTTAGAAAAAATTGTAGTGCAAATTTCTGTACGGAACGTCCGGAATTATTCTGCGATTTATTATGAAACAACTGTAAGCCTTAGGAACAAAGTCCATATACACAAAAATAAAGTAAATTGTCTCAGCTATGTTCAGAGATAATTAAAAAAAATATATTGTATGTAAAAAGTATGTAAAAAGTAAAAAGTAAGGGGACTATGGGGGCGATTATCACAAGGCAACGTGTCTGAGTGCTTCAACATGGCGAAGCCAGCGCAATCCTTGTCGGTGTCGTCTCAAGTCAACTCACTGGTCACCAGAATTGACAAATTGTCAAATGGTGACACCTCCACTTCGGTGGAAGTCCTCCTCGTGGAAGTCCCTGGAAACGGCGCTCTACACCACCCTGTGTAGAAGTCGGCTGAAGTAAGTGGCGAGCATCTCCCTCAGAGTGAGGGTTCGTACGTTGGGTTTGGGTCCCACCACGGAAAAAACCCAATGAAAACAAAAAGAAGCCTCGGATAACGACCGATTACAACGATGACGACCCACGCAAACGTTTTAAGGACCTTTATAGGGAAGGTGCCTCTATCCAGCTGGCAGATGTCCTCGAAAAATATAAGGCTGACATCACCGCTATCCAGGAGATGCGATGGACGGGACAGGGCTGTTCGAAACAAGCGTCCTGTGATATCTACTACAGCTGCCATGCGGAGAGACACGAATTTGGATGTGGATTTGTGGTCGGCAAGAGACTCCGCCATCTTGTCTATACGTTCACGCCCGTGGACGAAAGGCTGGCAACAATCCGCATCAAGGCTAAATATTTCCATATCAGCCTAATTTGTGCACACGCTCCGACGAACGAGAAAGATGACGAGACAAAAGAGCGCTTCTACGAGCGCCTAGACAACGCATACGAGCGCTGCCCCCGCCACGATATCAAAATCGTGCTAGGCGATTTTAACGCCAAGGTGGGCAGAGAAGCCATCTATTGTCCCACAATCGGAAAATTTAGCCTCCATGCCAACACTTCCGATAACGGAACGAGGCTAATCGACTTCGCCGCAGCACGAAACATGGTAGTTAGTAGCACTAGATTCGAACATTTCGATATCCACAAGGCCACATGGTTGTCGCCCGATCAAAAAACTCGAAATCAAATTGATCACGTTGTGATTGACGGAAGGCACGCTTCAAGCGTGATGGACGTACGCACTATCCGAGGTGCCAATATGGACTCGGATCATTACCTTGTAGCAGCCAAGGTCCGCACACGCTTAAGCGCTGCGAAGAACGTACGGAACCAAACGCAGAGAAAGCTAGACGTCGGAAAGCTGCAATCACAACAGACAACGCAAGCCTTTTCCACACGACTCTCACACCTGCTTAGACAAAGCACTCCTCCTCTCGATGATATAAGCGCGCATTGGAATCATATCTCCTGCTCTATGCGTACGGCTGCCGAAGAGGTGCTTGGATTCCAACGCCCCCTGAGGAATCAGTGGTATGACCAAGAGTGTCGCGCGGCCACTGCAGAGAAAGACGCTGCGAACAAATCCACCCTGCAGTCAGTAGCTACGCGAGCTGCGAAGGAGCGATACAAAGAGAAGAGGAGGGAAGAGAGACGTCTTTTCAGGCGTAAAAAAAGCGAGGCAGAAAGACGTGAGTGTGAGGAGATTGAGATGCATGGGGACAGGAATGAGGCTCGAAAATTCTTCGAGAAAATAAGACGCCTAGCCGAAGGTTCAAAATCCGGAGCCTCTTCCTGTAAAGATGAGAACGGAAATCTAGTGACAGATATCCAGAGCACACTGAAAATATGGAGGGATCACTTCTCTAAACTGCTGACCGGTGATGATGACCTCAATTCCACCGATAGAGAAGCAAACCCGGCAAACCCAGTACTTGATGACGACGTTGAGATTCCGCCACCCGACCATGACGAGGTCAGAACAGCCATTGCTCGGCTGAAAAACAACAAAGCCGCAGGTGCTGATGGCCTGCCTGCTGAATTGTTTAAGACCGGAGGCGAAGAGCTAATAGAGAGCATGCACGAGCTCGTAAGCAGAATATGGTCGGATGAAAGCATGTCAAGTGACTGGAACCTCAGTGTACTCTGCCCAATCCTTAGGAAAGGGGATCCCACTATCTGCGCCAACTACCGTGGGATCAGCCTACTCAATATCGCATACAAGGTTCTATCGAGCGTATTATGTGAAAGACTGAAGCCCATCGTCAACAGACTGATTGGACCTTATCAGTGCGGCTTCAGACCTGGAAAGTCCACCATAGACCAGATTTTCACATTGCGCCTAATCCAGGAAAAGACCCTAGAAAAACAGATCGACACCTACCACCTATTAGTCGACTATAAAGCCGCCTTCGACACTCCGATAAGGGAACGATTATACGCCGCAATGTCTGAGTTCGGTATACCTGCGAAACTTATAAGGCTTTGCAGGATGACCCTGAGCAACACACGTTGCTCAGTGAGATTAGGAAAATACCTCTCCGAGCCATTTCATACCGAACGAGGTTTCAGACAGGATGACTCCCTATCGTGCGACTTTTTTAACTTATTGATGGAGAAAATAGTTCGAGCTGCCGAACTCCGTCAAAGCGGCACTATCCGCAACAAAAGTGTCATGCTGCTCGCATATGCCGACGATATTGATATCATTGGCAGGAGCACACGAGCAGTCAGCGCAGCATTCTCCAGATTGGAGAAAGAGTCGCGTCGAATGGGTCTAGTGGTGAACGAGGACAAGACGAAGTTCCTTGTGTCAACAAGCAAAAAAGAGTCCGTGCGTCTTGGACAGAAAGCTGATTTTGACACCCACAAGTTCGACATTGTGAAGGACTTCGTCTATCTGGGAACAGCGTAAACAGCAACAACGACGTCAGCCTGGAGATCAAACGGAGAATAACTCTTGCCAACAGGTGCTACTTTGGGCTCAGTAGGCAATTGAGAAGCAGAGCCCTCTCTCGCCGGACAAAAATAACGCTCTACAAGTCACTCATCATGCCCGTCCTACTTTATGGTGCAGAAACATGGACGCTGGCCACCACCGATGAGAGAGTACTGGGAGCGTTCGAGAGAAAGATTCTCCGTAAAATCTTTGGCCCTATCTGCTTTGCTAACGAGTATCGAATCAGGATGAACCACGAGCTGTATGAGTTATTCGACGACATTGACATAGTCAAGCGCATCAAGATCCAACGGCTTCGCTGGCTAGGTCATGTCGAACGAATGGATGAAAACACTCCAGCCAAGAAGGTGCTTGAATCGAAACTCGAAGGTGGACAGCGTAGAAGAGGGCGTCCAAATCTGCGTTGGAAAGACCAAGTTGAGGACAACCTGGCAACGCTTGGTATTTCTAACTGGCGTTAGCGCGCGCAAAGCAGATCCGACTGGCGCGGCTTCATCTCAGCGGCCAAAACCGATCCACGGTTGTAAGGGCCATTTAAGTAAGTAAAAAGTATTTTTAGAATAAAAATCGTATTGATAATTTCTATACGGAATTTTTTGTCCCGTTCGGAAGCGTCACAATTTTAACAAGGAATTGATGCAATTTACACTGCACTAAAATTATTTAAATAATATATTTCTACGATTTTATTTAAAATTGAAGTTAGACTATTATTCGTTATTATATTTCAGACATAGTACGTTATGAAGAATTTATTTGTTTAGAGACCTTAGTTTAATTTTAAAGACAAATATTTTCCCCAAAGACATTATGATAATTTTCTGATTTCTTCTACTGCTTATAACTCCTTAATGGAATTGTTAATAGAAAACCATTCAAAATGGTGGTAAATCGTTAAGACACAAACTGAGATTGTTCGGTAGAAATCATCCTTAGAAAGTTCCCTATAATCGCTAAATCGCTAAATTGCTGTATCGGGTTTTAAAATTAAACTGTTTTAAAATTATATATATGAATAAATGCTTCAAAATATTCCGCCCGTAACTATAATCAAAATTAACCTAGAACTAAAATTTAATAACGACTTTTGTGGAAGTTATCATATAAAACAAATTGTCAAATGCGGTATATTTAAATTAAGTTGTAATTGTTAAAATTGTTTATAGTTATGCGCCAATAACTTTTGATCAGTAAATTTAGTTTTGGAATTTATTACAATGGAATTGTACTAAAATGGTCTGGGGAGTACTTACGTACTTTTGGTATTTAAATTGTATTGACAAAAACAATTGTACTGAAAAAATTATCACTGAGCCAAAGTCTCAATGAGCAGTGAACTTTCGAATAAAAGCTTTTCACTGTGTAAACTACTAAATCGACGCAACGAAAAGCTGGATTGATAGCTGAACTATATAACTTTTAGAAAATAGTTAACTGTTATATCGACGCATCGCCACAGTGCTTCAGTAACTTTCAAATTTATTTCCACCAATTAACTCGTGGCATAAATTTCCGATCACACCTATGTCCAACCAAATTAAGATTGAAGTGTAGTCTTAGAAAAAGTGCTATTTTCGGGCCAATCACGTTTTTTTTTTTGAAAGTTCCATCGTATTGTTGTAAGTTATCGTCCTTCTACTAGGACTTTAACTTCCTTGATCCTTTTTATACTTACTAAGTCCCTTTTTTATGTGTATATTATTTAATAAAACCCCCAGTCTTTTTACTTTCAGACACTTTATTTCGTTTTTAAAGGTTTTTTACACTTATACTTATCACTAGGTTTTAGAACTGGATACTTCGGCTTATCGGAAACAATTGATTCTTAGTCTATACTTAACTTCTACATAACACCTCGTATTCTTATAATTTCACAATAAATTGAGTAATTTCATCATGCTAAAATAACTTAGTCAGCGTATTTATAATTTCACAATAAATGAAAAGAATAATAGTTTTTTCTTTTTACATTGTTTTTGTCGTATAAATTACAATAAGTTCTATTAGTTATGAAGTTATGATCTTTACTTATATAATATTTAATGGATATTAGTAAATTAATAATAATACTAATCGAGTTTTAGCTAATACAGCTAGCTTGCACTTTCAAAGCATAAATGCTTGAAAAAATTTACCCACTAATAGTAGTTGGGCGCGTAACAAACGCATGCAGTTGTTAAAATATCTACAATATTATTTTTGTTATTAAAGCATCAATCAACATTTGAGTAGACTTTTTGACAGATTAACATTAAAATGTCTGCAATTATTAACTATATTACACATACGGGTAAAAGGTGATGATACAACATAATTTGTTCTACTAAATGGAAGATAGAATAATGTATCACCATTTCTACTACTTCTACGATTTTGGTTAAAGGTTATATATCGTAGAAGCTCTGGTGAATCCAATTTACCAGTAATGAGTTGATGTATATATATTATATCAGCATTTTTTCTGCGATCTTCAAGTGATTTCAAGTTTAATAGCTTCAGCCGATCCTCGTATGGTCGAAGATTGTAATTATCAACCCAATTTAAACCATTGAGAGCGAATCGTACAAAGTTTTGTTGTATACGTTCGATACGATCAGTGGGCACTTTATAAAAAGGAGACCATACTTGACTTGCATATTCTAGATGACAACGTACTAGAGTATTATATAGAGTTAATGTAGTCAAAGGACTATTAAATTCTTTAGCCCAGCGCTTGATAAAACCAAGCAATGAAGAGGCTTTTTTACATATATGTTCAATATGAAGTTTGAACGATAAAGTGGGATCAACAAACAGACCTAGATCCTTCTTTATATGTACTCGACTAACATTTTCCTCTTTTAACATATAGTTATACTCTATATTGTTTCTCTTTCGAGAAAATATCATATACTGACACTTATCTGGATTAAGTACCAAATGGTTCTTAAAACACCAAATCTCAAAAAAATTTAAATCTGTCTGCAGTAATTTAGCGTCCTTCTCATCCTTGATAGCCTTATAAATTTTCATGTCATCGGCATAAATTAATAGATTGGAGTACTTTATATTGTATATAACATCATTAATCGCCAAAATAAATAAAAGAGGTCCAAGATGGCTACCCTGAGGTACCCCGGATGTTGCAATAAGAGGTGAAGATGAAACTTTTCTGAAACGTATTAGATATGATCGATCAGATAAATAAGACTGTATCCATTTCACAAAGAATTCTGGAAAACCAAGTATCTTTAATTTGAATAAAATTAAATTGTGAGGAAGTTTGTCGAAAGCTTTACTGAAGTCAGTATATATGCAATCAACTTAATTTCCTGACTCGATTTCGTCAGTTGTGAATGAGGTGAAATCCAGTAGGTTTGATACCGTGGATCTACCGGTAACAAATCCATGCTGACGTGTTTACAATGAATTTTTACATGATCATACACAATGCGTTCAAACAATTTCGGGATAGATGAGAGTTTAGCAATTGGTATATAATTGGTAACATCGTTTTTGCACCCTTTTTTAAAAATTGGACTTATAAATGAGTTTTTCCAAAATTGTGGAAAATTACCTTCATTAATTGATTTATTAAATATGATACTAAGAGGCATACATAACGACGCACCACAGTTCTTTAAAACTGTAGCAGGAATACCGTCTGGCCCAGAGCTATAATCATCATCAATTGACGAAATGTATTGCAAGATTAAATCCGGTGTAAAGGATATAGAATCTAGTGAAGTTTTGGGTGCTGAGTGCATGTATTGAAAATAGTTATTATCAATAATGAACGGATCACTACTAAACGACTGCTTAAAAAGGCTAGCAAATAAGCCACATATAATATCAGGGTCACTCGTGAACTCCTCGTTATTTTTAAATGATGCTGGAAAACCATCACTTTTCTTTTTAGTATTAATAAAACCCCAAAACTTCTTAGGGTCTGATAATATTTTAAGCTTCATTTTTTCAACATAATCAGAATAAAGTGAAGCTGATTTACTTTTAAATTTCAGAAACATGATAGTGTATGTTTCTAGGTCATTAGGATTTTGACTATTGACATATCTATTCCATGCTCTATTCCTAGAATAACGTAAATTCTTTAATTCTTTGGTGTACCATGGATACGATGATTGCTTAGAAAATTTCAGACTGTAAGGTACCGATAGTGCAATACAAGAAAATAGTTCAAAGTAAAAGAAATTTATGGAACAATCGAGTTGATTATTGTCAATATAGTTTGATAAAAAATCACGTTTTGCAAATAACCATTCATTCATTTTAGCATAATCTGCTTTAGCAAAATTAAATTCATATACTTTATCTGAAGAGCGAGAATTAATTATATTATCTGTATCAGATTGGTAATAAATTGTTAAAGGTGAATGATAATTATCATTGCCTGTTAGAGCATGAATAGACCGTTTAACAACCGAATTATTACTGTCAGTAGTAAAAACCAGGTCAAGTTGTCTATCTAGATAGTTAGTAATACAACTTACTTGTTGTAAGTCAGATGAGATAGTGTCAACAAAAATTTGTTCTTGTCGGGTTTTAGAGTTAGATGCATAGTAATATGTATCATCGTCAGATCTATCCCATTTTAAATCAGGTAGATTAAAATCTCCCATCATTAAAATATCGTCAGAACTATTAAGTAAATCTAGTACAAAATCAACTGACTTCGATAAAGTCTCAAAGGCTTCAACTTTACTTTTAGGAGGAATATATGCATTTAAGATATATACACAGGAATTGTGTAATACAATCTTTACACAAATAAGCTCTAATGTAGAAGCAACAGGTATTTCTACTAAGGAACTTATAAAAGTATTCTTGACTGCAATTAAAACACCACCACCGACTGGAGAATTTTCACACTCAAACCGATCTTTTCTAAAGATATTGAAACTATTATCAAATATTTCAATACTTAAATGGCTATTATTTAACCAAGTCTCAGTTAATGCTATGAGATCATATTCAAAAGTTTGAGTAGCTAAAAAAATATCTCGACTCTTTGAGCGCAAACCCCTTACGTTTTGATAGTAAATGGTGATTCGCTCTAGTTTTTTGAATTTTGGTGTGCAGTTGGTTTGTTGACTTTTTGACTGGGCCCGATGTTTTCGTTGCTGACTGCTGCTATTCTGCGGTAGTAGTTCGATGCGTTGTTGTTGTTTCTGACGTATTGGCTTCTATTTCATGTGACTTGGTTCGTTGACTTGCTATGGGTGTTGTGGTGTTTGGTTTCTGCGTTGGTGATTTCCGCAATGACCCGATTTTTTCGAGTGGCGATTTCTTGCTGGGAAATGTATTTGACACCATTTCAAGGTTTTCCTTAGACGCTTATACATCTATTGTTGCTATTGGTGAATTTTTTGTATTAAATTCATCGGCTTTTATTGTTGCTTTATTTTTAATTGTGGAGTAGTAATGTATGTATAATGCATATGCTGCTATTATTATTAATATCAGCATTAATATGCCGTAAGACATACCGGTTTTCGTTATTTAATTTTGACTATTAAGTAATTCTTTGCGTTCCTGGTTATCAGTAAATTGTAGTAATATTTCGTCGAAATAACGATGCCCATCTCTTAATGCTGATCTTATTTTGATGTTGTCTGCCCACAAGATCGGTAACGGTGTTGGTGTTATGTTTGAATACGGTAATGATGACCAATTGCCTTGTTGATTTTCTATCATAATTGTATGTGCTTCCTTTTTGTATGTTATATTCCTAATGCTTTGATGTGTAAACTCGTGTTGTGTAGATTGCAAGCTTCAGTTATGGACATCCAACCCAGGCCTGATAATGTCAACGTGGCTATATTTGACCCACAAACTGCTTCAAAAGAAGCTGGCGTATTGACTTTATACAACCATGTGTTTGGTGTTCATAGTTTAACTACTAGGCCTGAACTCCTTTTGATTGCAACATGTTCACAGGTATCTTTAATATCTGTTCTGTGTTGAATCAGCGCGACTTCGCATAGTGTGTTGCTAGTTGTTAGCATGGTTGCTGGACGTTTGCATAGTGTAATTTCTTTGTTCGTATGTTGGCTAACCAAAATGCATTTGCTGTGATTCGTTAGACCTATGTATTTGCTCCGTTCATCTGCTTCAGATATGTAGTCATATGTTGTTTCAACCAATGCATCCCATTCTTCGTTAATATTTGTTGGTATTGGGTAAATTCTATATAATGTGAACAACAAATCATCAGGCAGTGGTGTCTTGATGACTATTATTAGGCCGTCTGTGTCTGGGAAAACTCGTACTGTTGATGCGCGGTGCATTTCGAATGATTTTTGTATGAACCACTTCGCCTTTCCTCTTAACGTGAGGCTAGTCAGCATTTCATCTAACTCGCTCTGGTCTATAATTGTCGGGTGCAATCATCCCTTGTGTAGATCATCTATGACTGCCATTTCCACAGCTGTTGTCCTTGAATTTCGATTAGGTTTGCATTAATTGTAGATTGAATTTCCAAGGTATCCTTCATGAATAGTAAATGACTAACATGTTGGTTTATTTTTTCATTTATGTATTTTTGTGTTCTTATTGTTATGTTTAACACATTTTGCCGATTTTCGACTTCCTTCAAGGAATTCAGTAAGATTTTTGCTATCTTGTTATAATTTGATGAAATCACCGTAATTTGTCTTTTCATAATTTCGTATGTTTTATGTTCATTATCTTCAATATTATTGAGATGTTTATAGATAATCTCTCTTTCTTTATTGTCCATCAGTCCAAAAGCCCCGTTGAGTCCTTCGCCAATAAAATTGAGTGATCTCTTTTGTCGCTTAATTATTTCTTCATTTTTCTGTAGCGTGGCTATTATTGCCATGGTTTCCCGTGTTGCTGCTAAACACGATCTTTCTATGCTGGGTCCATTTACATTGGTGCTCATTTGTTCGCACATTGTATTTGCCGTAATTATGAATTTGTTTGTCAGCTTCAGGAAATCGTTCAGTTTACATTTATCTATTATGGTCCATTCATCATTGTAGAACAAATCATCAGTTGTCTTCTCAAAGAATAATCTTGTATCATTAAATAAAGTTTGCGTGATGTTGACTGCTTCCTTGGCTGCCAACATCAGGACCCGTGTGACAATTCTAATCATTATATTGGTTTCGCTCTTTATTTCATATTGTAAAAAGACGAAATTCCACTTTTTTACATATATAAATGGAATCCTTAATAATTTTATGTAGTTTTCTTATAAATATTTCTCATTTTACCCCTTAATACATATTATTAAGGCGTTGGCCATAATTATACTTTAAATATTTATAGTAGTTAATATATGTGTTAACATGTACTACATGATTTAGTTTAGAAACATACATTTAGATATGTTTCTGTATTGTTGTAATACAAAACGTTGTATATACAATCCCAGTAGTACATGGTTAAATGCTTAGCTATTTACTCATGCACTAACTAAGAATTTTCTATGTATTAGGAAATAAGCGCGCGCGACTTCTTAGCATTACATAAATGTATTTGCTATATTAAGTTGTTAAATATAAAATTTTGTACATCTCAATTGTACTTATTTAATTTCATTACCGTGTAATGATGAATTTAAAACGTTTGTTAGTTTGCTATATTAATGCATATCTGTTAATGATAAAAAATATTTGGCAGTTTTGTCGCTGCACTACCGTATCTCGTTTCAGTTCCAGTACGTTAGTGGCTTCTGCCTGTAAAGTGCTGAATTGCATTTAATCGGTTGGCATATGAATATATTCAAGCCTTCTATATTAATATGAGCTGGGAACATTGCGCTCTATGCGCAATGAACTTGTTTGTTTAAAATGCCATATATATTTTTTTTTTTTCAAAAAAAAAAAAAAAATTTAAACTTAAAAAACATCTGGAAATTTGAATAGTACATCACTTTTAATTTTGTAACAATGATTATTGAATTATTTTTAGAAAAAATTGTAGTGCAAATTTCTGTACGGAACGTCCGGAATTATTCTGCGATTTATTATGAAATAACTGTAAGCCTTAGGAACAAAGTCCATATACACAAAAATAAAGTAAATTGTCTCAGCTATGTTCAGAGATAATTAAAAACCAGTTGGGAAGGTTAGATGACATGGGAAATTTTAAAGTAGGTGTAATTATGATAGTTAGGATTATCAAAATTATAGTCGGTCTAAGCCGTCTATAAATACCCTACACATATGTGTGGTTACCATTCAAAGTGGTCACCAGGTCACCAGGGTATACGAATCCTGAAAATAGGGTATACGAATCGCTGAAGAATTTCCATTCATTTGATACCCATATTTACAAATGGGTAGGTGTACCGAATTTCGATTTTTTTTTTATGAACCACAAGTCTCTTCGCCGGAAAACATTATTATCATGTATTTGAGCATGATGTCAATATATATTTGACCAAAAAAGTTTACCTAAGCACGTATACATAAACATTGATCTATATATGTACCATTTTATATGAGGTATTTGAACATAAGTGGTCGGATCATAGGTCACAATGGACCGATCTCGCCAATTTCACACATACAGCGTAGGTATATGAGTAATCTAAGTTATAAGTTTCATTTATCTAGCTCTTCAATTTTAAAAGTAGTAGGGATTTCAACAGACAGACGGACAGACGGACAGACAGACGGACAGACGGACATCGCTAAATCGACTCAGGAGGTCATGCTGATCAAGAATATATATACTTTTCCATACCGGAGATGCTTCCTTCTGGGTGTTACAAACGGCGTACCAAACTGAATATACCCTTTCACTCTTAGTGTAGGGTATAAAAATATATTGTATGTAAAAAGTATTTTTAGAATAAAAATCGTATTGATAATTTCTATACGGAATTTTTTGTCCCGTCCGGAAGCGTCACAATTTTAACAAGGAATTGATGTAATTTACACTGCACTAAAATTATTTAAATAATATATTTCTACGATTTTATTTAAAATTGAAGTTAGACTATTATTCGTTATTATATTTCAGACATAGTACGTTATGAAGAATTTATTTGTTTAGAGACCTTAGTTCAATTTTAAAGACAAATATTTTCCCCAAAGACATTATGATAATTTTCTGATTTCTTCTACTGCTTATAACTCCTTAACGGAATTGTTAATAGAAAACCATTCAAAATGGTGGTAAATCGTTAAGACACAAACTGAGATTGTTCGGTAGAAATCATCCTTAGAAAGTTCCCTATAATCGCTCCTTAGACATCAAAAACGTACAATGAACAATTTCGCTACAAAATAACGAACTGTAT
Organism: Dryomyza anilis; assembly: GCA_951804985.1. Lineage (NCBI taxonomy): Eukaryota > Metazoa > Arthropoda > Insecta > Diptera > Dryomyzidae > Dryomyza > Dryomyza anilis. The sequence goes on along the minus strand of OX638135.1, from coordinate 29,284,153 downwards.
TAAGTTGTAATTGTTAAAATTGTTTATAGTTATGCGCCAATAACTTGTGATCAGTATATTTAGTTTTGGAATTTATTACAATGGAATTGTACTAAAATGGTCTGGGGAGTACTTACGTACTTTTGATTAATAATAGATTAACAATTGTACTGAAAAAATCATCACTGAGACAAAGTCTCAATGAGCAGTGAACTTTCGAATAAAAGCTTTTCACTCTGTAAACTACTAAATCAACGCAACGAAAAGCTGGATTGATAGCTGAACTATATAACTTTTAGAAAATAGTTAACTGTTATATCGACGCATCGCCACAGTGCATCAGTAATTTTCAAATTTATTTCCACCAATTAACTCGTGGCATAAATTTCCGATCACACCTATGTCCAACAAAATTAAGATTGAAGTGTAGCCTTAGAAAAAGTGCTATTTTCGGGCCAATCACGTTTATTATTGAAAGTTCCATCGAATTGTTTTAAGTTATCGGTCCTTCTACTAGGACTTTAATTTCCTTGATCCTTTTTATACTTACTAAGTCCCTTTTTTATGTGTTTATTATTTAATAAAACCCGAGTCTTTTTACTTTCAGACACTTTATTTCGTTTTTAAAGGTTTTTTACACTTAAACTTATCACTAGGTTTTAGAACTGGATACTTCGGCTTATCGGAAACAATCTATACTTAACTTCTACATAACACCTCGTATTCTTATAATTTCACAATAAATTGAGTAATTTCATCATGCTAAAATAACTTAGTCAGCGTATTTATAATTTCACAATAAATTGAGTACTTTCATCATTCTATAATAACTATGTCAGCATTTATTTGTGTGATCTGAGTGACCTATTGAACGTGTTAAGCGGTGTGCGCCAAGACAATTAAATGCTGTTTGTGTTTAACATGCATAATGCTTAACCCTAAAAGTATGCCATAAAAAAATATACTGGCTATGTTATGTTGTGGATCATAAGCACGCTGTAAGTTCCACGATTATGATACACAACAGTGGATCATATGTAAGCTGTGAACTCTACGATTATGATACACAACATACCTCCCCTCTTAACGAAAGAAAAAAAATTATTATTATTATTAAGAAGAATAATAGTTTTTTTTTTCTTTTGTATTATTTTAATTATTTCTGAAGAGAAAATTATTATTAAAAAGAATAATAGTTTTTTCTTTTTACATTGTTTTTGTGGTATAAATTACATTAAATTCTATTAGTTATGAAGTTATGATCTTTACTTATATAATATTTAATGGATATTAGTAAATTAAGGGTTGTTATTTCCAGTTATATATAATAAAAACCTGGGCCCGATGTTTTCGTTGCTGACAGCAGCCTGCGGTAGTAGTTCGATGCGTTGTTGTTGTTTCTGACGTATTGGCTTCTATTTCATGTGACTTGGTTCGTTGACTTGCTATGGGTGTTGTGGTGTTTGGTTTCTGCGTTGGTGATTTCCGCAATGACCCGATTTTTTCGAGTGGCGATTTCTTGCTGGGAAATGTATTTGACACCATTTCAAGGTTTTTCTTAGACGCTTATACATCTATTGTTGCTATTGGTGAATTTTTTGTATTAAATTCATCGGCTTTTATTGTTGCTTTATTTTATGTATGGAGTAGTAATGTATGTATAATGCATATGCTGCTATTATTATTAATATCAGCATTAATATGCCGTAAGACATACCGGTTTTCGTTATTTAATTTTGACTATTAAGTAATTCTTTGCGTTCCTGGTTATCAGTTAATTGTAGTAATATTTCGTCGAAATCACGATGCCCATCTCTCAATGCTGATCTTATTTTGCTGTGGACTGCCAACAAGATCGGTAACGGTGTTGGTGTTATGTTTGAATACGGTAATGATGACCAATTGCCTTGTGGATTTTCTATCATAATTGTATGTGCTTCCTTTTTGTATGTTATATTCCTAATGCTTTGATGTGTATACTCGTAGGGCAGTATCATTTCTTTGTTGTGTAGATTTCAAGCTTCAGTTATGGACATCCAACCCAGGCCTGATAATGCTTTGATGTGTATACTCGTAGGGCAGTATCATTTCTTTGTTGTGTAGATTGCAAGCTTCAGTTATGGACATCCAACCCAGGCCTGATAATGTCAACGTGGCTATATTTGACCCAATAACTGCTTCAAAAGATGCTGGCGTATTGAATTTATACAACCATGTGTTTGGTGTTCATAGTTTAACTACTAGGCCTGAACTCCTTTTGATTGCAACATGTTCACAGGTATCTTTAATTGCTATTGGTGAATTTTTTGTCTTAAATTCATCGGCTTTTATTGTTGATTTATTTTTAATTGTGGAGTAGTAATGTATGTATAATGCATATGCTGCTATTATTATTAATATCAGCATTAATATGCCGTAAGACATACCGGTTTTCGTTATTTAATTTTGACTATTAAGTAATTCTTTGCGTTCCTGGTTATCAGTTAATTGTAGTAATATTTCGTCGAAATCACGATGCCCATCTCTTAATGCTAATCTTATTTTTCTGTGGTCTGCCAACAATATCGGTAACGGTGTTGGTGTTATGTTTGAATACGGTAATGATGACCAATTGCCTTGTTGATTTTCTATCATAATTGTATGTGCTTCCTTTTTGTATGATATATTCCTAATGCTTTGATGTGTATTCTCGTAGGGCAGTATCATTTTTTTGTTGTGTAGATTGTAAGCTTCAGTTATGGACATCCAACCCAGGCCTGATAATGTCAACGTGGCTATATTTGACCCACAAACTGCTTCAAAAGATGCTGTCGTATTGAATTTATACAACCATGTGTTTGGTGTTCATAGTTTAACTACTAGGCCTGAACTCCTTTTGATTGCAACATGTTCACAGGTATCTTTAATAACTGTTCTGTGTTGAATCAGCGCGACTTCGCATAGTGTGTTGCTAGTTGTTAGCATGGTTGCTGGACGTTTGCATAGTGTAATTTCTTTGTTCGTATGTTGGCTAACCAAAATGCATTTGCTGTGATCTTCATTCGTTAGACCTATGTATTTGCTCCGGTCTTCTGCTTCTGATATGTAGTCATATGTTGTTTTAACAAATGCATCCCATTCTTCATTAATATTTGTTGGTATTGGGTAAATTCTATGTAATGTGAACAACAAATCATCAGGCAGTGTCTTGATGACTATTATTAGGCCGTCTGTGTCTGGGAAAACTCGTACTGTTGATGCGCGGTGCATTTCGAATGATTTTTGTATGAACCACTTCGCCTTTCCTCTTAACGTGAGGCTAGTCAGCATTTCATCTAACTCGCTCTGGTCTATAATTGTCGGGTGTAATCGTCCCTTGTATAGACAGCTGTTGTCCTTGAATTTCGATTAGGTTTGCATTAATTGTAGATTGAATTTCCAAGGTATCCATCATGAATAGTAAATGACTAAATTGTTGGTTTATTTTTTCATTTATGTATTTTTGTGTTCTTATTGTTATGTTTAACACATTTTGCAGATTTTCGACTTCCTTCAAGGAATTCAGTAAGGGTTTTGCTATCTATCTATATGTTATAATTTGATGAAATCACCGTAATTTGTCTTTTCATAATTTCGTATGTTTTATGTTCATTATCTTCAATATTATTGAGATGTTTATAGATAATCTCTCTTTCTTTATTGTCCATCAGTCCAAAAGCCCAGTTGAGTCCTTCGCCAATTAAATTGAGTAATCTCTTTTGTCGCTTAATTATTTCTTCATTTTTCTGTAGCGTGGCTATTATTGCCATGGTTTTCCGTGTTGCTGCTAAACACGATCTTTCTATGCTGGGTCCATTTACATTGGTGCTCATTTGTTCGCACATTGTATTTGCCGTAATTATGAATTTGTTTGTCAGCTTCAGGAAATCGTTCAGTTTAAATTTATCTATTATGGTCCATTCATCATTGTAGAACAAATCATCAGTTGTCTTCTCAAAGAATAATCTTGTATCATTAATTGAAGTCTGCGTGATGTTGACTGCTTCCTTGGCTGCCAACATCTGGACCAGTGTGACAATTCTAATCATTATATTGGTTTCGCTCTTTATTTCATATTGTAAAAAGACGAAATTCCATTTTTTTACATATATAAATATAAATTAATAATTTTATGTAGTTTTCTTATAAATATTTCTCATTTTACCCCTTAATACATATTATTAAGGCGTTGGCCATAATTATACTTTAAATATTTATAGTAGTTAATATATGTGTTAACATGTACTACATGATTTAGTTTAGAAACATACATTTAGATATGTTTCTGTTTTGTTGTAATACAAAATGTTGTATATTCAATCCCAGTAGTACGTGGTTAAATGCTAGTCATATTCAATAATACTTAGCTATTTACTCATGCACTAACTAAGAATTTTCTATGTATTAGGAAATAAGCGCGCGCGACTTCTTAGCATTACATAAATGTATTTGCTATATTAAGTGGTTAAATATTTAATTTTGTACATCTCAATTGTACTTATTTAATTTCATTACCGTGTAATGATGAATTTAAAACGTTTGTTAGTTTGCTATATTAATGCATATCTGTTAATGATAAAAAATATTAGGCAGTTTTGTCGCTGCACTACCGTATCTCGTTTCAGTTCCAGTACGTTAGTGGCTTCTGCCTGTAAAGTACTGAAGTGCATTTAATCGGTTGGCATATGAATATATTCAAGCCTTTTATATTAATATGAGCAAACAAGTTCATTGCGCATAGAGTGCAATGCTCTGTGCGCAATGAACTTGTTTGTTTAAAATGCCATTGAGGTTGGTACCTGACCTATCGCAATTTTAATGACAACATAATTTTCATACCTTGCAAATTCGTACTTCAAATAATAATTTGATTTTGTTATTTGTTTATATATAATAATAATTATAATGCTAGTCATCTTCAATTAATTCAGAGCTATTTTCTCTGCGATTTGTATTTTGGAAATATTACATGACATTTTTTGGATTTTATAAATTATTTAAAATTAATTTATTTAATATCTACATTTAAAAAAAAAAATATAGTTTTTCTCTATTCTTTATTTATTTTGTAGTTTCAATTCAATTTCAATATATAATACTTAGCTATTCTGTCCTGCACTAACTATTTGACTTTATTTCAATGATGTTAAAAATTATTGGTTCTTGTTGCAGACAGTGTTTATTTAATTCTACATAACTATACTGTTGTATGCTTTTAACAAATTATTATGAAATTTTTTCCCTTTACCCTTGATACAAATCTCAGTCGTTACAGGGCTTATTATTGAAAGTACCTCGTAGGGTCCCACCCAGACCGGTGAAAATTTATTTTTCCTATTTTTATTTTTGAGTAAAATTTTATCGCCTACTTTGAATATTGTTGGGTGTAATGAGCTATCATAGCTTTGCTTAGATTTTTCTTTGGCTCTGTTTTGAATTTGTCGTACGATTTCGTGTGTGCGTTGAATTTGGTATTTTAATAGCTTGTTGCTATCATCGGTATTATATACTGGTGAGCATTTGCGTTTAAGATTGGTTGGCATTTCAAAATCGTAACCGTATAAAGTACGGAAAGTCGTTTGGCCGGTGGACATATGCATTGTATTATTGTGTACATGCATTGCGGTATTTAACCATTGGTCCCAGTTTGACCCATACTCTTTCGCAAAGCTTCGTAAATACTCTGCTAATGGTCGATGGCTTCTTTCCAAAGATCCGTTGGCCTGGGGATGATATGGCGTAATATGTAATTTTTTAATTCCTAACAATTTACACGTGTCCGAAAATAATTTTGAAACAAAATTCGAACCATTGTCGGTTATCAATACTTTTGGTATGTTATGTCCCAGTTTGACCCATACTCTTTCGCAAAGCTTCGTAAATACTCTGCTAATGGTCGATGGCTTCTTTCCAAAGATCCGTTGGCCTGGGGATGATATGGCGTAATATGTAATTTTTTAATTCCTAACAATTTACACGTGTCCGAAAATAATTTTGAAACAAAATTCGAACCATTGTCGGTTATCAATACTTTTGGTATGTTATGTCGTGTAATGATTTCGTCGTAAAATGCCTTTGCTACAGTGCTTGCTTCTGCGTCTAGGATAGCTACGCAGCACATATATTTTGAAAAATCATCTTGAAAAGTTAATATATATTTATTTCCAGATATAGTTTCCGGTAAAAAACCTACAAGATCCATGTATACTTTATCGAATGGTCGTACTGGCGTATCAGTTAGAACCATTGGCATTTTAGTAAGCCTAGAACTTTTATTTACTTGGCATTTCTGACAGTTCTTAACGTAATCTTTTATTTGTTTCTGCATACCTCTCCACTTAAATTGTTTTCTGATTCTAAAAAATGTTTTCACCGCACCCTGGTGACCTCCTAATGCTGAGTCGTGAAAGTCTTTTATAACAGTTTTAATTTCCTCTGGGTCAGTTATTAGTTGAGTTGGGTTTAATTCCTTATTTGTGTCTGTTGGTATTTCATCCATTACAGGCGTGCTCACTAGTTGTTCTGTTTTTGAAATTTGATTATCTAATTTATTCTGTGTGGTCTTAGACCGCGTTGTGACTGCAGTAATATCTGGTTCTGGATGTGGAATTCTACTTAATGCATTTGCGTTCAAATTCTGTTTACCTGGTTTATAAAATATTTCAAAATCATATTTTCATATTTGAAAATGTCGGCCTAGAAGATAAGCTCTAAAATTTTTCGTTGCCCAGACTATAGCTAAAAATTCTCTTTCAATGGTGGAGTAATTTTTTCTGCTCCATTTAATGCTCTACTAGCAAATGCTATTGGTCGGTCTCTCCCTACTTTGCCTTGCGATAGTACCGCGCCTATAGCTTCGTTACTTGCATCCGTTGTAAGTAAAAAAGGTTTCGTAAAATCTGGATATGCGAGAATGGGTTGTGAAATTATTGTTTCTTTTAATTTAATCAATGAACTTTGACAATCGTCTGTACAAGTGAATTTAACATCTTTTCTAAGTTATTTATTAATTGGTAATGATAATTTTGCCATATTGTTTATAAATTTTCTGTAATAATTAATTAATCCCAAAAACGCTTGCACTTCTTTTTTATTTCTCGGCACCGGAATATTTTTTACGAATTCAACCTTAGAGGAATCTGGCAGGGCACCTAGCTCCGAACATTTATGTTCTAAATAGACAACTTCGCGACGCAAAAACTGACATTTTTCTGTATTTAATTTTAGATTGTGTTCCCTTAATTTCTGCAATACTCTACTCAGCCTAAGCTCATGTTCAACTAAATTTTTTCCGTACACCACTATATCATCAAGATAAACAAAGCAGTCTATACCCTGTAAACCTGTTAATACGTGGTTCATTATTCTTTGGAAGGTAGCTGGTGCACCTGTTAAGCCAAATGGCATTCTGTTAAATTCGAAATGACCCAGTCCTGTACTAAAAGCTGTTTTTCCTTATCCCCTTCTTTAACTAGTACCTGATGATAACCACTTGCCAAGTCTAAAGTTGAAAAATAGCGACTGTGACCTAATTGGTCTAATATTTCGTCGATTCGAGGAATCGGAAATACTTGGTTTATTGTCACGTCGTTCAATTTACGGAAATCTATTACTAGCCTCCACTTTTTGTTACCGTCCTTGCCGCTCTTTTTAGGAACCAACAACATCGGTGAATTCCAGGGTGATATGCTTGGCGATATAATGCCGTCATCCAACATTTTATTAACCTGTCTGTTGATTTCATCTCTATGAGTGTGTGGCAATTTGTATTGCTTTTGGTTTATCGGTGGCTGGTTCCACTGTGTAGTTATTTCATGTTTAAGCGCTGGCGTGTATGTTATAACACATATTTTGTAAAGATGTGATTTCGTCTTTATTTAAAGTCTCATCAATTTTCATTTCTTCTAATAATTTATTAATTCTGTTTGTAATGATTACTGAATTTATGCTATTTATTGTAGAATTATTGGTATCCGATTCTTTATACTGATTAAAATTCGAAAATTTTGGTTTAAAAGTACTGTCTATTATAATTTCTTTTTCCGTAGCATTTAAAACTGAAACATAAACTCTATTTTTGCTAACAATTGATATGCTTTCGCCCAAATATACTCCTGGAAAAATTTCTTGTTTATGTATTAACACTATTGTAATTTTTGTTTTTAAACATAATGATACTATCTTTGCGGTTCCCGCTTGAATTTTAATTTGTTGATTGTAAAAAATATTTTGTATTTCTGTCTGCGATTTCATTGGTAGTTTTATAATATGGTTTTTATGTTTATCAAACAATGTTATTGTTTTGTCTATCGCATTTATTACAGATCGATTACATAAATTGTCACGTCCGATTATTCCATCAGCTGGTACGCCTTGTTTAAGTGACACTACGTGTACCATCAAACTTAAGCGCCCTATGTTCCTATGTTGGACTTTGGTGGAACCTAATGTTCTAACACACCCACCAAAAGCTACTTTTAAATCCTTTTGTATATTTTCGTTAAAGTCTGGCAAAATTGCCATTGCATTTTCTTTTACTATACTGGCATCAGCTCTTGAGTCTACCAGTAAAATAAGTCTTCCATTTTTAGCTGCCTCGCATGGTACTTCAGTGAAAACGTCACCTCCATTAGATAAATCCAAGCTATCTCCATGCCAACTGCATATTGGCAGTTCATATTTTAATTCATTGGTCTCTTCTGTTCTATGGAAATGCAATGGAGTAGTAAATTTGATCACAGTCTCCTCCGACGTCTGATCTACAATTCCTAACTCTTTCGGCCCTATATTACTATTATTATTATTCGCACATCTCCAATTAGATTCTTGACCATAAGTTCCACATTCGTAGCAGAAAGGCGTATTTTTTCTAATAATACAATCATCGCTAGTATGCCCCAATTTACTACAAAATGAACATGTTGGAACACTCCTTTTATAGTTGCTTTCATTATTTATTTGTTGCAATTTATTTTCCGATATAACGCTTGACTGTGTTTTTTCCATATAATTATATTCATCCTCTTCCGATCTTGGACTGCGCTGCATAACAGCCTGTACATTTAAAGCTTCTTCCAACAATGCATCTAATGTTTCTGACTTACTACCCAACAATACAACCTTTATAATTGGATCCTTCACCCCTATTTTAAAATAGATCAACACTGAGCTCTGTAATTCTAATCTGAATACGTCATCCTCACTTATCTTTTTACTGTAATTTTTACTTGCAATTTCCAAAGCCATGAATTGCAACTCATTTAATCGTCTTCCAAACATTCTCAAACTCTCGTTACAATTTTGATAAGCCTTTTTAATCTCTTCTAGTACTAATTCTAAAGAAATTTCATTTAAGTACGTATTTTTTAACAACTCGTATAATTCTGCTATTTTTTGAAACTGTTTTGTCCATACTAATTTATAGGCATCTCCCTCTAAACGTAACCTAACGCATTTAATAAATTCCTCACTATCTGATTCCTTAATTTAATCTTAGCTGTTAAATTAAATTTTAACAACATTCATTAAATTAAACAACATTCATTAAATTTATATAATTCTGTTTCTAATAATGGAGATTCCGCCCCAGAAAAGTAAGGAACAACGTAATGAACGCGTTTCAATACCCATTATTAGTGTTTCTTATTTTTCCATTTACTTAATCATGTAATTAACTATACCTTTCTTAAATAGATTATTAATTTTATTTTTACTAGTTTCATATTAAATTAATTTTTAACCATTATTTAATTTATCTATTACATTTTTACTACCTTATTTATCATATTTATCATTTTTATGTTTCATTATTTAAACTTTTTAATCTATACTTCAAAATCATACCAACATATTATTTATGAATCCTAAATATCTTATTTGTTCATTTTTTTTTTTTTAAATTTTCCAGTTTTGTTCTTTAATTAATTTCGCGACATTATAAAAACATTGCTGTATCAAAATTCTTATTTTATTCAATTTATTTAAATTTACAATTTTATTAATCATTATCATTAAATGTCTCAAACTATTTTATGATGTTTCACAATTACTTTAAAAATGTTCTTCAATATATCAATTAATCAATTTTATAAAACATTTAGTTTACTTATTTAATTTCTTGATTTATCAAATTTTATCATTTATGTAATTCATTTCACAATTTTATTTCACAGTTTTATTAAAAGTTTATTTTATTCCACAATTTATTTCAAAATGTTCAATTGCTTTTTATTTTATTTTTTCAAACATCAATTTTCATAATTCCATTATTTTTTGCTTATTAAAATTCTCAAATATTTCTTTTGTTTTATATCACAAATTCCCTTTTTTTTACCGCACATATTTTTTTATCCACTATTTTTCACAATACTCACAAATACAAAAAAAAAATATTTTCCATAATCCAAAATAGTTATTTCTTCCAATTTTAATCCTCCATCCAGTCCTTCTCGTCCCTTGGGAGTTGATGTATGGTCCGAAAACTGGCTACGCCAAAATGTTGTAAGTTATCGTCCTTCTACTAGGACTTTAACTTCGTTGATCCTTTTTATACTTACTAAGTCCCTTTTTTTATGTGTTTATTATTTAATAAAAGCCGAGTCTTTTTACTTTCAGACACTTGATTTCATTTTTAAAGATTTTTTACACTTATACTTAAACTAGGTTTTAGAACTAGATACTTCGGCTTATCGGAAACAATTGATTCTTAGTCTATACTTAACTTCTACATAACACCTCGTATTCTTATAATTTCACAATAAATTGAGTAATTTCATCATGCTAAATAACTTAGTCAGCGTATTTATAATTTCACAATAAATTGAGTACTTTCATCATTCTAAAATAACTAAGTCAGCATTTATTTGTGTGATCTGAGTGACCTATTTAACGTGGGAGTGTATACCTGTGCTATCTTAAGCGGTGTGCGCCAAGACAATTAATAGTTTTTTCTTTTTACATTGTTTTTGTGGTATTAATTACATTAAGTTCTATTAGTTATGAAGTTATGATCTTTACTTATGTAATATTTAATGGATATTAGTAAATTAAGGGTTGTAATTTCCAGTTATATATAATAAAAACCTGGGCCCGATGTTTTCGTTGCTGACTGCTGCTGTTCTGCGGTAGTAGTTCGATGCGTTGTTGTTGTTTCTGACGTATTGGCTTCTATTTCATGTGACTTGGTTCGTTGACTTGCTATGGGTGTTGTGGTGTTTGGTTTCTGCGTTGGTGATTTCCGCAATGACCCGATTTTTTCGAGTGGCGATTTCTTGCTGGGAAATGTATTTGACACCATTTCAAGGTTTTCCTTAGACGCTTATACATCTATTGTTGCTATTGGTGAATTTTTTGTATTAAATTCATCGGCTTTTATTGTTGCTTTATTTTATGTATGGAGTAGTAATGTATGTATAATGCATATGCTGCTATTATTATTAATATCAGCATTAATATGCCGTAAGACATACCGGTTTTCGTTATTTAATTTTGACTATTAAGTAATTCTTTGCGTTCCTGGTTATCAGTTAATTGTAGTAATATTTCGTCGAAACCACGATGCCCATCTCTTAATGCTGATCTTATTTTGCTGTGGTCTGCCAACAAGATCGGTAACGGTGTTGGTGTTATGTTTGAATACGGTAATGATGACCAATTGCCTTGTTGATTTTCTATCATAATTGTATGTGCTTCCTTTTTGTATGTTATATTCCTAATGCTTTGATGTGTATACTCGTAGGGCAGTATCATTTCTTTGTTGTGTAGATTGCAAGCTTCAGTTATGGACATCCAACCCAGGCCTGATAATGTTTTGATGTGTATACTCGTAGGGCAGTATCATTTCTTTGTTGTGTAGATTGCAAGCTTCAGTTATGGACATCCAACCCAGGCCTGATAATGCTTTGATGTGTATACTCGTAGGGCAGTATCATTTCTTTCTTGTGTAGATTACAAGCTTCAGTTATGGACATCCAACCCAGGCCTGATAATGTCAACGTGGCTATATTTGACCCACAAACTGCTTCAAAAGATGCTGGCGTATTGAATTTATACAACTTTGTGTTTGGTGTTCATAGTTTAACTACTAGGCCTGAACTCCTTTTGATTGCAACATGTTCACAGGTATCTTTAATTGCTATTGGAATTTTTTGTATTAAATTCATCGGCTTTTATTGTTGATTTATTTTTAATTGTGGAGCAGTAATGTATGTATAATGCATATGCTGCTATTATTATTAATATCAGCATTAATATGCCGTAAGACATACCGGTTTTCGTTATTTAATTTTGACTATTAAGTAATTCTTTGCGTTCCTGGTTATCAGTTAATTGTAGTAATATTTCGTCGAAATCACGATGCCCATCTCTTAATGCTGATCTTATTTTTCTGTGGTCTGCCAACAAGATCGGTAACGGTGTTGGTGTTATGTTTGAATACGGTAATGACGACCAATTGCCTTGTTGATTTTCTATCATAATTGTATGTGCTTCCTTTTTGTATGATATATTCCTAATGCTTTGATGTGTATACTCGTAGGGCAGTATCATTTTTTTGTTGTGTAGATTGCAAGCTTCAGTTATGGACATCCAACCCAGGCCTGATAATGTCAACGTGGCTATATTTGACCCACAAACTGCTTCAAAAGATGCTGTCGTATTGAATTTATACAACCATGTGTTTGGTGTTCATAGTTTAACTACTAGGCCTGAACTCCTTTTGATTGCAACATGTTCTCAGGTATCTTTAATATCTGTTCTGTGTTGAATCAGCGCGACTTCGCATAGTGTGTTGCTAGTTGTTAGCATGGTTGCTGGACGTTTGCATAGTGTAATTTCTTTGTCCGTATGTTGGCTAACCAAAATGCATTTGCTGTGATCTTCATTCGTTAGACCTATGTATTTGCTCCGGTCTTCTGCTTCTGATATGTAGTCATATGTTGTTTTAACAAATGCATCCCATTCTTCATTAATATTTGTTGGTATTGGGTAAATTCTATGTAATGTGAACAACAAATCATCAGGCAGTGTCTTGATGACTATTATTAGGCCGTCTGTGTCTGGGAAAACTCGTACTGTTGATGCGCGGTGCATTTCGAATGATTTTTGTATGAACCACTTCGCCTTTCCTCTTAACGTGAGGCTAGTCAGCATTTCATCTAACTCGCTCTGGTCTATAATTGTCGGGTGTAATCGTCCCTTGTATAGACAGCTGTTGTCCTTGAATTTCGATTAGGTTTGCATTAATTGTAGATTGAATTTCCAAGGTATCCATCATGAATAGTAAATGACTAACTTGTTGGTTTATTTTTTCATTTATGTATTTTTGTGTTCTTATTGTTATGTTTAACACATTTTGCAGATTTTCGACTTCCTTCAAGGAATTCAGTAAGGGTTTTGCTATATTGTTATAATTTGATGAAATCACCGTAATTTGTCTTTTCATAATTTCGTATGTTTTATGTTATGTTCAATATTATTGAGATGTTTATAGATAATCTCTCTTTCTTTATTGTCCATCAGTCCAAAAGCCCAGTTGAGTCCTTCGCCAATTAAATTGAGTGATCTCTTTTGTCGCTTAATTATTTCTTCATTTTTCTGTAGCGTGGCTATTATTGCCATGGGTTCCCATGTTGCTGCTAAACACGATCTTTCTATGCTGGGTCCATTTACATTGGTGCTCATTTGTTCGCACATTGTATTTGCCGTAATTATGAATTTGTTTGTCAGCTTCAGGAAATCGTTCAGTTTAAATTTATCTATTATGGTCCATTCATCATTGTAGAACAAATCATCAGTTGTCTTATCAAAGAATAATCTTGTATCATTAATTGAAGTCTGCGTGATGTTGACTGCTTCCTTGGCTGCCAACATCTGGACCAGTGTGACAATTCTAATCATTATATTGGTTTCGCTCTTTATTTCATATTGTAAAAAGACGAAATTCCATTTTTTTATATATATAAATGGAATCCTTAACAATTTTATGTAGTTTTCTTATAAATATTTCTCATTTTACCCCTTAATACATATTATTAAGGCGTTGGCCATAATTATACTTTAAATATTTATAGTAGTTAATATATGTGTTAACATGTACTACATGATTTAGTTTAGAAACATACATTTAGATATGTTTCTGTATTGTTATAATACAAAATGTTGTATATACAATCCCAGTAGTACATGGTTAAATGCTTAGCTATTTACTCATGCACTAACTAAGAATTTTCTATGTATTAGGAAATAAGCGCGCGCGACTTCTTAGCATTACATAAATGTATTTGCTATATTAAGTTGTTAAATATTTAATTTTGTACATCTCAATTGTACTTATTTAATTTCATTACCGTGTAATGATGAATTTAAAACGTTTGTTAGTTTGCTATATTAATGCATATCTGTTAATGATAAAAAATATTAGGCAGTTTTGTCGCTGCACTACCGTATCTCGTTTCAGTTCCAGTACGTTAGTGGCTTCTGCCTGTAAAGTACTGAAGTGCATTTAATCGGTTGGCATATGAATATATTCAAGCCTTCTATATTAATATGTGCTGGGAGCATTGCACTCTATGCGCAATGAACTTGTTTGTTTAAAATGCCATTGAGGTAGGTACGTGACCTATCGCAATTTTAATGACAACATAATTTTTATACCTTGCAAATTCGTACTTCAAATAATAATTTGATTTTGTTATTTGTTTATATATAATAATAATTATAATGCTAGTCATCTTCAATTAATTCAGAGCTATTTTCTCTGCGATTTGTATTTTGGAAATATTACATGACATTTTTTGGATTTTATAAATTATTTAAAATTAATTTATTTCAAGGTGTATTTAACAAGGTGAGGAATGTATAAAAACTCTTCTCATTTTTTATTTTTCAATTTTAATTTTTTTTTGTCATTCGTTTGTTAATTTTCCTCGTTTCCGGTTAATAAATTTGGTGATTAAAATTAAAATTGTGAAAACAATTAAAAAACGAACATCGCGTATAAACTAATGCCGAGACCATTTTATTCTGCCTGTGACCAGTTGCGGTAAAGGAAAATTTCATGTTTCCCGCAATCTCTAGATGAAGAAATATGGGGTGCACACTATCATCGCGAATTTATTAAATCCCCGGAAAAATAGTTCGCATTTATATCCGTCTGGTATACCAAAATGTTGTCCTCTCTGTCGCGTGTTTCAAATATATTAATGTTAAATCTACCGCACCAGTAAAGTTGCATCTCAAAAATAGCCACATGATCGTTGAGGTGTCAACTGTTCCGGAACTCCCATTTATGCCCCCAACTGCCACGACATCTATTGCTTCAGCTTTTGAAGTAGGGGTTCAGATATGTCCGTGGCGTAGAACATCCCATATAACCAATATTTTTAAAATTAAGGTGAAGGGATATTCAAAAATATCGAGCATGTGTATTTAAACGCCGCATAACCAATTTAACACATTTGTACACATCAAGGGGTACATCCTCGCTCAAATGTGCGACGGGTCTGAGTGTGCATTATTGTCCTCGTTGTCTTTATTAAAAAATATAGCCAAAATATAGTTTGTAGACAAATTTTATGTAATTTAAATTATTTAATAAAAGCAAATCAGAAAAAAGGCATTTCATATGTAAACAAAAACAAATAAATTGACTTTAATATACAGAAAACATAAATAAAAACAAATATCGCACTGACTTTTGTATACAGAAAATATTTAGAAATTTGAAATATGTGTACAGAATTACGCTCAAATTTTTAGCTTCTCCAAATTTTCCTCACCTTCCTTAATACACCTTGATTTATTTAATATCTACATTTTAAAAAATATAGTTTTTCTCTATTCTTTATTTATTTTGTAGTTTCAATTCAATTTCAATATATAATACTTAGCTATTCTGTCCTGCACTAACTATTTGACTTTATTTCAATGATGTTAAAAATTATTGGTTCTTGTTGCAGACAGTGTTTATTTAATTCTACATAACTATACTGTTGTATGCTTTTAACAAATTATTATGAAATTTTTTCCCTTTACCCTTGATACAAATCTCAGTCGTTACAGGGCTTATTATTGAAAGTACCTCGTAGGGTCCCACCCAGACCGGTGAAAATTTATTTTTCCTATTTTTATTTTTTAGTAAAATTTTATCGCCTACTTTGAATATTGTTGGGTGTAATGAGCTATCATAGCTTTGCTTAGATTTTTCTTTGGCTCTGTTTTGAATTTGTCGTACGATTTCGTGTGTGCGTTGAATTTGGTATTTTAATAGCTTGTTGCTATCATCGGTATTATATACTGGTGAGCATTTGCGTTTAAGATTGGTTGGCATTTCAAAATCGTAACCGTATAAAGTACGGAAAGTCGTTTGACCGGTGGACATATGCATTGTATTATTGTGTACATGCATTGCGGTATTTAACCATTGGTCCCAGTTTGACCCATACTCTTTCGCAAAGCTTCGTAAATACTCTGCTAATGGTCGATGGCTTCTTTCCAAAGATCCGTTGGCCTGGGGATGATATGGCGTAATATGTAATTTTTTAATTCCTAACAATTTACACGTGTCCGAAAATAATTTTGAAACAAAATTCGAACCATTGTCGGTTATCAATACTTTTGGTATGTTATGTCGTGTAATGATTTCGTCGTAAAATGCCTTTGCTACAGTGCTTGCTTCTGCGTCTGGGATAGCTACGCAGCACATATATTTTGAAAAATCATCTTGAAAAGTTAATATATATTTATTTCCAGATATAGTTTCCGGTAAAATACCTACAAGATCCATGTATACTTTATCGAATGGTCGTACTGGCGTATCAGTTAGAATCATTGGCATTTTAGTAAGCCTAGAACTTTTATTTACTTGGCATTTCTGACAGTTCTTAACGTAATCTTTTATTTGTTTCTGCATACCTCTCCACTTAAATTGTTTTCTGATTCTAAAAAATGTTTTCACCGCACCCTGGTGACCTCCTAATACTGAGTCGTGAAAGTCTTTTATAACAGTTTTAATTTCCTCTGGGTCAGTTATTAGTTGAGTTGGGTTTAATTCCTTATTTGTGTCTGTTGGTATTTCATCCATTACAGGCGTGCTCACTAGTTGTTCTGTTTTTGAAATTTGATTATCTAATTTATTCTGTGTGGTCTTAGACCGCGTTGTGACTGCAGTAATATCTGGTTCTGGATGTGGAATTCTACTTAATGCATTTGCGTTCAAATTCTGTTTACCTGGTTTATAAAATATTTCAAAATCATATTTGAAAATGTCGGCCTAGAAGATAAGCTCTAAAATTTTTCGTTGCCCAGACTATAGCTAAAAATTCTCTTTCAATGGTGGAGTAATTTTTTTCTGCTCCATTTAATGCTCTACTAGCAAATGCTATTGGTCGGTCTCTCCCTACTTTGCCTTGCGATAGTACTGCGCCTATTGCTTCGTTACTTGCATCCGTTGTAAGTAAAAAAGGTTTTGTAAAATCTGGATATGCGAGAATGGGTTGTGAAATTATTGTTTCTTTTAATTTAATCAATGAACTTTGACAATCGTCTGTACAAGTGAATTTAACATCTTTTCTAAGTTATTTATTAATTGTTAATGATAATTTTGCCATATTGTTTATAAATTTTCTGTAATAATTAATTAATCCCAAAAACGCTTGCACTTCTTTTTTATTTCTCGGCACCGGAATATTTTTTACGAATTCAACCTTAGAGGAATCTGGCAGGGCACCTAGCTCCGAACATTTATGTCCTAAATAGACAACTTCGCGACGCAAAAACTGACATTTTTCTGTATTTAATTTTAGATTGTGTTCCCTTAATTTCTGCAATACTCTACTCAGCCTAAGCTCATGTTCAACTAAATTTTTTCCGTTCACCATTATATCATCAAGATAAACCAAGCAGTCTATACCCTGTAAACCTGTTAATACGTGGTTCATTATTCTTTGGAAGGTAGCTGGTGCACCTGTTAAGCCAAATGGCATTCTGTTAAATTCGAAATGACCCAGCCCTGTACTAAAAGCTGTTTTTTCCTTATCCCCTTCTTCAACTAGTACCTGATGATAACTACTTGCCAAGTCTAAAGTTGAAAAATAGCGACTGTGACCTAATTGGTCTAATATTTCGTCGATTCGAGG
This sequence comes from Dryomyza anilis, assembly GCA_951804985.1. Classification (NCBI taxonomy): domain Eukaryota; kingdom Metazoa; phylum Arthropoda; class Insecta; order Diptera; family Dryomyzidae; genus Dryomyza; species Dryomyza anilis. The sequence continues at coordinate 29,266,022 of OX638135.1, read as the reverse complement.
AATCGGAAATACTTGGTTTATTGTCACGTCGTTCAATTTACGGAAATCTATTACTAGCCTCCACTTTTTGTTACCATCCTTGCCGCTCTTTTTAGGAACCAACAACATCGGTGAATTCCAGGGTGATATGCTTGGCGATATAATGCCGTCATCCAACATTTTATTAACCTGTCTGTTGATTTCATCTCTATGAGTGTGTGGCAATTTGTATTGCATTTGGTTTATCGGTGGCTGGTTCCACTGTGTAGTTATTTCATGTTTAAGCGCTGGCGTGTATGTTAATACACATATTTTGTAAAGATGTGATTTCGTCTTTATTTAAAGTCTCATCAATTTTCATTTCTTCTAATCATTTATTAATTCTGTTTATAATGATTACTGAATGTATGCTATTTATTGTAGAATTATTGGTATCCGATTCTTTATACTGATTAAAATTCGAAAATTTTGGTTTAAAAGTACTGTCTATTATAATTTCTTTTTCCGTAGCATTTAAAACTGAAACATAAACTCTATTTTTGCTAACATTCGATATGCTTTCGCCCAAATATACTCCTGGAAAAATTTCTTGTTTATGTATTAACACTATTGTAATTTTTGTTTTTAAACATAATGATACTATCTTTGCGGTTCTCGCTTGAATTTTAATTTGTTGATTGTAAAAAATATTTTGTATTTCTGTCTGCGATTTCATTGGTAGTTTTATAATATGGTTTTTATGTTTATCAAACAATGTTATTGTTTTGTCTATCGCATTTATTACAGATCGATTACATAAATTGTCACGTCCGATTATTCCATCAGCTGGTACGCCTTGTTTAAGTGACACTACGTGTACCATCAAACTTAAGCGCCCTATGTTCCTATGTTGGACTTTGGTGGAACCTAATGTTCTAACACACCCACCAAAAGCTCCTTTTAAATCCTTTTGTATATTTTCGTTAAAGTCTGGCAAAATTGCCATTGCATTTTCTTTTACTATACTGGCATCAGCTCTTGAGTCTACCAGTAAAATAAGTCTTCCATTTTTAGCTGCCTCGCATGGTACTTCAGTGAAAACGCCACCTCCATTAGATAAATCCAAGCTATCTCCATGCCAACTGCATATTGGCAGTTCATATTTTAATTCATTGGTCTCTTCTGTTCTATGGAAATGCAATGGAGTAGTAAATTTGATCACAGTCTCCTCCGACGTCTGATCTACAATTCCGAAAGGCGTATTTTTTCTAATAATACAATCATCGCTAGTATGCCCCAATTTACTACAAAATGAACATGATGGAACACTCCTTTTATAGTTGCTTTCATTATTTATTTGTTGCAATTTATTTTCCGATATAACGCTTGACTGTGTTTTTTCCATATAATTATATTCATCCTCTTCCGATCTTGGACTGCGCTGCATAACAGCCTGTACATTTAAAGCTTCTTCCAACAATACATCTAATGTTTCTGACTTACTACCCAACAATACAACCTTTATAATTGGATCCTTCACCCCTATTTTAAAATAGATCAACACTGAGCTCTGTAATTCTAATCTGAATACGTCATCCTCACTTATCTTTTTACTGTAATTTTTACTTGCAATTTCCAAAGCCATGAATTGCAACTCATTTAATCGTCTTCCAAACATTCTCAAACTCTCGTTACAATTTTGATAAGCCTTTTTAATCTCTTCTAGTACTAATTCTAAAGAAATTTCATTTAAGTACGTATTTTTTAACAACTCGTATAATTCTGCTATTTTTTGAAACTGTTTTGTCCATACTAATTTATAGGCATCTCCCTCCAAACGTAACCTAACGCATTTAATAAAATCCTCACTATCTGATTCCTTAATTTAAGCTTAGCTGAAAAGTAAGGAACAACGTAATGAACGCGTTTCAATACATTTTCAGTACCCATTATTAGTGTTTCTTATTTTTCCATTTACTTAATCATGTAATTAACTATACCTTTCATAAATAGATTATTAATTTTGTTTTTACTAGTTTCATATTAAATTAATTTTTAACCATTATTTAATTTATCTATTACATTTTTTACTACCTTATTTATCATATTTATCATTTTTATGTTTCATTATTTAAACTTTTTAATCTATACTTCAAAATCATACCAACATATTATTTATGAATCCTAAATTAACTTATTTGTTCAATTTTTTTTTTTTTTTTAAATTTTCCAGTTTTGTTCTTTAATTAATTTCGCGACATTATAAAAACATTTCTGTATCAAAATTCTTATTTTATTCAATTTATTTAAATTTACAATTTTATTAATCATTATCATTAAATGTCTCAAACTATTTTATGATGTTTCACAATTACTTTAAAAATGTTCTTCAATATATCAATTAATCAATTTTATAAAACATTTAGTTTACTTATTTTATTTCTTGATTTATCAAATTTTATCATTTATGTAATTCATTTCACAATTTTATTTCACAGTTTTATTAAAAGTTTATTTTATATTTTTTTATTTTATTTTTTCAAACGTCAATTTTCATTATTCCATTATTTTTTGCTTATTAAAATTCTCAAATATTTCTTTTGTTTTATATCACAAAATCCCTTTTTTTTTACCGCACATATTTTTTTATCCACTATTTTTCACAATACTCACAAATACAAAAAAAAAATATTTTCCATAATCCAAAATAGTTATTTCTTCCAATATTAATCCTCCATCCAGTCTTTCTCGTCCCTTGGGAGTTGATGTATGGTCCGAAAACTGGCTACGCCAAAATGTTGTAAGTTATCGTCCTTCTACTAGGACTTTAACTTCCTTGATCCTTTTTATACTTACTAAGTCCCTTTTTTATGTGTTTATTATTTAATAAAACCCGAGTCTTTTTACTTTCAGACACTTTATTTCGTTTTTAAAGATTTTTTACACTTATACTTAAACTAGGTTTTAGAACTGGATACTTCGGCTTATCGGAAACAATTGATTCTTAGTCTATACTTAACTTCTACATAACACCTCGTATTCTTATAATTTCACAATAAATTGAGTAATTTCATCATGCTAAAATAACTTAGTCAGCGTATTTATAATTTCACAATAAATTGAGTACTTTCATTATTCTAAAATAACTAAGTCAGCATTTATTTGTGTGATCTGAGTGACCTATTTAACGTGGGCGTGTATACCTGTGCTATGTTAAGCGGTGTGCGCCAAGACAATTAAATGCTGTTTGTGTTTAACATGTATAATGCTTAACCCTAAAATTATGCCATAAAAAATATACTGGTTATGTTATGTTGTGGATCATAAGCACGCTGACGTTCCACGATTATGATACACAACAGTGGATCATATGTAAGCTGTGAACTCTACGATTATGATACACAACATCATTATCGTAGAAAGAAAAAAAAATATTATTATTATTAAGAAGAATAATAGTTTTTTTTCTTTTGTATTATTTTAATTATTTCTGAAGAGAAAATTATTATTAAAAAGAATAATAGTTTTTTCTTTTTACATTGTTTTTGTGGTATAAATTACATTAAGTTCTATTAGTTATGAAGTTATGATCTTTACTTATATAATATTTAATGGATATTAGTAAATTAAGGGTTGTAATTTCCAGTTATATATAATAAAAACCTGGGCCCGATGTTTTCAATGCTGACTGCTGCTGTTCTGCGGTAGTAGTTCGATGCGTTGTTGTTGTTTCGTTGACTTGCTATGGATGTTGTGGTGTTTGGTTTCTGCGTTGGTGATTTCCGCAATGACCCAATTTTTTCGAGTGGCGATTTCTTGCTGGGAAATGTATTTGACACCATTTCAAGGTTTTCCTTAGACGCTTATATATCTATTGTTGCTATTGGTGAATTTTTTGTATTAAATTCATCGGCTTTTATTGTTGCTTTATTTTTAATTGTGGAGTAGTAATGTATGTATAATGCATATGCTGCTATTATTATTAATATCAGCATTAATATGCCGTAAGACATACCGGTTTTTGTTATTTAATTTTGACTATTAAGTAATTCTTTGCGTTCCTGGTTATCAGTTAATTGTAGTAATATTTCGTCGAAATCACGATGCCCATCTCTTAATGCTGATCTTATTTTTCTGTGGTCTGCCAACAAGATCGGTAACGGTGTTGGTGTTATGTTTGAATACGGTAATGATGACCAATTGCCTTGTTGATTTTCTATCATAATTGTATGTGCTTCCTTTTTGTATGTTATATTCCTAATGCTTTGATGTGTATACTCGTAGGGCAGTATCATTTCTTTGTTGTGTAGATTGCAAGCTTCAGTTATGGACATCCAACCCAGGCCTGATAATGCTTTGATGTGTATACTCGTAGGGCAGTATCATTTCTTTCTTGTGTAGATTGCAAGCTTCAGTTATGGACATCCAACCCAGGCCTGATAATGTCAACGTGGCTATATTTGACCCACAAACTGCTTCAAAAGATGCTGGCGTATTGAATTTATACAACCATGTGTTTGGTGTTCATAGTTTAACTACTAGGCCTGAACTCCTTTTGATTGCAACATGTTCACAGGTATCTTTAATTGCTATTGGTGAATTTTTTGTATTAAATTCATCGGCTTTCATTGTTGCTTTATTTTTAATTGTGGAGTAGTAATGTATGTATAATGCATATGCTGCTATTATTATTAATATCAGCATTAATATGCCGTAAGACATACCGGTTTTCGTTATTTAATTTTGACTATTAAGTAATTCTTTGCGTTCCTGGTTATCAGTTAATTGTAGTAATATTTCGTCGAAATCACGATGTCCATCTACAAGATCGGTAAGGGTGTTGGTGTTATGTTTGAATACGGTAATGATGACCAATTGCCTTGTTGATTTTCTATCATAATTGTATGTGCTTCCTTTTTGTATGTTATATTCCTAATGCTTTGATGTGTATACTATTTGTTGTGTAGATTGCAAGCTTCAGTTATGGACATCCAACCCAGGCCTGATAATGTCAACTTGGCTATATTTGACCCACAAACTGCTTCAAAAGATGCTGTCGTATTGAATTTATACAACCATGTGTTTGGTGTTCATAGTTTAACTACTAGGCCTGAACTCCTTTTGATTGCAACATGTTCACAGGTATCTTTAATATCTGTTCTGTGTTGAATCAGCGCGACTTCGCATAGTGTGTTGCTAGATGTTAGCATGGTTGCTGGACGTTTGCATAGTGTAATTTCTTTGTTCGTATGTTGGCTAACCAAAATGCATTTGCTGTGATGATTCGTTAGACCTATGTATTTGCTCCGTTCTTCTGCTTCTGATATGTAGTCATATGTTGTTTTAACCAATGTATCCCATTCTTCATTAATATTTGTTGGTATTGGTTAAATTCTATATAATGTGAACAACAAATCATCAGGCAGTGGTGTCTTGATGACTATTATTAGGCCGTCTGTGTCTGGGAAAACTCGTACTGTTGATGCGCGGTGCATTTCGAATGATTTTTGTATGAACCACTTCGCCTTTCCTCTTAACGTGATGCTAGTCAACATTTCATCTAACTCGCTCTGGTCTATAATTGTCGGGTGTAATCATCCCTTGTATAGATCATCTATGACTGCCATTTCCACAACTGTTGTCCTTGAATTTCGATTAGGTTTGCTTTAATTGTTGATTGAATTTCCAAGGTATCCATCATGAATAGTAAATGATTAACTTGTTGGTTTATTTTTTCATTTATGTATTTTTGTTTTCTTATTGTTATGTTTAACACATTTTGCAGATTTTCGACTTCCTTCAAGGAATTCAGTAAGGGTTTTGCTATATTGTTATAATTTGATGAAATCACCGTAATTTGTCTTTTCATAATTTCGTATGTTTTATGTTATGTTCAATATTATTTAGATGTTTATAGATAATCTCTCTTTCTTTATTGTCCATCAGTCCAAAAGCCCAGTTGAGTCCTTCGCCAATTAAATTGAGTGATCTCTTTTGTCGCTTAATTATTTCTTCATTTTTCTGTAGCGTGGCTATTATTGCCATGGTTTCCCGTGTTGCTGCTAAACACGATCTTTCTATGCTGGGTCCATTTACATTGGTGCTCATTTGTTCGCACATTGTATTTGCCGTAATTATGAATTTGTTTGTCAGCTTCAGGAAATCGTTCAGTTTAAATGTATCTATTATGGTCCATTCATCATTGTAGAACAAATCATCAGTTGTCTTCTCAAAGAATAATCTTGTATCATTAATTGAAGTCTGCGTGATGTTGACAGCTTCCTTGGCAGCCAACATCAGGACCAGTGTGACAATTCTAATCATTATATTGGTTTCGCTCTTTATTTCATATTTTAAAAAGACGAAATTCCATTTTTTTACATATATAAATGGAATCCTTAATAATTTTATGTAGTTTTCTTATAAATATTTCTCATTTTACCCCTTAATACATATTATTAAGGCGTTGGCTATAATTATACTTTAAATATTTATAGTAGTTAATATATGTGTTAACATGTACTACATGATTTAGTTTAGAAACATACATTTAGATATGTTTCTGTATTGTTGTAATACAAAATGTTGTATATTCAATCCCAGTAGTACATGGTTAAATGCTAGTCATATTCAATAATACTTAGCTATTTACTCATGCACTAACTAAGAATTTTCTATGTATTAGGAAATAAGCGCGCGCGACTTCTTAGCATTACAAAAATGTATTTGCTATATTAAGTTGTTAAATATTTAATTTTGTACATCTCAATTGTACTTATTTAATTTCATTACCGTGTAATGATGAATTTAAAACGTTTGTTAGTTTGCTATATTAATGCATATCTGTTAATGATAAAAAATATTAGGCAGTTTTGTCGCTGCACTACCGTATCTCGTTTCAGTTCCAGTACGTTAGTGGCTTCTGCCTGTAAAGTACTGAAGTGCATTTAATCGGTTGGCATATGAATATATTCAAGCCTTCTATATTAATATGTGCTGGGAGCATTGCACTCTATGCGCAATGAACTTGTTTGTTTAAAATGCCATTGAGGTAGGTACGTGACCTATCGCAATTTTAATGACAACATAATTTTTATACCTTGCAAATTCGTACTTCAAATAATAATTTGATTTTGTTATTTGTTTATATATAATAATAATTATAATGCTAGTCATCTTCAATTAATTCAGAGCTATTTTCTCTGCGATTTGTATTTTGGAAATATTACATGACATTTTTTGGATTTTATAAATTATTTAAAATTAATTTATTTAATATCTACATTTAAAAAAAAAAATATAGTTTTTCTCTATTCTTTATTTATTTTGTAGTTTCAATTCAATTTCAATATATAATACTTAGCTATTCTGTCCTGCACTAACTATTTGACTTTATTTCAATGATGTTAAAAATTATTGGTTCTTGTTGCAGACAGTGTTTATTTAATTCTACATAACTATACTGTTGTATGCTTTTAACAAATTATTATGAAATTTTTTCCCTTTACCCTTGATACAAATCTCAGTCGTTACAGGGCTTATTATTGAAAGTACCTCGTAGGGTCCCACCCAGACCGGTGAAAATTTTTTTTTCGTATGTTGATTTTTTAGTAAAATTTTATCGCCAACTTTGAATATTATTGGGTGTAATGAGCTATCCTAGCTTTGCTTAGATTTTTCTTTGGCTCTGTTTTGATTTTGTCGTACGATTTCGTGTGTGCGTTGAATTTGGTATTTTAATAGCTTGTTGCTATCATCGGTATTATATACTGGTGAGCATTTGCGTTTAAGATAGGTTGGCATTTCAAAATCGTAACCGTATAAAGTACGGAAAGTCGTTTGACCGGTGGACATATGCATTGTATTATTGTATACATGCATTGCGGTATTTAACCATTGGTCCCAGTTTGACCCATACTCTTTCGCAATTTTTCGTAAATACTCTGATAATGGTCGATGGCTTCTTTCCAAAGATCCGTTGGCCTGGGGATGATATGGTGTAATATGTAATTTTTTAATTCCTAACAATTTACACGTGTCCGAAAATAATTTTGAAACAAAATTCGAACCATTGTCAGTTATCAATACTTTTGGTATGTTATGTCGTGTAATGATTTCGTCGTAAAATGCCTTTGCTACAGTGCTTGCTTCTGCGTCTGGGATAGCTACGCAGCACATATATTTTGAAAAATCATCTTGAAAAGTTAATATATATTTATTTCCAGATATAGTTTCCGGTAAAATACCTACAAGATCCATGTATACTTTATCGAATGGTCGTACTGGCGTATCAGTTAGAACCATTGGCATTTTAGTAAGCCTAGAACTTTTATTTACTTGGCATTTCTGACAGTTCTTAACGTAATCTTTTATTTGTTTCTGCATACCTCTCCACTTAAATTGTTTTCTGATTCTAAAAAATGTTTTCACCGCACCCTGGTGACCTCCTAATGCTGAGTCGTGAAAGTCTTTTATAACAGTTTTAATTTCCTCTGGGTCAGTTATTAGTTGAGTTGGGTTTAATTCCTTATTTGTGTCTGTTGGTATTTCATCCATTATTAATTGGTAATGATAATTTTGCCATATTGTTTATAAATTTTCTGTAATAATTAATTAATCCCAAAAACGCTTGCACTTCTTTTTTATTTCTCGGCACCGAAATATTTTTTACGCATTCAACCTTAGAGGGATCTGGCAGGGCACCTAGCTCCGAACATTTATATCCTAAATAGACAACTTCGCGACGCAAAAACTGACATTTTTCTGTATTTAATTTTAGATTGTGTTCCCTTAATTTCTGCAATACTCTACTCAGCCTAAGCTCATGTTCAACTAAATTGTTTCCGTACACCACTATATCATCAAGATAAACAAAGCAGTCTATACCCTGTAAACCTGTTAATACATGGTTCATTATTCTTTGGAAGGTAGCTGGTGCACCTGTTAAACCAAATAGCATTCTGTTAAATTCGAAATGACCCAGCCCTGTACTAAAAGCTGTTTTTTCCTTATCCCCTTCTTCAACTAGTACCTGATGATAACCACTTGCCAAGTCTAAAGTTGAAAAATAGCGACTGTGACCTAATTGGTCTAATATTTAGTCGATTCGAGGAATCGGAAATACTTGTTTTATTGTCACGTCGTTCAATTTACGGAAATCTATTACTAGCCTCCACTTTTTGTTATCGTCCTTGCCGCTCTTTTTAGGAACCAACAACATCGGTGAATTCCAGGGTGATATGCTTGGCGATATAATGCCGTCATCCAACATTTTATTAACCTGTCTGTTGATTTCATCTCTATGAGTGTGTGGCAATTTCTACTGCATTTGGTTTATCGGTGGCTGGTTTTACTGTGTGGCTATTTCATGTTTAAGCGCTGGCGTGTATGTTAATACACATATTTTGTGAAGATGTGATTTCGTCTTTATTTAAAGTCTCATCATTTTTCATTTCTTCTAATAATTTATTAATTCTGTTTGTAATGATTACTGAATTTATGCTATTTATTGTAGAATTATTGGTATCCGATTCTTTATACTGATTAAAATTCGAAAATTTTGGTTTAAAAGTACTGTCTATTATAATTTCTTTTTCCGTAGCATTTAAAACTGAAACATAAACTCTTTTTTTGCTAACATTCGATATGCTTTCGCCCAAATATACTCCTGGAAAAATTTCTTGTTTATGTATTAACACTATTGTAATTTTTGTTTTTAAACATAATGATACTATCTTTGCGGTTCTCGCTTGAATTTTAATTTGTTGATTGTAAAAAATATTTTGTATTTCTGTCTGCGATTTCATTGGTAGTTTTATAATATGGTTTTTATGTTTATCAAACAATGTTATTGTTTTGTCCATCGCATTTATTACAGATCGATTCCATAAATTGTCAAGTCCGATTATTCCATCAGCTGGTACGCCTTGTTTAAGTGACACTACGTGTAGCATTAAACTTAAGCGCCCTATGTTCCTATGTTGGACTTTGGTGGAACCTAATGTTCTAACACACCCACCAAAAGCTCCTTTTAAATCCTTTTGTATATTTTCGTTAAAGTCTGGCAAATTTGCCATTGCATTTTCTTTTACTATACTGGCATCAGCTCTTGAGTCTACCAGTAAAATAAGTCTTCCATTTTTAGCTGCCTCGCAAGGTACTTCAATGAAAACGTCACCTCTATTAGATAAATCCAAGCTATCTCCATGCCAACTGCATATTGGTAGTTCATATTTTAATTCATTGGTCTCTTCTGTTCTATGGAAATGCAATGGAGTAGTAAATTTGATCACAGTCTCCTCCGACGTCTGATCTACAATTCCTAACTCTTTCGGCCCTATATTACTATTATTATTCGCACATCTCCAATTAGATTCTTGACCATAAGTTCCACATTCGTAGCAGAAAGGCGTATTTTTTCTAATAATACAATCATCGCTAGTATGCCCTAATTTACTACAAAATGAACGAGATGAATGAGATCAACACTGAGCTCTGTAATTCTAATCTGAATACGTCATCCTCACTTATCTTTTTACTGTATTTTTTACTTGCAATTTCCAAAGCAATGAATTGCAACTCATTTAATCTTCTTCCAAACATTCTTAAACTCTCGTTACAATTTTGATAAGCCTTTTTAATCTCTTCTAGTACTAATTCTAAAAAAATTTCATTTAAGTACGTATTTTTTAACAACTCGTATAATTCTGCTATTTTTTGAAACTGTTTTGTCCATACTAATTTATAGGCATCTCCCTCCAAACGTAACCTAACGCATTTAATAAATTCCTCACTATCTGATTCCTTAATTTAAACTTAGCTATTTCACAACATTCAATAAATTTATATAATTCTGTTTCTAATAATGGAGATTCCGCCCCAGAAAAGTAAGGAACAACGTAATGAACGCGTTTCAATACATTTTCAGTACCCATTAGTAGTGTTTCTTATTTTTCCATTTACTTAATCATGTAATTAACTATACCTTTCTTAAATAGATTATTAATTTTGTTTTTACTAGTTTCATATTAAATTAATTTTTAACCATAATTTAATTTATCTATTACATTTTTTACTACCTTATTTATCATATTTATGTTTCATTATTTAAACTTTTTAATCTATACTTCAAAATCATACCAACATATTATTTATGAATCCTAAATTAACTTATTTGTTCAATTTTTTTTTTTTTTTAAATTTTCCAGTTTTGTTCTTTAATTAATTTCGCGACATTATAAAAACATTTCTGTATCAAAATTCTTATTTTATTCAATTTATTTAAATTTACAATTTTATTAATCATTATCATTAAATGTCTCAAACTATTTTATGATGTTTCACAATTACTTTAAAAATGTTCTTCAATATATCAATTAATCAATTTTATAAAACATTTAGTTTACTTATTTTATTTCTTGATTTATCAAATTTTATCATTTATGTTATTCATTTCACAATTTTATTTCACAGTTTTATTAAAAGTTTATTTTATTCCATAATTTATTTCAAAATGTTCAATTGTTTTTTATTTTATTTTTTCAAACGTCAATTTTTATAATTTCATTATTTTTGCTTATTAAAATTCTCAAATATTTCTTTTGTTTTATATCACAAATTCACATTTTTTTTTTCACCGCACATATTTTTTTATCCACTATTTTTCACAATACTCACATATACAAAAAAAAAAATATTTTCCATAATCCAAAATAGTTATTTCTTCCAATATTAATCCTCCATCCAGTCCTTCTCGTCCCTTGGGAGTTGATGTATGGTCCGAAAACTGGCTACGCCAAAATGTTGTAAGTTATCGTCCTTCTACTAGGACTTTAACTTCCTTGATCCTTTTTATACTTACTAAGTCCCTTTTTTATGTGTTTATTATTTAATAAAACCCGAGTCTTTTTACTTTCAGACACTTTATTTCGTTTTTAAAGATTTTTTACACTTATACTTAAACTAGGTTTTAGAACTGGATACTTCGGCTTATCGGAAACAATTGATTCTTAGTCTATACTTAACTTCTACATAACACCTCGTATTCTTATAATTTCACAATAAATTGAGTAATTTCATCATGCTAAAATAACTTAGTCAGCGTATTTATAATTTCACAATAAATTGAGTACTTTCATCATTCTAAAATAACTAAGTCAGCATTTATTTGTGTGATCTGACTGACCTATTTAACGTGGGCGTGTATACCTGTGCTATGTTAAGCGGTGTGCGCCAAGACAATTAAATGCTGTTTGTGTTTAACATGCATAATGCTTAACCATAAAAGTATGCCATAAAAAATATACTGGTTATGTTATGTTGTGGATCATAAGCACGCTGTAAGTTCCACGATTATGATACACAACAGTGGATCATATGTAAGCTGTGAACTCTACGATTATGATACACAATCGCATTATCGTAGAAAGAAAAAAAAAATATTATTATTATTAAGAAGAATAATAGTTTTTTTTTCTTTTGTATTATTTTAATTATTTCTGAAGAGAAAATTATTATTAAAAAGAATAATAGTTTTTTTCTTTTTACATTGTTTTTGTGGTATAAATTACATTAAGTTCTATTAGTTATGAAGTTATTATCTTTACTTATATAATATTTAATGGATATTAGTAAATTAAGGGTTGTAATTTCCAGTTATATATAATAAAAACCTGGGCCCGATGTTTTCGTTGCTGACTGCTGCTGTTCTGCGGTAGTAGTTCGATGCGTTGTTGTTGTTTCTGACGTATTGGCTTCTATTTCATGTGACTTGGTTCATTGACTTGCTATAAGTGTTGTGGTGTTTGGTTTCTGCGTTGGTGATTTCCGCAATGCCCCGATTTTTTCGAGTGGCGATTTCTTGCTGGGAAATGTATTTGACACCATTTCAAGGTTTTCCTTAGACGCTTATACATCTATTGTTGCTATTGGTGAATTTTTTGTATTAAATTCATCGGCTTTTATTGTTGCTTTATTTTTAATTGTGGAGTAGTGATGTATGTATAATGCATATGCTGCTATTATTATTAATATCAGCATTAATATGCCGTAAGACATACCGGTTTTCGTTATTTAATTTTGACTATTAAGTAATTCTTTGCGTTCCTGGTTATCAGTTAATTGTAGTAATATTTCGTCGAAATCACGATGCCCATCTGTTAATGCTGATCTTATTTTTCTGTGGTCTGCCAACAAGATCGGTAACGGTGTTGGTGTTATGTTTGAATACGGTAATGATGACCAATTGCCTTGTTGATTTTCTATCATAATTGTATGTGCTTCCTTTTTGTATGATATATTCCTAATGCTTTGATGTGTATACTCGTAGGGCAGTATCATTTTTTTGTTGTGTAGATTGCAAGCTTCAGTTATGGACATCCAACCCAGGCCTGATAATGTCAACGTGGCTATATTTGACCCACAAACTGCTTCAAAAGATGCTGTCGTATTGAATTTATACAACCATGTGTTTGGTGTTCATAGTTTAACTACTAGGCCTGAACTCCTTTTGATTGCAACATGTTCACAGGTATCTTTCATTGCTATTGGTGAATTTTTTGTATTAAATTCATCGGCTTTTATTGTTGATTTATTTTTAATTGTGGAGTAGTAATGTATGTATAATGCATATGCTGCTATTATTATTAATATCAGCATTAATATGCCATAAGACATACCGGTTTTCGTTATTTAATTTTGACTATTAAGTAATTCTTTGCGTTCCTGGTTATCAGTTAATTGTAGTAATATTTCGTCGAAATCACGATGCCCATCTCTTAATGCTGATCTTATTTTTCTGTGGTCTGCCAACAAGATCGGTAACGGTGTTGGTGTTATGTTTGAATACGGTAATGATGACCAATTGCCTTGTTGATTTTCTATCATAATTGTATGTGCTTCCTTTTTGTATGATATATTCCTAATGCTTTGATGTGTATACTCGTAGGGCAGTATCATTTTTTTGTTGTGTAGATTGCAAGCTTCAGTTATGGACATCCAACCCAGGCCTGATAATGTCAACGTGGCTATATTTGACCCACAAACTGCTTCAAAAGATGCTGTCGTATTGAATTTATACAACCATGTGTTTGGTGTTCATAGTTTAACTACTAGGCCTGAACTCCTTTTGAACCGTATGTTGAACCGTATGTTGGCTAACCAAAATGCATTTGCTGTGATCTTCATTCGTTAGACCTATGTATTTGCTCCGTTCTTCTGCTTCTGATATGTAGTCATATGTTGTTTTAACCAATGCATCCCATTCTTCATTAATATTTGTTGGTATTGGGTAAATTCTATATAATGTGAACAACAAATCATCAGGCAGTGGTGTCTTGATGACTATTATTAGGCCGTCTGTGTCTGCGAAAACTAGTACTGTTGATGCGCGGTGCATTTCGAATGATTTTTGTATGAACCACTTCGCCTTTCCTCTTAACGTGAGGCTAGTCAGCATTTCATCTAACTCGCTCTGGTCTATAATTGTCGGGTGTAATCGTCCCTTGTATAGATCCTCTATGACTGCCATTTCCACAGCTGTTGTCCTTGAATTTCGATTAGGTTTGCATTAATTGTAGATTGAATTTCCAAGGTATCCATCATGAATAGTAAATGACTATTTTGTTGGTTTATTTTTTCATTTATGTATTTTTGTGTTCTTATTGTTATGTTTAACACATTTTGCAGATTTTCGACTTCCTTCAAGGAATTCAGTAAGGGTTTTGCTATCTTGTTATAATTTGATGAAATCACCATAATTTGTCTTTTCATAATTTCGTATGTTTTATGTTCATTATCTTCAATATTATTGAGATGCTTATAGATAATCTCTCTTTCTTTATTGTCCATCAGTCCAAAAGCCCAGTTGAGTCCTTCGCCAATAAAATTGAGTGATCTCTTTGGTCGCTTAATTATGTCTTCATTTTTCTGTAGCGTGGCTATTATTGCCATGGTTTCCCGTGTTGCTGCTAAACACGATCTTTCTATGCTGGGTCCATTTACATTGGTGCTCATTTGTTCGCACATTGTATTTGCCGTAATTATGAATTTGTTTGTCAGCTTCAGGAAATCGTTCAGTTTAGATTTATCTATTATGGTCCATTCATCATTGTAGAACAAATCATCAGTTGTCTTATCAAAGAATAATCTTGTATCTTTAATTGAAGTCTGCGTGATGTTGACTGCTTCCTTGGCTGCCAACATCTGGACCAGTGTGACAATTCTAATCATTATATTGGTTTCGCTCTTTATTTCATATTGTAAAAAGACGAAATTCCATTTTTTTACATATATAAATGGAATCGTTAATAATTTTATGTAGTTTTCTTATAAATATTTCTCATTTTACCCCTTAATACATATTATTAAGGCGTTGGCCATAAGTATACTTTAAATATTTATAGTAAGTAGTTAATATATGTGTTAACATGTACTACCTGATTTAGTTTAGAAACATACATTTAGATATGTTTCTGTATTGTTGTAATACAAAATGTTGTATATACAATCCCAGTAGTACTTGGTTAAATGCTTAGCTATTTACTCATGCACTAACTAAGAATTTTCTATGTATTAGGAAATAAGCGCGCGCGACTACTTAGCATTACATAAATGTATTTGCTATATTAAGTTGTTAAATATTTAATTTTGTACATCTCAATTGTACTTATTTAAATTCATTACCGTGTAATGATGAATTTAAAACGTTTGTTAGTTTGCTATATTAATGCATATCTGTTAATGATAAAAAATATTTGGCAGTTTTGTCGCTGCACTACCGTCTCTCGTTTCAGTTCCAGTACGTTAGTGGCTTATGCCTGTAAAGTACTGAAGTGCATTTAATCGGTTGGCATATGAATATATTCAAGCCTTCTATATTAATATGAGCTGGGAGCATAGCGCTCTATGCGCAATGAACTTGTTTGTTTAAAATGCCATATATATTTTTTTTTAAAAAAAAAAAAAATTTAAACTTAAAAAACATCTGGAAATTTGAATAGTACATCACTTTTAATTTTGTAACAATGATTATTGAATTATTTTTAGAAAAAATTGTAGTGCAAATTTCTGTACGGAACGTCCGGAATTATTCTGCGATTTATTATGAAATAACTGTAAGCCTTAGGAACAAAGTCCATATGCACAAAAATAAAGTAAATTGTCTCAGCTATGTTCAGAGATAATTAAAAAAAATATATTGTATGTAAAAAGTATTTTTAGAATAAAAATCGTATTGATAATTTCTATACGGAATTTTTTGTCCCGTCCGGAAGCGTCACAATTTTAACAAGGAATTGATGCAAGTTACACTGCATTAAAATTATTTAAATAATATATTTCTACGATTTTATTTAAAATTGAAGTTAGACTATTATTCGTTATTATATTTCAGACATAGTACGTTATGAAGAATTTATTTGTTTAGAGACCTTAGTTCAATTTTAAAGACAAATATTTTCCCCAAAGACATTATGATAATTTTCTGATTTCTTCTACTGCTTATAACTCCTTAACGGAATTGTTAATAGAAAACCATTCAAAATGGTGGTAAATCGTTAAGACACAAACTTAGATTGTTCGGTAGAAAATAGAAAATAACGAACTATATTAAGTTGTAATTGTTAAAATTTTTTATAGTTATGAGCCAATAACTTGTGATCAGTATATTTAGTTTTGGAATTTATTACAATGGAATTGTACTAAAATGGTCTGGGGAGTACTTACGTACTTTTGATTAATAATAGATTAACAATTGTACTGAAAAAATCATCATTGAGACAAAGTCTCAATGAGCAGTGAACTTTCGAATAAAAGCTTTTCACTCTGTAAACTACTAAATCGACGCAACGAAAAGCTGGATTGATAGCTGAACTATATAACTTTTAGAAAATAGTTAACTGTTATATCGACGCATCGCCACAGTGCTTCAGTAACTTTCAAATTTATTTCCACCAATTTACTCGTGGCATAAATTTCCGATCACACCTATGTCCAACCAAATTAAGATTGAAGTGTAGCTTTAGAAAAAGTGCTATTTTCGGGCCAATCACGTTTTTTTTTGAAAGTTCCATCGTATCCTTATTTGTTGGTCATATCTTTCGCAAATCGACAGAGCAACTTATGAACTCAATAATGAATGGGATTTATTAATTCAAGTATTCTTAACAATATTGAATTGAAAAATATAAAACAAAATCATTTTTATTCATTATTTTATGTTAATATTAGGAAGGTTAAAATTTTCTGGATTTGCTCATATGTGTAGGGTAGAGTGGTTCAAAAAAAAGAATTTTTCGAAATTCCCACGGGATTCTTCCCCCTTTAAAAATTGTAAGCACGTTTGAAACTTTTAGGGCCGCATAGCGCCTAAACCAGACGTGTAGTGGTATAAGTTTATACAACATTTTTGATCCACTGACCATGGGGAACATGTAAATCGAAAAAATTGTAGTTCAAATTTTAGTGCCGTTTTTTTACATATGGGCATTTCCAGAAAAACGTCAACCACGGCCAAAAAATTCAAAATGTTCAATTCTTTGAAATAACGATGGATTTGGAATCTTAAATGTCTGAATCTATATTTCTGAAAAGAAATTTCTATTCCATTAACGGAAACGAATAAAAGAAATACTTATAAAGTTACGATAGTATGAAATATGTAAATATACCAATTTTTCATGTATTTTGTGTAAACAAATTAATTAACTTTAAAGACATACATATACTAAATATTATTTTCTATTTTTTCTGGTAACATTAATAATTAGGATTTTCGATGTACCGCCCGAAACCAAAAAGATACATTTATTACCATAGTTTATAGTTTTTTTTTTTAAGTGTTGAATCCACAGTTTCCAAAGCGGCATTTCTAAAAATGTAAATATAATTTTCCCAGTAATTCTAGAAAATGTTTGAGAGCTAATTGAAATCTGTCCCGTCCAGAACTCTGAGTACCAAAACTGTAAAACTACAGTATAAAAAATATAAAAAACAAAAATGTTTTAAAAAAAACGAAAAATTTGTTAACTTAAAAAACATCTGGAAATTTGAATTATTGAATTATTTTTAGAAAAAATTGTAGTGCAAATTTATATACGGAACATCCGGAATTACTCTGCGATTTATAATGAAATAACTGTAAGTAAATTGTCTCAGCTATGTTCAGAGATAATTCATAAATATATTTTGTATGTAAAAAGTATTTTTAGAAAAAAAAATTGTACTGATAATTTCTATACGGATTTTTTTGTCCCGTCCGGAATTTTTCAGTGATTTATTATGAAAAAACTATAAACTTTAGAAACAATGTGTAAATAAACGAAGAAAGCACGTTTTTTCAATTATTTTTTGTAAATATATCGAAAAAATCATTTGTATACAAAATTCGCTGACTTCTTGGAATATCCATATGAACCTCGATATTTACTTCCGTTTTTGTCCCGTCCAGAACGCCTGTTATTTTATTTATATCTTTTGATCTACCGTATAGAATTCTATAATTTTTTGCAGATGTTTAGTCCTATTTAAATACTACATGCACAAAATGCCTGCTAAACCCACAAACTGCTTCAAAAGATGCTGTCGTATTGAATTTATACAACCATGTGTTTGGTGTTCATAGTTTAACTACTAGGCCTGAACTCCTTTTGATTGCAACATGTTCACAGGTATCTTTCATTGCTATTGGTGAATTTTTTGTATTAAATTCATCGGCTTTTATTGTTGATTTATTTTTAATTGTGGAGTAGTAATGTATGTATAATGCATATGCTGCTATTATTATTAATATCAGCATTAATATGCCATAAGACATACCGGTTTTCGTTATTTAATTTTGACTATTAAGTAATTCTTTGCGTTCCTGGTTATCAGTTAATTGTAGTAATATTTCGTCGAAATCACGATGCCCATCTCTTAATGCTGATCTTATTTTTCTGTGGTCTGCCAACAAGATCGGTAACGGTGTTGGTGTTATGTTTGAATACGGTAATGATGACCAATTGCCTTGTTGATTTTCTATCATAATTGTATGTGCTTCCTTTTTGTATGATATATTCCTAATGCTTTGATGTGTATACTCGTAGGGCAGTATCATTTTTTTGTTGTGTAGATTGCAAGCTTCAGTTATGGACATCCAACCCAGGCCTGATAATGTCAACGTGGCTATATTTGACCCACAAACTGCTTCAAAAGATGCTGTCGTATTGAATTTATACAACCATGTGTTTGGTGTTCATAGTTTAACTACTAGGCCTGAACTCCTTTTGAACCGTATGTTGAACCGTATGTTGGCTAACCAAAATGCATTTGCTGTGATCTTCATTCGTTAGACCTATGTATTTGCTCCGTTCTTCTGCTTCTGATATGTAGTCATATGTTGTTTTAACCAATGCATCCCATTCTTCATTAATATTTGTTGGTATTGGGTAAATTCTATATAATGTGAACAACAAATCATCAGGCAGTGGTGTCTTGATGACTATTATTAGGCCGTCTGTGTCTGCGAAAACTAGTACTGTTGATGCGCGGTGCATTTCGAATGATTTTTGTATGAACCACTTCGCCTTTCCTCTTAACGTGAGGCTAGTCAGCATTTCATCTAACTCGCTCTGGTCTATAATTGTCGGGTGTAATCGTCCCTTGTATAGATCCTCTATGACTGCCATTTCCACAGCTGTTGTCCTTGAATTTCGATTAGGTTTGCATTAATTGTAGATTGAATTTCCAAGGTATCCATCATGAATAGTAAATGACTATTTTGTTGGTTTATTTTTTCATTTATGTATTTTTGTGTTCTTATTGTTATGTTTAACACATTTTGCAGATTTTCGACTTCCTTCAAGGAATTCAGTAAGGGTTTTGCTATCTTGTTATAATTTGATGAAATCACCATAATTTGTCTTTTCATAATTTCGTATGTTTTATGTTCATTATCTTCAATATTATTGAGATGCTTATAGATAATCTCTCTTTCTTTATTGTCCATCAGTCCAAAAGCCCAGTTGAGTCCTTCGCCAATAAAATTGAGTGATCTCTTTGGTCGCTTAATTATGTCTTCATTTTTCTGTAGCGTGGCTATTATTGCCATGGTTTCCCGTGTTGCTGCTAAAC
This sequence comes from Dryomyza anilis, assembly GCA_951804985.1. NCBI lineage: Eukaryota > Metazoa > Arthropoda > Insecta > Diptera > Dryomyzidae > Dryomyza > Dryomyza anilis. Next base: position 29,245,955 of record OX638135.1, on the reverse strand, counting down.
ACGATCTTTCTATGCTGGGTCCATTTACATTGGTGCTCATTTGTTCGCACATTGTATTTGCCGTAATTATGAATTTGTTTGTCAGCTTCAGGAAATCGTTCAGTTTAGATTTATCTATTATGGTCCATTCATCATTGTAGAACAAATCATCAGTTGTCTTATCAAAGAATAATCTTGTATCTTTAATTGAAGTCTGCGTGATGTTGACTGCTTCCTTGGCTGCCAACATCTGGACCAGTGTGACAATTCTAATCATTATATTGGTTTCGCTCTTTATTTCATATTGTAAAAAGACGAAATTCCATTTTTTTACATATATAAATGGAATCGTTAATAATTTTATGTAGTTTTCTTATAAATATTTCTCATTTTACCCCTTAATACATATTATTAAGGCGTTGGCCATAAGTATACTTTAAATATTTATAGTAAGTAGTTAATATATGTGTTAACATGTACTACCTGATTTAGTTTAGAAACATACATTTAGATATGTTTCTGTATTGTTGTAATACAAAATGTTGTATATACAATCCCAGTAGTACTTGGTTAAATGCTTAGCTATTTACTCATGCACTAACTAAGAATTTTCTATGTATTAGGAAATAAGCGCGCGCGACTACTTAGCATTACATAAATGTATTTGCTATATTAAGTTGTTAAATATTTAATTTTGTACATCTCAATTGTACTTATTTAATTTCATTACCGTGTAATGATGAATTTAAAACGTTTGTTAGTTTGCTATATTAATGCATATCTGTTAATGATAAAAAATATTTGGCAGTTTTGTCGCTGCACTACCGTCTCTCGTTTCAGTTCCAGTACGTTAGTGGCTTATGCCTGTAAAGTACTGAAGTGCATTTAATCGGTTGGCATATGAATATATTCAAGCCTTCTATATTAATATGAGCTGGGAGCATAGCGCTCTATGCGCAATGAACTTGTTTGTTTAAAATGCCATATATATTTTTTTTTAAAAAAAAAAAAAATTTAAACTTAAAAAACATCTGGAAATTTGAATAGTACATCACTTTTAATTTTGTAACAATGATTATTGAATTATTTTTAGAAAAAATTGTAGTGCAAATTTCTGTACGGAACGTCCGGAATTATTCTGCGATTTATTATGAAATAACTGTAAGCCTTAGGAACAAAGTCCATATGCACAAAAATAAAGTAAATTGTCTCAGCTATGTTCAGAGATAATTAAAAAAAATATATTGTATGTAAAAAGTATTTTTAGAATAAAAATCGTATTGATAATTTCTATACGGAATTTTTTGTCCCGTCCGGAAGCGTCACAATTTTAACAAGGAATTGATGCAAGTTACACTGCATTAAAATTATTTAAATAATATATTTCTACGATTTTATTTAAAATTGAAGTTAGACTATTATTCGTTATTATATTTCAGACATAGTACGTTATGAAGAATTTATTTGTTTAGAGACCTTAGTTCAATTTTAAAGACAAATATTTTCCCCAAAGACATTATGATAATTTTCTGATTTCTTCTACTGCTTATAACTCCTTAACGGAATTGTTAATAGAAAACCATTCAAAATGGTGGTAAATCGTTAAGACACAAACTTAGATTGTTCGGTAGAAAATAGAAAATAACGAACTATATTAAGTTGTAATTGTTAAAATTTTTTATAGTTATGAGCCAATAACTTGTGATCAGTATATTTAGTTTTGGAATTTATTACAATGGAATTGTACTAAAATGGTCTGGGGAGTACTTACGTACTTTTGATTAATAATAGATTAACAATTGTACTGAAAAAATCATCATTGAGACAAAGTCTCAATGAGCAGTGAACTTTCGAATAAAAGCTTTTCACTCTGTAAACTACTAAATCGACGCAACGAAAAGCTGGATTGATAGCTGAACTATATAACTTTTAGAAAATAGTTAACTGTTATATCGACGCATCGCCACAGTGCTTCAGTAACTTTCAAATTTATTTCCACCAATTTACTCGTGGCATAAATTTCCGATCACACCTATGTCCAACCAAATTAAGATTGAAGTGTAGCTTTAGAAAAAGTGCTATTTTCGGGCCAATCACGTTTTTTTTTGAAAGTTCCATCGTATCCTTATTTGTTGGTCATATCTTTCGCAAATCGACAGAGCAACTTATGAACTCAATAATGAATGGGATTTATTAATTCAAGTATTCTTAACAATATTGAATTGAAAAATATAAAACAAAATCATTTTTATTCATTATTTTATGTTAATATTAGGAAGGTTAAAATTTTCTGGATTTGCTCATATGTGTAGGGTAGAGTGGTTCAAAAAAAAGAATTTTTCGAAATTCCCACGGGATTCTTCCCCCTTTAAAAATTGTAAGCACGTTTGAAACTTTTAGGGCCGCATAGCGCCTAAACCAGACGTGTAGTGGTATAAGTTTATACAACATTTTTGATCCACTGACCATGGGGAACATGTAAATCGAAAAAATTGTAGTTCAAATTTTAGTGCCGTTTTTTTACATATGGGCATTTCCAGAAAAACGTCAACCACGGCCAAAAAATTCAAAATGCTCAATTCTTTGAAATAACGATGGATTTGGAATCTTAAATGTCTGAATCTATATTTCTGAAAAGAAATTTCTATTCCATTAACGGAAACGAATAAAAGAAATACTTATAAAGTTACGATAGTATGAAATATGTAAATATACCAATTTTTCATGTATTTTGTGTAAACAAATTAATTAACTTTAAAGACATACATATACTAAATATTATTTTCTATTTTTTCTGGTAACATTAATAATTAGGATTTTCGATGTACCGCCCGAAACCAAAAAGATACATTTATTACCATAGTTTATAGTTTTTTTTTTTAAGTGTTGAATCCACAGTTTCCAAAGCGGCATTTCTAAAAATGTAAATATAATTTTCCCAGTAATTCTAGAAAATGTTTGAGAGCTAATTGAAATCTGTCCCGTCCAGAACTCTGAGTACCAAAACTGTAAAACTACAGTATAAAAAATATAAAAAACAAAAATGTTTTAAAAAAAACGAAAAATTTGTTAACTTAAAAAACATCTGGAAATTTGAATTATTGAATTATTTTTAGAAAAAATTGTAGTGCAAATTTATATACGGAACATCCGGAATTACTCTGCGATTTATAATGAAATAACTGTAAGTAAATTGTCTCAGCTATGTTCAGAGATAATTCATAAATATATTTTGTATGTAAAAAGTATTTTTAGAAAAAAAAATTGTACTGATAATTTCTATACGGATTTTTTTGTCCCGTCCGGAATTTTTCAGTGATTTATTATGAAAAAACTATAAACTTTAGAAACAATGTGTAAATAAACGAAGAAAGCACGTTTTTTCAATTATTTTTTGTAAATATATCGAAAAAATCATTTGTATACAAAATTCGCTGACTTCTTGGAATATCCATATGAACCTCGATATTTACTTCCGTTTTTGTCCCGTCCAGAACGCCTGTTATTTTATTTATATCTTTTGATCTACCGTATAGAATTCTATAATTTTTTGCAGATGTTTAGTCCTATTTAAATACTACATGCACAAAATGCCTGCTAAATCCAATTTTTTTCTGAATGCAGCCAAAGCAGGGATGATATTTAAAACTGTCCATATTATAACTTATAGTAAAAAATTGTACTAAATGGAATCAAATATTTTTTTTTTCCTAAATTTAAATATTTTAATGTATTCTTCAAGAAAACAATGAAGTAATGTCGAAAAAAAGACGTCAACATTATTAAAATTTCATACTACTTGACTTATAAATTATTCACAATATTTTATATACGAGTCGAAATACAGAATTTGGGTATAAAACAAAAATTTTGATTTTTTTCATTGAAGAAAGAGTTGTTCATTTCCATGTTACCCTTTTTTAAATATATCGGTATACCGGTTCGGTTTTTGTGTTACTGATACTTGTTATCCTCTTTTTATTATATTTCTAATATAAATTTCTATTTTAATAAAAATAAAAATAAATAAACATTTTTTGAATTAAATGAAGGTTTTATGTATGTACTTCTGATTTAGTATAACGTTTAGATTACAGTATCGGGTTTTAAAATTAAAGTGTTTTAAAATGGTATATATGAATTACTGCTTCAAAACATTCCGCCCGTAGCTATAGTCAAAATTAACCAAGAACTGAAATTTAATAACGAATTTTGTGAAAGTTATCATATAAAACAAATTGTCAAATGCGGTATATTAAATGAAGTTGTATGTTAAAATTGTTTTAGTTATAAGCCAATAACTTGTGATCAGTAAATTTAGTTTTGGAATTTATTACAATGGAATTGTACTAAAATGGTCTGGGGTGTACTTACGTACTTTTGGTATTGAAATTGTACCGACAAAAACAATTGTACTGAAAAAATCATCACTAAGCCAAAGTCTCAATGAGCAGAGAACTTTCGAATAAAAGCTTTTCACTGCGTAAACTACTAAATCGACGCAACGAAAAGCTGGATTAATAGCTGAACTATATAGATTTTGGAGAATAGTTAGCTGTTATATCGACGCATCGCCACAGTGCTTCAGTAACTTTCAAATTTATTTCCACAAATTAACTCGTGGCATAAATTTCCGATCACACATATATCCAACCAAATTAAGATTGAAGTGTAGTCTTAGAAAAAGTGCAATTTTCGGGCCAATCACGTTTTTTTTTCGAAAGTTCCATCGTATCCTTATTTGTTGGTCATATCTGTAGCAAATCGACAGAGCAACTTATGAACTCAAAAATGAATGGGATTTATTAATTCAAGTATTCTTAACAATATTGAATTGAAATGTAAAATATAAAAGAAAAATCATTTTTATTTATTATTTTATGTTAATATTATGAAGGTTAAAATTTTCTGGATTTGCTCATATGTGTAGGGTAGAGGGGTTCATTTTGGGTTGGATATTAATGAAATTTTGGATTCTTGAACATAAACCACTACAAATTACAATGGAAATTTTATAAATAAAACAGTGCGGCAAAATGACATCTTTTTTAATTGAACTCCGATTTTTTTATATTGTGCTTCTATATGGTCTTCCGATAAAAAATGTAGTTATAATTTATCCCCCTTCACGTATGGGTTAGGCGCTATGGGGTCCTAAAGGGTTCAAAGTATAACCAATATAGTTCGTCATTTTGTAAAGAAGTGGTTTATTGCAGAGCTCTCGATTTCATACGAGTATCCGGGTAATACCCGGGTAGTTCAAATACTCGAAAAACCCGGGTATTAAATGTTCGAGCTACCCGTGTAGTTCGCAAAACCCGGGTAGTTAGTTCGTTCGTTTGTTCGAGCTATTCGAGTAGCTCGATTGCTCGTTCGTGTAATTCGAGTAGCTCGATTGCTCGATCGATGTTCGAGCTTCGAGGTGCTCGTTCGTTCGTTCGATTGTTCAATTGACGATTGTTCATTTGATCGCTTGTTAATTTGGCGGCCCGTTCGTTTGCTTGATGTGGGAGTTGGTCGGAAGTGGTTGGAAAAATGTGTGTGGGCAAAAGTGGGCGGAAAGTAATACAAAGACCGAAAAAATGTTATTGCAGAAATCGGTAGAAGACATCGAGGGAAATCGAATGGTACCACTCTCAGTGGTCCCTGACCCTAAAAGGGGGTCAAAACCGCATTTATGACCCAAAAATTTTTTTTTTCGGAAATCGATAGCGAACCCCATTAGAATGCTATTGGTACCCTTTGGAGTGGTCCATTACCCCCAAAAGGAGGTCAAACCCGCATTTATGACCCAAACATTTTTATTTTGGAAATCGATAGCGAACCCCATTAGAATGCTATTGGTACCCTTTGGAGTGGTCCATTGCCCCCAAAAGGAGATCAAAACTCCATTTATGTCCCAAAAATTTTTATTTCGGAAATCCATAGCGGTCATCATTAGAAGGCTAATGGTACCCTCAAAAACCCCATTTTCGACTTTTTTTACGAAATGCATTTTGACATTCAAAAAATATTTTTTTCGAAAATATTTGGAGGTCATGGCCCACTCCAAAGGGTACCATTAGCCTGCTAATGATGTCCGCTAACGATTTTCGAAATTAAAAATGTTGGGTTATAAATGAGTTTTTGACCCCTTTTGGGGGTCATGGACCACTTCAAAGCCTTCTAATGGTGTCGCTATCGATTTCCGAAATAAATATTGTTGGGTCGTAAATGCATTTTGACCCCCATTTGGGGCTCATGAACCACTCCAAAGGGTACCATTAGTCTTCTAATGAGGTTCGCTATACATTTCCGCAAAAAAAAAATTGGACACAAAATGGTTTTTGACCCTCTTTTAGGGGTCAGGGAACACTGAGAGTAGTACCATTCGATTTCCCCCGTTGTCTGCTACCGATTTCTGCAATAATTTTTTTTTCGGTCTTTCCGCCCACTTTTGCCCACCCACCCACTTTTGCCCAACAACATTTTTCCAACCACTTCCGAACAACTCCCACATCAAGCAAACGAACGGACAGACAAAGACTGCAATTTCGAAGGCGCAGAATAGTTTAAAGGGGTTAAAGTCTTAGCATGCGGCTCTTAGGGATCACTGGAATTTTTGACCAGTTCCATCGCCAAAATTGGTGAACTTTGGAAGGGGTCAAAACTGAAAGTGATCTCCAGATCCGCGCTCCACTTCGCCTTCAGTACATGCTATGGATTCCTCCTCCTGTAAAACATGAGGATGGATTCATAGTCATAGTTGGCGGCCCAAAACAGAGACAATCCGATAGGCGGTTGGACACTTCTCAACGCACGGCAAATCCAAAACAACGGAGGGAAGGTGTTTCTCTTCGTTGTTGACAGGCATTCAGCGCGGCTGTACGATGAAAGAGACGGCATGCTGATGTTCGGGCTTGGGTCAGTGAGGGCGTGAACCGAGAAGGATGACAATGAAAAGGGGCAAAAAGTCGTATCAGTTGCAGGTAGTGCAAATTAATTTGCACCACTGCAACGCCGCAACGGACGACCTAATTCTCCTTTTAACTGAAGATGATGTAGACGTGGTCTTAGTCCAAGAACCCTGGATAGCACATAACCAGGTGCAAGGGCTAAGATCGTAACAATACAATCTGTTTCCCTCTACAAATGGAGGTAAGATAAGATGATGTCTTCTAGCTAGGAATATATGATGATAACACGGTGGCAATACAGGTTGAAAACAACGAGAAAACGATAATTCTCCGTTCAGCCTATATGCCATATGACGAAGAAGACCCCCCTCTGAGAACTTGCAGATTATGCGAACACACGAAACCTGCCACTGGTGATCGGCTATGATGTCAACGCACATTACAACAAATGGGGTAGTAAGGATATCAACGAACGAGGTGAGTCAATCTTTGAATTTCTTATGTCCTCGGACTTAATCTTGTACAACAGGGGAGATCATCCCACTTAACAAAATAGAGTAAGAGAAGAAATCCTTGACCTGACTGTAATCAATAACACTGAACTGATTGAGATCGAAGAATAGAAAGAGTCTTTTAAAAACTCCTTTTCAGACCATTTTAGAATACTTTTCAACATTAACTTCAAACCTAGTAAGATAAAACCTTTTAGGAATCCTGCGAAAACAAAGTGGTTAAAATATTCAGAGTGGATATCGGAAAACGTGCCGCACACATGCGAAATTTCTTTTCCTGACAGTATATCCATAGACTCCGCGGTAGACATGATCACGAAGAAAATGAACAAAGCCTTTTTAAAGTTTTCCCAATCTCTCGCCGTAACAGAACTACCAAAAATTTTTGGTGGACGAGTGAACTAAAAAAGCAGAGAAAAGTAGTTAGAAAACTACATAACAATTCCAGAAAAAGTAAGCTTGAAATTGACTGGACCAAGTATAGGTCAGAACTAAATACCTATACGAAATCCATAAGGGACGCTAAATTCAACTCATGGAAAACATTCTGTGAAGTAATTGAAATGACAATTGATGCAGCTAGACTACGTAGAGTTCTATTCAAGGACCCTGTAATACCCAGCTACATCAGACGACCAGACAATACCTGGACTGAATCAAATCAAGAATCTCTTGCACTCCTAATGGAAGTTCACTTCACAGGCTGTAGAGACCCTGACGACACGACCACTACATACATCTCGGAGGCGATCCACAATACATTCTTGGCACCGAATTACAATGAAATCGACACCGATGTAGACAGTATGTTAACAGATAACATGGGCTATTAAATCGTTCAAGCCCTACAAATCCGCAGGACCGGACGATATAATACCAGCCATGTTGATACAAGCTCTTCCAGCAATTGGTACATGACTAAAGGCAATTTTCAAAAGTTATATTAGGCTGTGGTACATACAGCTGAAATGGAAAGAAGCCAAAGCGAGAAAGGCAACACACTCAACTGCATAGGACTATAGGCCAATAAGCCTCTCATCGTCTATGTTAAGAACGCTGGAGAGAATTCTTGACCAAAATATTAGACTAAAACTAAATGATAACAACCTATGCAGCTATCAACACACCTACCTAAAGGGAAAAGCCGATGAAACAGCACTAAATGAGGTAGTTACGACAATTGAAAAGAACCTACACTACAAGGACTTCACACTAACAGAATTTTTGGATATCAAAGGAGTCTTTAACAACGTAAAAACGGAATCCATAAAAACCGCTTTAGAGAAAGTTCAGGTAGAAACCAAGACAACACAATGGATCTACAAAATGCTAAACAACAGAATAATTAATTCACAGTTGGTAAAAAACGGAACACAAAAACTTGGGGTACACCGCAAGGAGGGGTTATATCCCCCCTTCTCTGGCTTCTAGTAGTTGACGAAATCCTAGCAATACTAAGAAATAAAGGAATAAAAGCAGTAGCATATGCAGACGATGTAGTAATTGTGGTAAGCGGAAAATACCTTCCTACTATTAGCAGCATTATGGAAACTGCACTGAAAAAACTGTCAATGTGGGCAGGACAAAACGGCCTAGGAGTAAACGCCTCCAAGACTGAACTCGTACTCTTCACAAATAAAAGGAAAATTGGAAACTTGGAGCTTCCAAAACTTGATGGCTGCACACTCACTCTATTTTTAAAGCGAAATATCTCGGAACTATACTATACAGTAAGCTTCGATGGAAACGCAACACAGAAGAAAGAGTGAAGCAAGAGACCAAGTATAATCCATTGGATGTACACAGCGATCGTCAGACCTATATTAACGTACGGTTCTACTGTATGGTGGGAAGCGATAAAGAAGACTACATTTCTTAGGGAAATGAGAAAAGTAAAAATACTGGCATGCACCAGTATTACAGGCGCAATTAAATCGACCCCACAAATAGGGATGGAGATTATGATTAATCTTCTGCCAGTAGACGACTGCAGCAAAGAACGCGATTCGACTTAGAGAATCAGGATTCTGGAAGCAACTTTCATATGGACACACGTCTATCCTCGAAGTTTTCAGCATGATCGAACTCCAAAAAACAGACTATATAACACCACAGATGGAAATAAATCCAAACTTCTCCATCGTAATACCTAGTAGAGAACAATGGAGCGCTAACTCGCCAACAAGCAATAGCCACCTTCAAGTCTTTACTAACGGGTCTAAGATGGAAACAGGGAGTGGATCCGGCATTTTCTGCGATGCACTGTAAATTCACGAGTCACATAGACTTCTCGACGGCTGCAGTGTCTTTCAAGCTGAAATATTCGCGATAGATAAAGCAACATAGACCATCCAAACAAAGAACACGGATCCGTCGGAGATTACAATCTTTGTGGATAGTCAGACTGACATGATAGCACTAGAAAATGCGGTCATAAAACCGAACAGAGTACTCAACTCTCGCCGATAAATATGTGCTGGGTTCCCGGACATAGCAATGTAGAAGTGAAGGAACAAGCCGATGAGCTCGCGCGACAGCGTTCTACACGTAGAATAAAGGATGCATGTTCTTCGACTAGGATTCTATTAGGTGTCCTAAGGTGACCTTAAAACGACGTAAAAAACAAACGCAAACTGGTCATCCAGAGACGACTGCATTATCTCACGTCGTCTCTGACCACACCCCAATGAAAAACGAACAAAAAGCCTGATAAATAACAATAAAGAAGCTACCTGCATCCTTATCGGCGTCCTGACAGGACATTGTGCAATCGGCACAATGGCGCACATACTGGGCATCGCCGCGCCCGACTACTGCAGGCGCTGCATATAAATTGAGGAAGTACATCTACAATGCGACTGTCCAAATCTCCAAACGCGCCGACTCCAGTACATGGGGAACAGGTTCTTTGGAGAACTGGAAGAAATAGTAGAAGTTCCAATTGAAATATCTACTAGGGTTCGTAAGAAGATCAGGTTGGTTTCGAAGAAACTTATCCACAGTTGTCAACAAAATATAGTTACCACACAGATAAAAAGGGAACACAATGGACCACTAGACCCCCGTGAGTGTTTGCTGATCAGATTTCAGCAACACCCCCTTACAAACCTAACCTAGGGAACTTGCTAAGGATGATTTCCATTTAAGTTTGTATCTTAACGATTTACTGCCATTTTGAAAGGTTTTTTTTTATTTACAATTCGGTGAAGAAGTTATAACCAGTAGAAGAAAACAGAAAACTATCATATTGTCTTTGGGTAAAATATTCGTCTTTAAAATTTAGCTAGGGTCTTTAAACAACTAAACTCTGCAACACGTACTATTTCTGAAATATATGCGTACTAATAACGAATAATAGTTCTAACTTCAATTTTGAATAAAGTCGTAGACATTTATTATTACAATAATTTTGGTGCAGTGAAATTTGCATTAATTCTTAATTAAAATTGTGACCCTGATTTCGAAAATTGCATAGATATTTTCTTATTGACTCTAGTTTTTGAGATATAGCCCATTTTTATTTTCTCATAGTTTTGCTCTTGTATTTTCATATTCCAACCAATGACAAAGATGCATTAGACGCGGAGAACCTTGCTCTATAATACAAAATTTTACTTTACGTGAAAAAAATTTAGTTTGCGAGATATAGACAAAAAAAAATTAAAACTTGACAAAAAATTATAAATTTTTATTATAATAAAAACTATTACTTGTTAAAATAAAATGACAGTAATACTTTTTTGTGTAGCTTCACGTATATTCATTTTTTTTGTTATATTAGGAAATGCATTACTGCCTTTGGTTTAAAAATAATAATACTTAATTGAAATAATCCAAAATTTTCAAATATTTAAATTATGCATTTAAAAATATTTGATTTTTCCTAAGCAAACGCCACAATTTATTTGTTTTATAAAACATTTTAAAGAAGGTGCATGGTGCGAAAAAAAGCAGTCATTTTTGGCATTTCATCATCGTCATAATTTTATCAAGGAATTGATGCAATTTTCACTGCTCTAAAATTATTGAAATAATATATTTCTACGACTTTATTTAAAATTGAAGTTAGAACTGTTATTCGTTATTAGTAGGCATAAATTTCAGAAATAGTACGTGTTGGAGAATTTAGATCAATTTTAAAGACAAATATTTTCCCCAACGACATTATGATAGTTTTCTGATTTCTTCTACTGCTCTCTTTAACAGAATTGTAAAAGAGTGTCATTAAGACACAAATGCCTGTTTAAAAATAATAATACTTAATTGAAATAATCCAAAATTTAAAAATATTTAAATTATGCATTTAAAAATATTTGATTTTTCCCAAGCAAACTCCACAATTTATTTGTTTTATAAAACATTTTAAAGAAGGTACATGGTGCGAAAAAAAGCAGTCATTTTTGGCATTTTATCATCGTCATAATTTAAACAAGGAATTGATGCAATTTTCACTGCTCTAAAATTATTGAAATAATATATTTCTACGACTTTATTTAAAATTGAAGTTAGAACTGTTATCCGTTATTAGTAGGCATAAATTTCAGAAATAGTACGTGTTGGAGAATTGAGTTCAATTTTAAAGACAAATATTTTCCCCAACGACATTATGATAGTTTTCTGATTTCTTCTACTGCTCTCTTTAACAGAATTGTTAAAGAGTGTCATTAAGACACAAACTTAGATTGTTCGGTGGATTTCATTCTTAGGAAGTTCCCTATAATCACTCCTTAGACATCAAAAACGTACAATGAACCATTTCGCTACAAAATAACGAACTATAGGTTATCCTTTGAACCCTTTAGGACCCTATAGCGCCTAACCCAGGCGTGTAGCTGTAAAAGTTTATACTACATTTTTGATCCACTGACCATGGGGAACATTTAAATCGAAAAAATTGGGGTACAAATTTTAGTGCCGCACAGTGTAATTTATTTGCCGCTTTTTACACATGGACATTTCCAGAAAAACGTCAACAACGACCGAAAAATTCAAAATGCTCAAATCTTTGAAATAACGATGGATTTGGAATCTTAAATGTCTGAATTCAAATATCTGAAAAGAAATTTCTATTCCGTGAACGGTAACGTATAAAAAAATACTGGTTAAGTTACGTTACTATGAAATATGTAAATATACACATTTTTCATGTATTTTGAGTAACCAAATTAATACACTTTAAAGACATAGAGAAACTGAATATTATTTTCTGTTTTTTCTGGTAACATTAAAAATTATTTCTAAAACTTAAAAATAATGATACAAATTAAAATAACGGAAAAATTTTGATTTTGTATAAGGATTTTCGATGTCCCGTCCGGAACCAAAAAGATACATTTATTACCATAGTCAATTGAAAAGTTTTTTTAAAGTGTTAAATCCACTGTTTCCAAAGCGGCATTTCTAAAAATGTAAACATAATTTTCCTAGTAATTCTAGAAAAATATTTGACAGCTAATTGAAATCTCTCCCTTCCAGAACTTTAAGTACCAAAACTGTGAAACTACAGTATAAAAAATATAAAAAAAAATTTTCAAAAAAAGGAGAAAAATAATTTAAACTTAAAAAATATCTGGAAATTTAAATAGTACATCACTTTTCATTTCGTAACAATGATAATTGATATTGTCATACACACAATTATTTTTAGAAAAAACCGTAGTGAAAATTTCTATACGTAACGTTCGGAATTATTCTGCGATTTATTATGAAATAACTGTACGCTCTAAGAACAAATTGCTTATACACAAAAATAAAGTAAATTGTCTCAGCTATGTCAGAGATAATTCAAAAAAATATACTGTATGTAAAAAAAATTTTAGAATAAAAATCGTACTGATTATTTCTATACGGAATTTTTTGTCCCGTCCGGAATTTTTCTCTGATTTATTATGAAAAAACTATAAACTTTAGGAACAAAGTGTATATATACAAAGTAAGCACTTTTTTTAAGTATTTCGAAAAAATTATTTGTACGCAAAATTCGCGGACTTTTTGGAATATCCATATGAACCCCGATATTTACTTCCGTTTTTGTCCCGTCCAGAACGCCTATTATTTTATTTATGTCCTTTTTTCTACCGTATAGAATTCTATAATTTTTTGCAGATGTTTAGTCCTATTTAAATACTACATGCACAAAATGCCTGCTAAATCCAACACAGTTCTGAATGCAGCCAATGCAGCGATGATATTTCACACTGTCGATATTACAACTTATCGTAACAAAATTGTATTAAATGGAACCAAATAGTTTTTTTTCATAAATTTTAATATTTTAATGTATTCTGCAAGAAAACAATGAAGTAATGTCGAAAAAACGACATCAATATTATTAAAATTTCATACTACTTGACTTATGAATTATTCACAATATTTTACATACTCTCTAAGAAATCTAATTTAGAAACAGTAAATTTGCTACATTCATTTTATCAAATAAAAACACTAATACGTCCGTAAAAATAAACATCTGACATGTTATTCCGGAAAAATATGTTATTTTACACCAATAAACTGTTTTGAGAGGAATCATACTTTTAAAATGGTAACTTTACAGATTCTGCAATGTTTTGTATATAAACACATTGAAGTGTATAATCTTTACACACTTTATATGTAAAAATTACGTTTGGCATACACAAAAACGTGTAACAAGATCTTTAGCTGAAGCGCACGCTCTTGCCTGCGACATTTTGGAAGACGGTGTACAGCTGCACAGACTTCTAAGTTTTATTCACTTACAAATAAAGAAAAGTGCTTATCGTAAATTAAAACATCAATTCTCAAACCTCATTTCTTGATGATGTTATCAAGTTTTCATTACATATGTTTGTGCCATAAAAAAAAACTTATGAATGTGCTAATAAATATAAATTAATAGCAAATAAACCAATTCTGTATAACTTTATTATTACGCGCATTATATGGATAAATACAGGGTTTTGTATGCATTTTTTACACTTATAATAAAGTATTTTAACACAACATAAGTGTATTAGTTTTACTAACTTTTCTGTGTAAATTTATTTTTTACACATTCATTGGAATTTACTACATTAAAAAGAGGAAACCGGTTTCCTACATTTATTATAGTAAAATTTTCTTAGAGTGTAGGTGTCAAAATACAGAATTTGTATGTACAGAAGTACTTACATAAAATGTACTTCTGATTTTAGTAAATAAAATTATATTATATAAATTATTTTTCCTACACAAGACCTAGTCAATTCATACAAATTGTAATTATAATTTTAATAAAATATTAAAATAGAAAAATAAATAAACATTTTTTGAAATAAATGAAGGTTTTATTGAAGTGTAGCCAACTGAAGTGTAGCCTTAGAAAAAGTGCTTTTTCGGGCCAATCACGTTTTTTTTTTGAAAGTTCCATCGTATCCTTATTTGTTGGTCATATCTGTAGCAAATCAACAGAGCAACTTATGAACTCTATGGGATTTATTAATTCAAGTATTTTTAACAATATTGAATTGAAATGTAAAATATGTAAAAAAAATCATTTTTATTCATTATTTTATGTTAATATTATGAAGGTTAAAATTTTCTGGATTTTCTCATATGTGTAGAGTAGAGTGGTTCAAAAAACGACTTTTTCGAAATTCCTTCTGAAATCCTCCCCCTCTAATAAGTTTAATCACGTTAAAAAAGTAATTCACAAAAAATTTTGAACAAATCGAAAAACGTTTAGAGGTCGCGCATCGCGATTTTCTGTTTTTTAGCCCATTTAAAATCGTTAGTAGGTAGGTCTGATTAAAGTAGAATAACTTTTTTATTTTTGGTTGGATTTTGGTGCGGCAAAATGACATCTTTTTTAATTGAACTCCGATTTTTTTAAATTTTGCTTCTGTACGGTCTACCGATAAAAAGAGTAGTATAAACATTAACCCATACACGTATGGGTTAGGCGCTATGGGGTTCTAAAGGGTTCAAATTATAACCAATATAGTTCGCCATTTTGTAAAGAAGTGGTTCATTGTATGTTTTTGATGACTTAGGAGCAAATATAGGGAATTTGCTAAGGATGATTTCCACTTTAAGTTTGTATCACTTTAAGTTTGTATCTTAATGATTTACTATCATTTTGAATGGTTTTCTATTAACAATTCCGGTAAGAAATTATAACCAGTAGAAGAAGTCAGAAAACTATCATAATGTCTAATGTAAAATATTCGTCTTAAAAATTTATCTAGGGTCTCTGTTTACGCCAAAACTTATGCAGTGTAAACTTTGTATAACATTCTTGACAGTTTGAACCGGAGTGGTGAATTTCGACTCTTTCTCTTTCAATCCTCCTTCTTTGAGGTTCTCGGGGCTGCAATTGCGCAGAGCTCGATCTCTTTGCTGCCACCCACCAACAATAGAACATCGTAAGAATCAACTAACTCTTTAGTTAAATTACATTTAATATCAATATTTTATCATATCTTATATATTGGATTTCCATACTTGATCTCCAATCATATCTTGTATAATTATACATTTCTGAATATTATATGGCAAACACTTTCGTTTGTCTCTTTATTTATATTGCTCAAATAAAGAACAAAAAAACCAATCGAACCGGATCAATAATTCAAAATTAATTAAAAAGTTTTTATTCCATTCAGAATAAACAAAATAAACTCCAAACATACAAATTGCATTGCACCGCTCCAGCTGACTGCATTACCAAAGCGAAGTTTCGGACGGACAAACAAATAAAACAAAGGATTGAGACGTTTACAACGCATATTCCACATACGTATATATATAAAGTATATTTGGGCAAAAATTATTATAATTAAGTCCATTTCTGACTTCGTGCTACATGCTAAAAAATTCAAACGTCGTTGAATTGAGTGCATTTCGTATTGTTTCGTGGTTACCATCCTGCAATTCGCGAAAAGTGTGTGCTTTAAAAATTAATTAATTAAATCCTGTAAAAGTTGCCAAACTCAAACTTTCCTTAGTGATTTTTGATAAAATAATTTTAAAACGCTTTTTTGAGTTCATTTTGTAACGTGGCAACTCTAGTTCTTTCGCTATTGTTTCGTCACATACACACACTCCTCGTGATTAGTGAGAACCACCTTTAAGTTGAGTGACGACTGCTTCTCTTACAGAGAGTACGTGCAGCGTTGCATTTATTTTGCGTCGCGTTCGTGCCTTAAGTCTTTTTGAGTGACTTTAATATCAACTGCTGCTACTCTGACAGAGTGCAGCATAGTTTATTTTAAACGAATGAGTGCTTTTTAATTGTGATTTCCATACTGCACACAATTCGTGAGTGATCGGTACGAGTGCTTTCTCTCGCTGGAAAATATTGTCGTCTGAACTAACCATTGCATATTGATAGAGAGCCGGTATTGAGTGGAAATTATCGCATCGTTGGACATATCATTTACGTGAGTGGATGCGATCGTATTTTTGACACTGGACCTCTCTTGCGCAATACTTTTGCGATTCTCTCCGATCTTTTCGTGACGACGAAGTGAATTGACTCATCGTATCAACCTGCTGCAGCAACATTGGACTCTGCTGCTTTGACTCAAATTTTAAATATTTGATTGCTCAAGCACAGTAGTGGCGAAAATAAAATATTTTCAATAATTTAACAAGTGCAAATTATCGTGGTAAACATACGTGATTATCTTTTTGTGATTTTCTATATAAATTAATTTAAAGTAAATTTATAAGTGTTGTTTTTATTTTTGTGTTGTTGTTTTTATTTTTTTACAAATTTTTAGCAACGAGTTCCGTCCAAGTTAAGCCCTATATATTTCTTATAATTATATTGTTTATTATCATAATTACATTAAATCTTTAAATTATTTTGAAATATTTAATTTCTTTTTCAGCACATTTTTTTATTTATTTTAAATCGTTTTACAACGTAACACATTTTTGATTTTTCAAATTTAAAATATTTTACGACCAATTTAATTCTTCAATTTATTGAAGTTATAAAATTTTGTTAGTTAACATTTTTGATTTTAAATTGTTTTAAGAATTCACATTTATATTTGAAAACACATATTTGTTTTTTTTTGTGTTCGCTTCCATCCTTGAAGCATCAAAAATAAATTGAATCTATACTGTTGATTATTTCTGCTGAATTTTTAATTTTTTTTTTCGGGCTTCTTTTAAATTCAATCCAACATGACTGCTTTGGATCTTTTTATCTGTGCATCAGATGCACTGGTCGAATTTCACTCATCATTTAATGACATTTCGGTTGACAACCATACCAAATTCTCACTGGAAAGATTCAGTGATGAATTAAAATCACTTTGGTCCACATTTAAAATCAAATATAATCGGTGTCTGCAATTCCTGGATTCCAAGGAAGACTGTGCCGATGATGAAGATATTCCTGTTGTCAAAGAAAAATATCGGTCCATATTTCAGACTTACGTCGCCAATTTATCCGCGATTAACGAGCTTTTTCACCAGCTCAGTGTAACTTCAACCACCACAGCTGCCGTCTGCCGTGCCTCCAATGATTTTTCATCGAATAATTTACGCCTTCCGCCTTGCGACACTGATGTGTTCGCCGGCGATTATGCATCTTGGCCTACGTTCAGAGATCTCTTCTCTGCAATATACATTCGCAACTCTTGATGCGTTCCTTACTGAACGCTTCAAGACACTTGAATCCATCGGATACATCCGCGGTCGCACTACCGTTAAACCTCCACGTGCGAAACCAATTCATCCACAACACCCAGCTCTGGTTAAAAAATATCTGAGTTTTCACGCAAATCTTACAGGATCACTTTGCGTTCTTTGCCCCAAACAGCAACATGTTTTGCGGGTCTGTAAACTATTTTTAGAAATGAGCGTCTACGATCGCTATTCCACTGTAAAAAGTTTCAATGTTGCGTTAACTGCCTTAATAGGTCCCATGAGCTTAACGACTGTAAAAGTGCTTACTGTTGCTCTGTGTGTAAAAAGCGTCATCATACGCTTTTACATAGGGATGTCTCTGAGCCTTTGGCTCCTTTTATGAGCAGTATTACGACTACGTCGGTGGCCTTGGGGTCTCGCCCTCCGCCATTCAACACGCAACCATCTTTAAACAACGTACAGTCCACTTCAACTCCATTCATGAGCTGTGAGCCGATTACGTCGGCAGCGCCAGGATCACGTCCTTCACCATGCAACACACAAAACATTCAATATTATTCTGATTCGCAAACTTCAGAAGTTGGCACTGCCATTATTAATGTATGTCACATGGGTATTACGTACTCTGCACGGGCACTAATTGATCCTGCGTCTGAAACTTCTTTTATTTCAAAACGCCTTTGTAATCTTTTGAAGCTTCCAGTGTCTTCGACAAGAGCCTGTATTGCTAGTTTAAACCAAGCAGTCGCTGCCAGTCCAACAAAGCGATGCTCTTTTGTAATTGGATCCCTCGTTGATCCTAATTTACAGTTAGAGGCAACGGTACTGGTTTACCCACAATTGCAGGAGAATTGCCATCATGTCAAATGGAACCATCTATACAACATCAATTACCAAATATGGTCTTAGCTGATCAAAACTTTTTCCAAAGTTCTACGGTTGACATTTTAATTGGTGGCGACCTCCATCCATTGATTATGATGGATGGTATAAAGCGAAACGTCCTAGGCACCCTCATTGCCCAGGAAACTGTATTTGGCTGGATTCTTACGGGACCACTACTAGTTCACAAACTTTCCAGTTTTGCCACTACAGTTCGTTATGACATGGATTTTACCAAACGCAACAGTGATGATATATATGCGGTACATTTGCCTTTTAAGACTAACTACCTATCTATGGTACAGCTTGGACATTTGCAAAATACTGCCACTATCCCAAAACAACATTTTTGAACAGGTCCCTTATAAACTGTAAATTTTGTTAAAAACTTTTGTTATCCTTATTTTTATACAATTTAAATGATTTTATATAATCTTTTTATATATTAATTTTGTTTTCTTTCACAGCTTCTAGCCCGGAAATCCTTTTTTATTTTTGCAGTGTGTACTACTGCAAAGTGGGCGGCAATGTTTACGCCAAATATTTATACAGTGTAAACTCTGTATAACATTCTTGACAGCTTGAACCGGAGTGGTGAATTTCGACCCTTTCTCTTTCAACCCTCCTTCTTTGAGGTTCTCGGGGCTGCAATTGCGCAGAGCTCGATCTCTTTGCTGCCACCCACCAACAGAAGAACATCGTAAGAATCAACTAACTCTTCAGTTAAATTACATTTAATATCAGTATTTTATCATATCTTATATATTGGATTTCCATACTTGATCTCCAATCATATCTTGTATCATTATACATTTCTGAATATTATATGGCAAACACTTTCGTTTGTCTCTTTATTTATATTGCTCAAATAAAGAACAAAAAAACCATAAACTTCTTTTTGTCTTTTAATTAAATTTGAATTTATTGGAAAATCCGAAAATTGACGCCTTTCTGCGTAAACAGAATCTAAACAACTAAATTCTCGAACACGTACTATTTCTGAAATAGAAGCCTGCTAATAATTTAATTAAAAACAATTTTTAGTTAAAATCGGAAAACACTTGTATTTTTGTATTACCTCCACTTGAGGTTATTTAAACTACACTCTTTTCAATTGCAACGAAAGGTCTTAACAATACCTTCGTTGCATGTTTCACTTAAATTCCATTTTCACTATGTTCTAGTGAGTTTTCATTTTCACTCAGTTTTGGTGTACGTGACTTTTGAAGAAAGTCCGACTTGCAGTTTTTGGCTGACACTAATTGCAAAATAGCAGAATTGTTGGCAAACGCTGCTCTGCTTATTTTAACATAGCACCTTAATCATGCAATGAAAAATTATATTGCAAGCCTCTGTTAATTGTGCAATTAACTTGAAAGAGGTGTGGTCTAAGCACAGCTTTTAGCGCTTTGACAAATTATTATCATTGCTGCCATCGTGAAACGTTGGGACAATCAAAGACTTTAAATATATAAAGACAGAAAAGTTTTGATCCTTCACAGTTTGGAAGATTCAATAAAGCGGTGGTTCGAATTGGGTTCGAAAACGTTGGACCCTTTATGTTCGAATTTGAGCGCGCCAGAAGGATGAAATGTAATTTTTGTGAGAGACAGAAAGAACCTGTCAAATGACTCAACAAAATGAATGAAATATGCATTTTGATTTTTATTCAAACTACACCCAGAAAAAAATTGGTCAATAGGACAATTATTGATTTAATAGTATACAAAAAATAAATCTTTTCATATAAACTCAATGGCAATGTCATGGTATTTTCTAGTATTTAATGGTATTTTCCGATTAAAATAATAATGTATCCTATTGATAATTTTTAATAGTAAATTACAATTATTTATATAGTATTTTTTCTGGGTGTATTGAAACTTTATTATTTTATATGAAAATATAGAAATGTGATTTTCTATGAATTTTCAATTATGAATTTTCTATATTTTCCAAAAAATATTCAAACATACATTTATTCATGTAAATTCATTGAAAATATTTCTACTTCGCATAGTTCTGTCTGTCCGTTCTATCGTTCGTTCGGTCGCTTGCTGAGCTGTCATGTTCTTGTTGTTGTTATTCAACGCAGCTGCTATAAATTGCAAATATCTAAATATTTTTTTTTAAAAGTATACAAATATGCAGAATTTTAATTCTGAATTTCATATTTTTTACAAATAATTATTAAAATTCACATTATATCATGTCAATTCGGTCAAATTTTTTATATTTTCACACACAACTCCTGCCGTCCGTTCGTTCGTTTGCCGTGTTGTTGTGTTTTCATAGATCGTTCGTTCGTTCGTTTATGCATTTTTTTTTGTTTGTGCACATATATAAAATATATCAACACATTAAAAATTCGCATACATTTAATAATTATACCCTACACTAAGAGTGAAAGGGTATATTCAGTTTGGTACGCCGTTTGTAACACCCAGAAGAAAGCATCTCCGGTATGGAAAAGTATATATATTCTTGATCAGCATGACCTCCTGAGTCGATTTAGCGATGTCCGTCTGTCCGTCTGTCTGTCCGTCTGTCTGTCTGTCTGTCCGT
The DNA here is from genome assembly GCA_951804985.1 of Dryomyza anilis. NCBI lineage: Eukaryota > Metazoa > Arthropoda > Insecta > Diptera > Dryomyzidae > Dryomyza > Dryomyza anilis. The sequence continues at coordinate 29,224,498 of OX638135.1, read as the reverse complement.
CTGTCTGTCCGTCTGTCTGTTGAAATCCCTAAGACTTTTAAAATTGAAGAGCTAGATAAATGAAACTTATAACTTAGATTACTAATATACCTACGCTGTATGTGCGAAAAAATTGGCGAGATCGGTCCATGGTGACCTATGATTCGACCACTTATGTTCAAATACCACATATAAAATGTACATATAAAGATCAATTTTTATGTATACGTGCTTAGGTAAACTTTGTTGGTCAAATATATATTGACATCATGCTCAAATACATGATAATAATGTTTTCCGGCGAAAAGACTTGTGGTTCACAAAAAAAAAAATCGAAATTCGGTACACCTACCCATTTGTAAATATGGGTATCAAATGAATGGAAATTCTTCAGCGATTGAATGTTTGTAGTTATTTTCAGGATTCGTATACCCTGGTGACCTATATATCACTTTGAATGGTAACCACACATATGTGTAGGGTATTTATAGTCGGCTTAGACCGACTATAATTTTGATAATCCTAACTATCATAATTACACCTACTTTAAAATTTCCCATGTGATCTAACCTTCCCAACTGGTTTTACTATTTGTTTGTTAAAGAATATTTCTTTTTCTCAACATCAACCAAATTTACATTTTTCGTATTTTGCTCATTTATACCTTTTCAACTATTTTTTCATCTAATATGGTATTATATTTGATATTCTATTTAATATACAATAAAAATATATATTAAATGGAATATTGATTTACAAACATTTTATATTTATGATCAAATATAAATAATTAAAATAACCAAAAACTTCCAAATTATTAAGAAACATTTTAAATTATTTTTATTTCATGAATTCTGGAAATTCAGGAAAATACATCGAGGGCGCTTATATTCAATACTGCCTATCAACAATTTTGACGAAAATCAGTTTTCGATGGAAATATAGGTTGTACCATTGCCTTTATGGTATTTCTTGACAAGATGTTTATACTATTTTTAAACAAAGTTTTCAGATATGTTAAGGATTCGTAAGATATTTACGGGGTCAATATTCTATTTGATATACAATAAAAATATATTAAATGGAATATTGATTTACAAATATTTTATATTTATGATAAAATAGCGATACAAGAGTTAGCTGTTTTGTTATATTTTAATCTTTAAAAATTTAATATATAAGCGTGAAAATACATATATTTGTACTACTTTTTACTAAAATAAACTAGAAATATATGTACAACTAGAAATATATACAACTTTTTTCTTATTTCCACACACAACTCCGTCCGTCCATCCATACGTTCGTTCGTATGTTTTCAGTGCCGTGTTGTTGTGTTTACCAAAGTCTTTGGTGTTTACATCTACACATCGATCGTTTGTCCTTCGTTCGTTTCTTTCGTTTATTCGTTTGGTTCGTTTGGTTCGTTTATTCGTTAATTCGTTTGTTTGTTGCGATATTTGTAACTGCCAGAAAAATAAAAACCAGCAACAACGTTTCTTGGCGCGGATGCGCATTTGCAGAAATCAGTTCAAATTTATTTGTCTAGTGCTTCGGACGTGCGATAGTACGTCTGCCATACAATTATTTGAACTTTTACGGAAATAAATAATTTTGTGTCCTTTATTTGAAGTGTTCTTTTCAGAACAATCAGAGAAAGTTATAAAAATTATAAATTTTTGTAAAAAAAACAAACCGATTTGAGCATGGACAAGTAAGTATAGTGAACAAAAGAAATCACATTAATCACATTGCATAAAAATGTTCATGCAATGCAAGTGCAGTGAAAAAAGATGAAAATAAAAAGAAAAAAGACAAAAATCAGTGAAAAAAATTCATAATTTTACAAAATAAAAAATATCAAAAAAAATATTCAAAATGTTAGTTTAAATTGAAAAATGAAGCTCCGCTAATTCCAAAATTAAACAAATAAAATTTACATAAAATTAAAAATAGTATTATAAATTCTAAATGTAAATCGAACTAAAAGTTTAAAAGAAAATGCCAAAATTATTATAAATGCAAAAGTGTACTTAAAATTTTTAATTTTTACTTAAAATTTAAAATTATTATATTTCAAAATTCAAATTCAAGAAAATCACAAAAATTCATAAACAAAAAAAAAATATTTCTAAATTAAACATTTTTTCTAAAATACATTATTTTTTTTCAATAGGGTGTTTAAATGTGCCGAGTGCCGCTACATTTTAAAAAGTAAACAGTCCTTGCGAAAACATCTCAAATCCACAGCGGCGTATGCGAACAATGTCCGCTATGCCCTGATACATTTTCCACAAAATATGGATTGAAAAAACAAATGACGAGGAAACATAAAAATGAAGTTGCAACAACAAACCCGCCAGCTACAGCTAAACATACAACACTAGCTGACACAGTTACGGATACAGATGCAGTTGCATCTACTTCTGATGCTGCTCGTGCTACTGCTCGTGCTTCTGATGCTGCTCGTGCTACTGCTGCTGATGATGTTGCTGGCGGGTTTGAACCCATCAAGTATGTTGATAAATATATTACTATAATAAATATTTCAATATGTATTACTATAATACATATTTCAATAATTATAAAATTTATTGTTTAAAATTATACGTGTCAATGTTGTTTAATTAAATTCCCACAAAAATTAAAAACTCCACAACCAGTTCAATTCCTGCAAATGCGCGAAGCTAAGTTTGGTTTTTTTTTTGTTAGAAACGTTTCAATTCTGTGCCTTAGTGTAGTTTCTTTAGTAGCCCGACTGCGCTGCTAGAGTGGTTGTTTTTTTAGTTGCACACACTTGCTGATCAGACGATGCGTGTGGTTGTTATTGAAATTTTCTATTCTATTCTTTGTCACCGTGCATATTGTTATTGTGGGGCCTATTATGACTGGCGAAGCGAATGAACTTGGCGAAGCGAACGATCGAATAAAGCTTCACAGCTTCCATTCCCCAGACGAATGAAGTTCAGGCGAATGATTTCTACGTTCGCATGATTTTAACGTTCGCTTTAGTTTACTTTTTTCTGGCGAATGAAGTCTGGCGAATGGAAGCTGTGATAGCTTTTTTACGTTCGCTTCGCCAACTACATTCGCTTCGCCAGTATAGGGCCCTGTGTTTTGCGGCGCCAGAGTTCGATGCTTTTGGGCACTGCATAGGCATAGTGCGTGTAATTGATGTTGCCTATTTTGGCGATATTCGTCACTTTTTCAACGACCTGTTTTTGTTGTTGTCGTTTGGTGATTTTATGACTGCAGATATGTAGTGAATTTTGTTGTTAGAATTTGATGCTGCAGTTTTGGATCGAAAGCAAACACTTTAGATATACAGCGGTGTCCACACAATTGGAATCGATCATGTTTTTATATCGTTATTTTTAAAAATATTTTTATTGAAGTAATATACTTTTTTCATACTTATAGTAATTTTGGTTTTTAGTTTGCACTATGCTCTGTATAAAAATAAACCATTTTCGTGTTTATCGTAAGTTTATAAATGCTAAATAAATAATAAAAATAAAAATTCTAGTTTGTATCGAAATATTTTGCAAACGTGTAAAAAAATAACAATTTCTTAATATATTAAAATTAGTCTTCACAATTATAATCTAACGATAAAGATGAAAATGATTAATGGTTTTCCAGAGCATAGTCCAAACTAAAAATTAAAATTACATTTAAAAAATAAAATAAAATCGTTGTCCCCGATATGCATAACAAAATTCCCTAATTTACCCCAACTTAAATTACTTTTCCCTGCACGAATGTAATTTAAACACACTGAGAAAAAAAATTTCTAATTAAAATCGAAATATCCCATAGTCAAATATTCATTTAATATGTATTATGTTTAATATGAACCCATTTGTTTTTCTCTGAAGATTTTTATACCGTTTATATATATTATAATAATTTCACATAGGTTGCGCCTGACGAGGAAATGTGTTATAAGCAATGGAATACCTGGGGATAGCATAAAACTTTATGGTTTTCCGAAGAAGAATAATGTAAGGCAGAAGTGGTGCAGAAATGTGAACCAGGAGATGGGTGCCGTTAAAGAGACATCTACCCGTATATGCAGCAACCATTTTGAGAAAAATTGTTTTTGGAAAACAAGACTCAAAATGGGTTCCACACCAACACTCCTTTTAAATAGTGTAAATCTATACTATTCAAATTTTCTTAGAAATATTCCGGGTTCGAACAGAAACAAGAATTTAGCAAGAAACCGAAATCCTATAGTGTAAATAGTGTAAATCTATACTATTCAAATTTTCTTAGAAATATTCCGGGTTCGAACAGAAACAAGAATTTAGCAAGAAACCGAAATCCTATAGTGTAAATAGTGTAAATCTATACTATTCAAATTTTCTTAGAAATATTCCGGGTTCGAACAGAAACAAGAATTTAGCATGAAACCGAAATCCGTCTTGCGGTGTCGAAAATTTGGAATGTTGAAATGTTGAAAGTTTTGACCCAAAAATGGTACATAACACTTATGTGGTCACTAGTAAAGAAGACCTAACCCTTGAAAAATTCCAAAATTTCGACGAAAGTGTAGAAAAGAATAAAGAAATACACTATTCTTGTGATCATTGTGAGAGTCATGCCAAAATAGAGTCAAAATATGTCCGACAAATAAAAATATTAAAAAAAGAAAAACAGGCTTTAGCAAAAGAAAATACAAATTTAAGAGAGCTTTTCGACCAAGGTTATTGCTTACCTAAGGATGCAAATGCAAAATGCAAATTTGGCACAAAATTTGCATTATCTTTCAAAACGTGCATATTTCTTCATGCGTGAAGAGCTTAAGTTTAATCTCCCATCACGCACATCCCTATAAAATTGGTCCCCTATAAAGGACGTATCCCCCGGTGTCGACAAAAATCTGATGAAGCATTTAAGAATTTTGTTACAGGATTTAAGTCCAAGTGAACGCCACTTCGTCATGATTCTCGATGAAGTGTCTATTCAACCTTTTCTAGTATACAATGGGAAACATGACGTAGTTGACGGTTTCGTTAATTTCGGAAATGGAGAGAAAAAAACAGCTTTTCAAAGCATGCTCTATTTTTCATGGTTAAAGGTATTAAAAAACCTTGGAAGTATATTCTAACATACTATTTAACGGATAACTTGTCTGGACAAAATATAACTGATTTAATAATCGATAATCTCAACAATGCTCACGACATCGGTTTAAATGTTAAGTGTGTTATTCGGATCAGTGTGGCAATAATGTAAAGGCATATGAAAGTCTTTCAGAATCGTCTGAAAAATATATTTTATTTGATGACCACAAAGTGTACTTGATACACGAATATTGTCACCTATTTAAATCGATCCGAAACATTTCATTTTAAAAACGAATAATGCGTTTGATAATCTAAATTCCAAACGGTTCGGTGATCCTAATCCCAGCAAGAGACCTCTTACTGTTCATAACAATATTGTGGGTAATCTTAAAGACTACGCAACATTTTTAAGTCATTTATATACTGTAACTGGACAAAAAGTTGCCTGCATAGAAGGACTAATTTCCACAATATATTCACTTATTGAATTATCCAATGAGCTGTTCTCAACTCCTGACTTTGATTTTATTTTATTGGGCAGATTCAATCAGGATGCATTGGACATTTTTTTTTCTACAATTAGAACTACATTGCCTAATACCTCAAATCCTACCGCCCATCAACTTAGGTCTATTGTAGCAAAAATTATGTCACTGGAAGTTTTGACTTTGAACTTCAATAACAACAAGAATTGTGAGTTTGACGAAGATGACGAACTAGACGACATGACATTTAATTGGAATTACACTGTGGTCGATTCACTTCCGACTAGAGATGGAGATAGTTTGTTCCAGAGGTTCGTGTGGGGTCCAGTTTTTATTCGAGTTATAAATGTAGTAACTAAAAAATTGGTTTAAAAAAAAGTTGTTCGCAAAGTCAATTCATCCCTGGTAAATTCTACTCCGGACTATTTTATTGATAATTTTTTTCCTGAGATCATTTTTCCAGGAACAATTCTCAAAGATTTTACACGAATTCTTTACCGGAGAATAATTTATCGACGCAATTTTTTGGTTTTTATATGAACAGCACATCGAAGGTCTTTCACATTTCCATCTCCGTTAAAAATTAAGATATATTTTATCAAACTCTCTAACATCATAATATCATTATTGCGTTTTCAAGATGTGGGTTTTTTTAGAGGTGCCACGCTCGGTCGACCAATCTCACCAACATATACAAATGATATATGTATTTTTATGCATTCTGAAAAAAAAAACACGTGATTCAGCGTGATTCACGTGAATCACTCGTGATCACGCGTGATTGTGATTGAATTTTAATTTTACTGACGTGATTGTAAGTGAGTGTGAATAGAGCAAAAAATACCGTGAGTGAGTGTGCGTGATTAGAAAAATTATTTCGTGAGCGTGAGTGAGTGTGTGTCAAAACTCACTCACGTGCCCATCTCTACTTCCGACACAAAATCCCGACTACAATGGAATAATTGCGACCGACTTAAGTACATTATTGTCAGAAGATAACATTGAAGAATTGGATTCAGACTTTGAGAATACGGAAACAATAAATATACCAATCAATGTACAGAGATATTTCTTAGGTTATGCCTTATACAAAGTAATTTTTCGTAAGGTTAATTGCATGATTTGTATCAAGTACATGTTAAAAAAAGACCACAATGTTACTTTGAACTCTGAAAACTTGATTAAAATGAAACATTTTTCGGAGTCAATCCGACATATTCTTTCGTATTTCTTTGCGTCACATGCAAATTTTTGCACAAGTTTTTAATCAAAATCCACATTTGTCGGATATTCAAAGTTTATTAATTACAGAATGCATAAAAAGTACTCCAAAATGGTTCTCTTTCGACAATCCCTGCTTCGAACATAGATTAAGAATATTAAAATTTGTAATATTGGTTTTGTTGCGTAAAAATGCTACATTTCTGACAAATACAAAAGTAGCTGAAATTCTGAAAGAGAGGCGTGAACGTATGCAATTAAAGCATTTAGTGGTCGGAAAAGAAAGTTTTCCTGATTTTTCTATATTAATATTTTTAATTTCCGCCGTTTTATATTTGAGTTTTCTAACGTATTCGTGTATCTCATTTCAGAAACGATAATTTCAGTGACAACCGAATCCTGTCGTTGAGTCTGATCGTTGCAGTTCAAGAATGACCGGCTCTCTGGGACACCGATCACAGTGACTTCTCAAACAGACGATGCGTGTGGTTGTTATTGAAATTTTCTATTCTATTCTTTGTCACCGTGCATATTGTTATTGTGGGGCCTATTATGACTGGCGAAGCGAATGAACTTGGCGAAGCGAACGATCGAATAAAGCTTCACAGCTTCCATTCCCCAGACGAATGAAGTTCAGGCGAATGATTTCTACGTTCGCATGATTTTTACGTTCGCTTTAGTTTACTTTTTTCTGGCGAATGAAGTCTGGCGAATGGAAGCTGTGATAGCTTTTTTACGTTCGCTTCGCCAACTACATTCGCTTCGCCAGTATAGGGCCCTGTGTTTTGCGGCGCCAGAGTTCGATGCTTTTGGGCACTGCATAGGCATAGTGCGTGTAATTGTTGTTGCCTATTTTGGCGATATTCGTCACTTTTTCAACGACCTGTTTTTGTTGTTGTCGTTTGGTGATTTTATGACTGCAGATATGTAGTGAATTTTGTTGTTAGAATTTGATGCTGCAGTTTTGGATCGAAAGCAAACACTTTAGATATACAGCGGTGTCCACACAATTGGAATCGATCATGTTTTTATATCGTTATTTTTAAAAATATTTTTATTGAAGTAATATACTTTTTTCATACTTATAGTAATTTTGGTTTTTAGTTTGCACTATGCTCTGTATAAAAATAAACCATTTTCGTGTTTATCGTAAGTTTATAAATGCTAAATAAATAATAAAAATAAAAATTCTAGTTTGTATCGAAATATTTTGCAAACGTGTAAAAAAATAACAATTTCTTAATATATTAAAATTAGTCTTCACAATTATAATCTAACGATAAAGATGAAAATGATTAATGGTTTTCCAGAGCATAGTCCAAACTAAAAATTAAAATTACATTTAAAAAATAAAATAAAATCGTTGTCCCCGATATGCATAACAAAATTCCCTAATTTACCCCAATTTAAATTACTTTTCCCTGCACGAATGTAATTTAAACACACTGAGAAAAAAAATTTCTAATTAAAATCGAAATATCCCATAGTCAAATATTCATTTAATATGTATTATGTTTAATATGAACCCATTTGTTTTTCTCTGAAGATTTTTATACCGTTTATATATATTATAATAATTTCACATAGGTTGCGCCTGACGAGGAAATGTGTTATAAGCAATGGAATACCTGGGGATAGCATAAAACTTTATGGTTTTCCGAAGAAGAATAATGTAAGGCAGAAGTGGTGCAGAAATGTGAACCAGGAGATGGGTGCCGTTAAAGAGACATCTACCCGTATATGCAGCAACCATTTTGAGAAAAATTGTTTTTGGAAAACAAGACTCAAAATGGGTTCCACACCAACACTCCTTTTAAATAGTGTAAATCTATACTATTCAAATTTTCTTAGAAATATTCCGGGTTCGAACAGAAACAAGAATTTAGCAAGAAACCGAAATCCTATAGTGTAAATAGTGTAAATCTATACTATTCAAATTTTCTTAGAAATATTCCGGGTTCGAACAGAAACAAGAATTTAGCAAGAAACCGAAATCCTATAGTGTAAATAGTGTAAATCTATACTATTCAAATTTTCTTAGAAATATTCCGGGTTCGAACAGAAACAAGAATTTAGCATGAAACCGAAATCCGTCTTGCGGTGTCGAAAATTTGGAATGTTCTCAACAGGTTGAAAACAGTGTTAAGAGTTTTGACCCAAAAATGGTACATAACACTTATGTGGTCACTAGTAAAGAAGACCTAACCCTTGAAAAATTCCAAAATTTCGACGAAAGTGTAGAAAAGAATAAAGAAATACACTATTTTTGTGATCATTGTGAGAGTCATGCCAAAATAGAGTCAAAATATGTCCGACAAATAAAAATATTAAAAAAAGAAAAACAGGCTTTAGCAAAAGAAAATACAAATTTAAGAGAGCTTTTCGACCAAGGTTATTGCTTACCTAAGGATGCAAATGCAAAATGCAAATTTGGCACAAAATTTGCATTATCTTTCAAAACGTGCATATTTCTTCATGCGTGAAGAGCTTAAGTTTAATCTCCCATCACGCACATCCCTATAAAATTGGTCCCCTATAAAGGACGTATCCCCCGGTGTCGACAAAAATCTGATGAAGCATTTAAGAATTTTGTTACAGGATTTAAGTCCAAGTGAACGCCACTTCGTCATGATTCTCGATGAAGTGTCTATTCAACCTTTTCTAGTATACAATGGGAAACATGACGTAGTTGACGGTTTCGTTAATTTCGGAAATGGAGAGAAAAAAACAGCTTTTCAAAGCATGCTCTATTTTTCATGGTTAAAGGTATTAAAAAACCTTGGAAGTATATTCTAACATACTATTTAACGGATAACTTGTCTGGACAAAATATAACTGATTTAATAATCGATAATCTCAACAATGCTCACGACATCGGTTTAAATGTTAAGTGTGTTATTCGGATCAGTGTGGCAATAATGTAAAGGCATATGAAAGTCTTTCAGAATCGTCTGAAAAATATATTTTATTTGATGACCACAAAGTGTACTTGATACACGAATATTGTCACCTATTTAAATCGATCCGAAACATTTCATTTTAAAAACGAATAATGCGTTTGATAATCTAAATTCCAAACGGTTCGGTGATCCTAATCCCAGCAAGAGACCTCTTACTGTTCATAACAATATTGTGGGTAATCTTAAAGACTACGCAACATTTTTAAGTCATTTATATACTGTAACTGGACAAAAAGTTGCCTGCATAGAAGGACTAATTTCCACAATATATTCACTTATTGAATTATCCAATGAGCTGTTCTCAACTCCTGACTTTGATTTTATTTTATTGGGCAGATTCAATCAGGATGCATTGGACATTTTTTTTTCTACAATTAGAACTACATTGCCTAATACCTCAAATCCTACCGCCCATCAACTTAGGTCTATTGTAGCAAAAATTATGTCACTGGAAGTTTTGACTTTGAACTTCAATAACAACAAGAATTGTGAGTTTGACGAAGATGACGAACTAGACGACATGACATTTAATTGGAATTACACTGTGGTCGATTCACTTCCGACTAGAGATGGAGATAGTTTGTTCCAGAGGTTCGTGTGGGGTCCAGTTTTTATTCGAGTTATAAATGTAGTAACTAAAAAATTGGTTTAAAAAAAAGTTGTTCGCAAAGTCAATTCATCCCTGGTAAATTCTACTCCGGACTATTTTATTGATAATTTTTTTCCTGAGATCATTTTTCCAGGAACAATTCTCAAAGATTTTACACGAATTCTTTACCGGAGAATAATTTATCGACGCAATTTTTTGGTTTTTATATGAACAGCACATCGAAGGTCTTTCACATTTCCATCTCCGTTAAAAATTAAGATATATTTTATCAAACTCTCTAACATCATAATATCATTATTGCGTTTTCAAGATGTGGGTTTTTTTAGAGGTGCCACGCTCGGTCGACCAATCTCACCAACATATACAAATGATATATGTATTTTTATGCATTCTGAAAAAAAAAAACACGTGATTCAGCGTGATTCACGTGAATCACTCGTGATCACGCGTGATTGTGATTGAATTTTAATTTTACTGACGTGATTGTAAGTGAGTGTGAATAGAGCAAAAAATACCGTGAGTGAGTGTGCGTGATTAGAAAAATTATTTCGTGAGCGTGAGTGAGTGTGTGTCAAAACTCACTCACGTGCCCATCTCTACTTCCGACACAAAATCCCGACTACAATGGAATAATTGCGACCGACTTAAGTACATTATTGTCAGAAGATAACATTGAAGAATTGGATTCAGACTTTGAGAATACGGAAACAATAAATATACCAATCAATGTACAGAGATATTTCTTAGGTTATGCCTTATACAAAGTAATTTTTCGTAAGGTTAATTGCATGATTTGTATCAAGTACATGTTAAAAAAAGACCACAATGTTACTTTGAACTCTGAAAACTTGATTAAAATGAAACATTTTTCGGAGTCAACTTTGGCTTTACATAATCCATCCGACATATTCTTTCGTATTTCTTTGCGTCACATGCAAATTTTTGCACAAGTTTTTAATCAAAATCCACATTTGTCGGATATTCAAAGTTTATTAATTACAGAATGCATAAAAAGTACTCCAAAATGGTTCTCTTTCGACAATCCCTGCTTCGAACATAGATTAAGAATATTAAAATTTGTAATATTGGTTTTGTTGCGTAAAAATGCTACATTTCTGACAAATACAAAAGTAGCTGAAATTCTGAAAGAGAGGCGTGAACGTATGCAATTAAAGCATTTAGTGGTCGGAAAAGAAAGTTTTCCTGATTTTTCTATATTAATATTTTTAATTTCCGCCGTTTTATATTTGAGTTTTCTAACGTATTCGTGTATCTCATTTCAGAAACGATAATTTCAGTGACAACCGAATCCTGTCGTTGAGTCTGATCGTTGCAGTTCAAGAATGACCGGCTCTCTGGGACACCGATCACAGTGACTTCTCAAACACCATGGTCAAGGCCGATCTGCTAACAGAAAAATCCACTTTGTTGGAAGTGTCGCCTGCGATGGCTGAACGGACCTTTAATACATTAAGCAAGGTATTTAATTAATAAAGGTACTCCACAAGCGCGCTCATTTTTTGCGAAAAATGTTTTCATTTTTGGAGAAAAAAAATAAGCGCAAAGCCGTTGTAAATATGCCCCCGCGACGCTTTTACTTACCAAATCGAATTGCTGAAGATAAAAAGACAAGTAGTCAGTCAGTCAGAAGAAGCAAAACAAACGGAAACGTGTTTGCAGAGCCTGCATGTTCTCAAAAGTGCCCCAGCAGAGAGGTATACGTTCGATGATTCCGAGTTAAAGTTAGTACACGGCTTGATCGAACCTATATTAAAGTATATTAATAGTCTGTCAGGAGAAGAAAAAAATAATTAAAAATCAACATTTATACAAAAATCATGACAGGACTTAATAAGTATGGCACTGGTAGAAATATGACAATAAATATTTAAAAAAAAATGGGAAAATGATCCGGCAATATTACTGTTTACAGAATTATTTTCTATAAAAAGTAATATTGGAATCTTTACCGTTTTATTTGACATATATAAGTCGCTCTTTAAAAATCTTTAAATAAACATATGCATATTTATTTATTATAATATGAATATATGATTTTTCTTATTTTTAAAATAAAGAAATGCATATTTATTATAATATATAAATGTATTTTTCTGCATTTTTAAGAAAATGTATGTTTATAGTATTGAACATATTAAAGTACGCAACGTAAGAACGCATAACGAGTGACGTAAAGTGGGTTTCTTTGCGGAAGCTATGGTAAGCTATATAACACTGCATATTTATTGAAATATATAAATGTATTTTTCTGCATTTTTAAGAAAATGTGTGTTTTTAGTTTCGAACATATTGAAGTACGCAACGTAGGAACACATAACGAGTTACGTTAAGGTTCGTTCTTTTGCCGAAGCTATGGTGAGCTATATAACACTGCAGATTTAATTATTATAATAAATATATTATTTTTCTTATTTTTAAATAACATTTAAATACATTTAATGTACATGTAATGGTGAATATGCCTACTGGGGAACCGAACACCAAAAAAAATCGGAACGCGCCATTTCGCAAACCTCTGTGGTGGTGTGGAATTGCGATATTTTTTTTTTATTTAAATAAATTTAAAAACTTATAAAAAAAATTATTGTTTTTTTTATGCATTTTATTTAATATATATATATATATATATATATATATTATATATATATATATATTTATATATATATATATATATACAGATATATATATATATATATATATATATATATATATATATATATATATATATATATATATATATATATATATATATAAATATATATATATATATAATATATAGGTTCAGCATTTCAAGGTACAGTATACCCTAGCTTTTAACGATACTTAAAAGTAAAATGAAAATATTGAAAAAAAACATATTTTTAAAATAACATTTATTTTTTTTTTGGTGTAATGAAAATAACATCGTTATACAAATAACACCGCACGACAAAATTCAATTTTTCAACAAATATCAATCATACGACCCGATTTCTTTATGGTGCATTAATTTTTTTTTTTGATGAAATTGACCAAATCCTTTTTATTTATTAAAGTAAATGTTATAAAATATTTATAATATAAAAACTAATTAATACATTGTCACCTGAGAATTTATTTGCAGCATTCGATTTTAAAAAAAAAACTCAAACCCATTTCAATTTTGATAAAAAACTAAAAAAAAAATGATATGAGATTTACTCTCCAAAAGTCACTTATATCACTCAAACGACCCGAATTCGTTATGGTGCATTAATTTAATTTTTTTGATGATAATATATAATATGAAGTGTCATAATCGTAATCGTAAACCAATATCAATATCAAACTATTTTATTTTAGTTCTCAAACACAAATTTTTTTGTTGTTCAATTTTGTTGCACTTTCATGTTTTTATATTTGAATGAACATTTTATACTTTAATATTAAAATAAAAGCAAATTTTTACTTTAAATGTGAAATAAAAATATTTTTAAAAGTTGTCAATATTTATTTAGTAGATATTGACCCCGAATATCAGAATATTGAACCCGTAAATATCTTACGAATCCTTAACATATCTGAAAACTTTGTTTAAAAATAGTATAAACATCTTGTCTAGAAATACCATAAAGGCAATGGTACAACCTATATTTCCATCAAAAACTGATTTTCGTCAAAATTGTTGATAGGCAGTATTGAATATAAGCGCCCTCGATGCATTTTCCTGAATTTCCAGAATTCATGAAATAAAAATAATTTAAAATGTTTCTTAATAATTTGGAAGTTTTTGGTTATTTTAATTATTTTTATTTGATCATAAATATAAAATGTTTGTAAATCAATATTCCATTTAATATATATTTTTATTGTATATTAAATAGAATATCAAATATAATACCATATTAGATGAAAAAATAGTTGAAAAGATATAAATGAGCAAAATACGAAAAATGTAAATTTGGTTGATGTTGAGAAAAAGAAATATTCTTTAACAACCAAATAGTAAAATTATTAAATGTATGCGAATCTTTGAATGTGTTGATATATTTTATATATGTGCACAAACAAAAAAAAATGCATAAACGAACGATCTATGAAAACACAACTACACGGCAAACGAATGAATGGACGGCCGGAGTTGTGTGTGAAAATATAAAAAAAATTTACCGAATTTACATGATATAATGTGAATTTTAATAATTATTTGTAAAAAATATGAAATTCAGAATTAAAATTCTGCATATTTGCATATTTTTTAAAAAAATATTTAGTAATTTATTTATTGTTTGAATTAAAATCGCAATGCAATTCATAGCAGCTGCGTTGAATAACAAGAACATGACAGTTCAGCAAGCGACCGAAAGAACGATAGAACGGACAGACGGAACTATGCGAAATAGAAAAATTTTCAATGAATTTACATGAATAAATGTATGTTTGAATATTTTTTTGGAAAATATAGAAAATTCTACACATTTCTATATTTTCATATAAAATAATAAAGTTTCAATAGTTTGAATAAAAATCAAAATGCATATTTCATGCATTTTGTTGAGTCATTTGACAGGTTCTTTCTGTCTCTCACAAAAATGACATTTCATCCGACTGGAGCGCTCAAATTCGAACATAAAGGGTCCAACGTTTTCGAACCCAATTAGAACCACCGCTTTATTGAATCTTCGAAACTGTTTAGGATCAAAACTTTCCTGTATTTATATATTTAAAGTCTTTGGTTCTTTTCTCCGATCTTGAAACATCTTGGTGCTCATGTCGCGTTATGTAAGATATTATAGATTTCTGAATTGTTGAATCAGAAAACCTCGTAGTTCGTTATTGCATCGCTTCTTCTCTATGTAAGATTGAAGACATAATAATTCGTTTTGTTTTTTACAAACAAAACGTTTTAAAGCTTTTAGAAGATTTAGATTTAGAAAATAATTTTTTAAAATTTGATGCCACCAAATACCATCTTGAAATTTTGCATGAACATTTATAATAAATTGACGAAAACTTAGGATCTTTTTTCAGAATTTTAAAAAGGGTCCTTTTTAAGGACATCAATTTTGAAGTGCAAGGATAATGACCACGGGCCACATGTTACCGTTTGGAAATTACAACTTAATTTTTCTAAAAGCTTGTTCTATTAGCTTTAAAACGAGCCACTAACGGAGTTTCTAGCATTTCTAGTTCAAGAGATATTTAAATATGAACAACAGTACAAAAGTGATTTTTGGCAGGGTCCAAAAGTTTTCGAACCCAATTAGAACCACCGCTTTATTGAATCTTCCAAACTGTGAAGGATCAAAACTTTCCTGTATTTATATTTTTAAAGTCTTTGTTTCTTTTCTCCGATCTTGAAACATCTTGGTGCTCATGTCGCGTTATGTAAGATATTATAGATTTCTGAATTGTTGATATCAGAAAACCTCGTAGTTCGATATTGCATCGCTTCTTCTCTATGTAAGATTGAAGACATAATAATTCGTTTTGTTTTTTACAAACAATAATTTTAATTTTTGTTTTTAAACTATTTCAAATGTGTGGTGTGGTACTAACTTATGTAAACTTAATATAATTTTCATATAAAACATAATGTACGTTAGTCACAAGAATTAACATGGTGGGTGTTAAAAGATTGATTTACTATTGCTGTGGTACTAGTTTATCTAAACTTTGTGTCATGTAAAGTATAATTGTTTATGTATGCAATAACATTGAAATTAAATGTTGTTTTTAAGTGTTTAACTTATTGGAAACATCGTTATTTAGTGTAGCACTAGCTTTAGTGTAATTTTGTGTATTATGTCCTTAGACCAATAGCTAAGATCGTCGTCTTATATGTGGAGGGATGCAATTCGCCCCTTCAATGCAGAAAATTTAAAAAAATATATATATAAATATATATACATTGAATATATTGCATATGGTACGTATATATTATTTTACATTTTTCCAAGAATTTATTGAATTTAAATTTTTTTTTGATTAACTTTAATTTTTTTTTTAATTTATATAATTTCAAATGCTAAAAATTTATTTTTTCTCTTTTTTCTTCTCTTTTTTTATATGTATATATTTTTTACATTAATCCATTAAATTTATTTTTTTTTAATACCCCTTTTTTTATTTTTTTTTTATACCCTACACTAAGAGTGAAAGGGTATATTCAGTTTGGTACGCCGTTTGTAACACCCAGCAGGAAGCATCTCCGGTATGGAAAAGTATATATATTCTTGATCAGCATGACCTCCTGAGTCGATTTAGCGATGTCCGTCTGTCTGTCCGTCTGTCTGTCCGTCTGTCTGTCTGTCTGTCCGTCTGTCTGTCCGTCTGTCTGTCTGTCTGTCTGTCTGTCTGTCTGTCTGTCTGTCTGTCCGTCTGTTGAAATCCCTACTACTTTTAAAATTGAAGAGCTAGATAAATGAAACTTATAACTTAGATTACTAATATACCCATTGTGAACTATGATCCGACCACTTATGTTCAAATACCTCATATAAAATGGTACATATATAGATCAATTTTTATGTATACGTGCTTAGGTAAACTTTTTTGGTCAAATATATATTGACATCATGCTCAAATACATGATAATAATGTTTTCCGGCGAAAAGACTTGTGGTTCACAAAAAAAAAATCGAAATTCGGTACACCTACCCATTTGTAAATATGGGTATCAAATGAATGGAAATTCTTCAGCAATTCGTATACCCTATTTTCAGGATTCGTATACCCTGGTGACCTGGTGACCACTTTGAATGGTAACCACACATATGTGTAGGGTATTTATAGTCGGCTTAGACCGACTATAATTTTGATAATCCTAACTATCATAATTACACCTACTTTAAAATTTCCCATGTTATCTAACCTTCCCAACTGGTTTATACTTACACTAAGAGTGAAAGGGTATATTCAGTTTGGTACGCCGTTTGTAACACCCAGAAGGAAGCATCTCCGGTAAGGAAAAGTATATATATTCTTGATCAGAATGACCTCCTATTTAGCGATGTCCGTCTGTCTGTCTGTTGAAATCCCTACTACTTAAAACAATTAAAAGTTAGATAAATGAAACTCATAACATAGGTTACTTATATACCTACGCTGTATGTGCGAACAAATTGGCGAGATCGGTCCATTGTGACCTGTGATCTGACCATTTATATTCAAATAACTCATATAAAATTTACATCTAAAGATCTCTTTTGCAGTATACGTGCTTAGCTAAACTTTTTGGTCAAATATATATTGACTTCATGCTCAAATACATGGAAATAATGTTTTCCCGCGAAACTACTTTTGGTTCCCAAAAAAAAAATAGAAATTCGGTGCACCTACCAATTTGTAAATATGGGTATCAAATGAATGGAAATTCTTCAGCTATTGAAAGTTTGTAGTTATTTTCAGGATTCGTATACCCTGGTGACCTCTATACTACTTTGAAATGTAACCACACTTATGTGTTGGGTTGGCTTAGACCGACTTTAACTTTGATAATCATAACTATTATAATAACACCTACTATAAAATGTACCTATTTTAAAATTTCCCATGTGATATAACCTTCCCAACTGGTTTATATTTCTTCTTATTTTTTTTTCTCAAAAAATTTATTTTTTTCCTTCTCTTTTTTTTATATATATATATTTTTTTATATTATTCATTTTTTTAATACCTCTTTTTTTTTGATTTTTTTATATCTCTTCTTATTTTTTCTTCTTTTTTTATTTCTTAAATATATTTAATTTTTTTTCTCTTTAAAAATTTTGTATTGAATACCTCTTTTTTTAATCTCTTTAAAAATATAATAAGTACTACATATTTTTTTATATATTTATTCCTTTGTATACTTTTATAATATTTATCTCTATTTTTTATGTATGTTAAAAATCTAATATTTAATTCTTAATTTTTTTTTTTTAATTTTAACTGCAATAAATATGTCAACGTATAAATCTTTTTTTTAATTATATATTCTTTGTTTTAGTTTTTTTTTTAATCTGTTAAAAATTTAATATTTAATACCTGTTTTTTTTTATTTTATTTATTCTACTATTATATTTTCCTGTTCCCTTTTTTTTTTTGAGTTTTAACTGTACTAAATATTTATATATCTCCCTTTTTTTTAAATTTGAATACTAACTGATATTTTTCTTCTTCTTAAGTAATTTAAATTATTATAAGTACTTACTTACTTACTTACTTAAATGGCCCTTACAACCGTGGGTCGGTTTTGGCCGCTGAGATGAAGCCGCGCCAGTCGGATCTGCCTTGCGCGCGCTGACGCCAGTTAGAAATACCAAGCGTTGCCAGGTTGTCCTCAACTTGGTCTTTCCAACGCAGATTTGGACGCCCTCTTCTACGCTGTCCACCTTCGAGTTTCGATTCAAGCACCTTCTTGGCTGGAGTGTTTTCATCCATTCGTTCGACATGACCTAGCCAGCGAAGCCGCTGGATCTTGATGCGCTTGACTATGTCAATGTCGTCGAATATCTCATACAGCTCGTGGTTGATCCTGATTCGATACTCGTTAGCAAAGCAGATAGGGCCAAAGATTTTACGGAGAATCTTTCTCTCGAACGCTCCCAGTACTCTCTCATCGGTGGTGGCCAGCGTCCATGTTTCTGCACCATAAAGTAGGACGGGCATGATGAGTGACTTGTAGAGCGTTATTTTTGTCCGTCGAGAGAGGGCTCTGCTTCTCAATTGCCTACTGAGCCCAAAGTAGCACCTGTTGGCAAGAGTTATTCTCCGTTTGATCTCCAGGCTGACGTCGTTGTTGCTGTTTACGCTGGATCCCAGATAGACGAAGTCCTTCACAATGTCGAACTTGTGGGTGTCAAAATCAGCTTTTTGTCCAAGATGCACGGACTCTTTTTTTCTTGTTGACACAAGGAACTTCGTCTTGTCCTCGTTCACCGCTAGTCCCATTCGACGCGACTTTTTCTGGAGAATGCAGCGCTGACTGCTCGTGTGCTCCTGCCAATGATATCAATATCGTCGGCATATGCGAGCAGCATGACACTTTTGTTGAGGAACTATTTTCTCCATCAATAAGTTAAAAAAGTCGCACGATAGGGAGTCACCCTGTCTGAAACCTCGTTCGGTATGAAGTGGCTCGGAGAGGTCTTTTCCTATTCTCACTGAGCAACGTGTGTTGCTCAGTTATGTCTGAGTTCGCATGTATACCGAACTCAGACATTGCGGCGTATAATCGTTCCCTTATCGGAGTGTCGAAGGCGGCTTTATAGTCGACTAATAGGTGGTAGGTGTCGATCTGTTTTTCTAGGGTCTTTTCCTGGATTAGGCGCAATGTGAAAATCTGGTCCAATGTGGACTTTTCAGGTCTGAATCCGTACTGATAAGGTCCAATCAGTCTGTTGACGATGGGCTTCAGTCTTTCACATAATACGCTCGATAGAACCTTGTATGCGATATTGAGTCGGCTGACCCCACGGTAGTTGGCGCAGATAGTGGGATCCCCTTTCTTAAGGATTGGGCAGACTACACTGAGGTTCCAGTCACTTGGCATGCTTTCATCCGACCATATTCTGCTTACGAGCTCGTGCATGCTCTCTATTAGCTCTTCGCCTCCGGTCTTAAACAATTCAGCAGGCAGGCCATCAGCACCGGCGGCTTTGTTGTTTTTCAACCGAGAAATGGCTGTTCTGACCTCATCATGGTCGGGTGGCGGAATCTCAACGTCGTCATCAAGTACTGGGGTTGCCGGATTTACTTCTCTATCGGTGGAATTGCGGTCATCCTCACCGGTCAGCAGTTTAGAGAAGTGATCTCTCCATATCTTCAGTGTACTCTGGATATCTGTCACTAGATTCCCGTTCTCATCTTTACAGGAAGAGGCTCCGGATTTTGAACCTCCGGCTAGGCGTCTTATTTTCTCGAAGAATTTTCGAGCCTCATTCCTGTCCCCATGCATCTCAATCTCCTCACACTCACGCCTTTCTGCCTCGCTTTTTTTACGCCTGAAAAGACGTCTCTCTTCCCTCCTCTTCTCTTTGTATCGCTCCTTCGCAGCTCGCGTAGCTACTGACTGCAGGGTGGATTTGTACGCAGCGTCTTTCTCTGCAGTGGCCGCGCGACACTCTTGGTCATACCACTGATTCCTCAGGGGGCGTTGGAATTCAAGTACCTCTTCGGCAGTCGTACGCATAGAGCAGGAGATATGGTTCCAATGCGCGCTTATATAATCAAGAGGAGGAGTGTTTTTCTAAGCAGGTGTGAGAGTCGAGTGGAAAAGGCTTGCGTTGTCTGTTGTGATTGCAGCTTTCCGACGTCTAGCTTTCTCTGCGTTTGGTTCCGTACGTTCTTCGCAGCGCTTAAGCGTGTGCGGACCTTGACTGCTACAAGGTAATGATCCGAGTCCATATTGGCACCTCGGATAGTGCGTACGTCCATCACGCTCGAAGCGTGCCTTCCGTCAATCACAACGTGATCAATTTGGTTTCGAGTTTTTTCATCTTTCTCGTTCGTCGGAGCGTGTGCACAAATTAGGCTGATATGGAAATATTTAGCCTTGATGCGGATTGTTGCCAGCCTTTCGTCCATGGGCGTGAACTAGAGACAAAGTGGCGGAGTCTCTTACCGACCACAAATTCACATCCAAATTCGTGTCTCTCCGCATGGCAGCTGTAGTAGATATCACAGGACGCTTGTTTCGAAAATCGCATCTCCTGGATAGCGGTGATGTCAGCCTTATATTTTTCGAGGACATCTGCTAGCTGGATAGAGGCACCTTCCCTACAAAGGGTCCGGACATTCCAGGTGCATATCCGTAAATCATGGTCCTTAAAACGTTTGCGTTGGTCGTCATCTTTGTAATCGGTCGTTATCCGAGGCTTCTTTTTTTGTTTTCATTGGGCGCATAGATTTTTTCCGTAGTGGTACCCAAACCCAACGCACGAACCCTCACTCTGAGGGAGATGCTCGCCACTCACTTTAGCCGACTTCTACGCCGGGTGGTGTAGAGCGTCGTTTCCAGGGACTTCCACGAGGAGGACTTCCACCGAAGTGGAGGTGTCACCATTTGACAATTGTCCAATTCTGGTGACCAGTGAGTTGACTTGAGACGACACCGACAAGGATTACAGTGGCTTCGCCATGTTGAAGTACTCAGACAAATTGCCTTGTGATAATCGCCCCCATAGTCCCCGATATTGCTTCTTTGAGTTTTAAAAACGAATTTTGACAATTGTCATTCCATATGAACGTAGCATCCTTTTTTAGTAAACAGTTTAATGGTAATGACAACTTCGCCACCTTCCGGGAATAATTAATTAAGCCTAAATGTGCTTGAACTTCCTTCCTATTTTTCAGAACTGGAATATTTTTAACACATTCTACTTTGGCTGGGTCTGGTAGTGCTAACTCAGAACACTTATGGCCTAAATATATAACCTCGCGTAGTAAAAACTGACATTTTCAAATTATGTTCTCGCAACTTTTGCAAAATCTTGAATTGCCTGTGCTCGTATTCTGCTTTATTATTTCCATGTACCAGAATGTCATCTAAATAAACGAAACAGTCAAGACCCTGTAAACCTGTTAGTATGTGGTTCATTATTCTTTGAAAGGTGTCATTCTGTTAAATTCGAAATGACCAAGACCTGTGCTGAAAGCAGTTTTTTTTTTGTCTTTATCTTTATCGCTCTTTTTATGTACCAGTAATAATCGGGAATTCCAAGGTGACATGCTTGGTGAAACAATTCCATCGTCTTACATCTTTGATACTTGTCTACTAATTTCATTTCGATGCGTATGGGGAAGTTTATACTGTTTCTGATTTATTGCTCGCTGATTCCACTGTGTGGGTATTTCATGTTTTAATACCGGAGTGAATGTTAATTCATCCCCTTCCACATGAAAATCGTCATGATATGACAAGCAAATATTTTGCTAAGATGCAACTTCTTCTTTATTCAATTATTCGTCGATCTTTACATTCCCTAATAATCTATTAATTCTATTTTTTATATTAACCGAGTTTATTGTATTTATTGTGTTACATGCCTTTGTTGCTTCGTTATATTTGTTAAAATTTGAAAATTATGGCTTGAAATTACTCCTTATCGGTGGCATTTAAAATTGATGCATATACTATATTTCTTCTAACATTTGTTAAACTCTCTCCCAAATATACTCCTGGCTGAATTTCCTGTTTGTGTAACAAAACTATAGGAATTCTTGTTTTTAGCGGCAGTGATACAACCATGGCCGTTCTGGGCTGTATCCTGATTTACTGATTAAAATTAATATTTTCTATGTCTTGCAATGATTTTAATGGAAATTTAACAATGATTTTTGTCTTTATCAAAAAATGTAATTTTTTTGTTTAACGCATTTTATAGATCTGTTCCAGAGATTGTCACGCCCGACTATTTCATCTGCTGGTACCCCTTGTTCAAGTGACACAACATGTAGCGAGGTTTTCTATGTTTGTGTGCTGAATCTCAGTGGAGTCTAAGGTTCTAACGCATCCACCAAAAGCACCACTCAGATCTTTCTGAATATTTTAATATGTCATCCTATTTTCTTTAATCAGGCTGGCCTCAGCTCCAGAATCCACTAACAGAGTAAGTTTTCCATTCTTTGCTGCCTTGCAGGGTACTAAAATGAACATATCACTCGTATCGTATATCTTGAAACACTCTTCATGCCGGTTAAATATTTTACGATGCCTAATTGTGAAGCTAATTTCATTTTCCTTGACATAAATTTACTCTTGAGATTATTAACAATTGGAGACAATTTAATTTTACAAATCGCGCATTTATTGTACACTTCTGCCGATAAAACGCACATAGCGCTAATAATAAAAAAAATATTGAAATTACTTCATTGCAAATTATACTCGCCCCTGTACAGAATGTATCTACAGTCTTGTCAGACGTTTGATCTACAATTCCCAAATTTCCAGGGCCCTTATTTACAACTTTCTTTTTATTCGATTTACTTTTGATTTTATTATTCTTGATTTTAATATTTTTGACTTCCGATTTAATTGGTTTTACTTTCTTTACTTTAATCTTTATAATTTGTTTATTATTAATTTTCTAAATTTCTATATTTTGTTCATTTTTCGCGTCAAGTTGTGTTTTATTATCATTTAGTTCATTATATGTTTTTGTTGGAAGATTTCTATCTTCATTAATATGTATCTTTACTTTTTGTTCTTTATTTTCTTGATTACTTATACCCTCTATTTTACTTTGTTGTAGTGGTATACTACAAACTTCTACAACTTCCGGCTTAACTATATTAACTGTATCTGATTCAATATTTTCTTCCGCATTATACCATGAGCATTTCATCTTACTTGTATTATTTTTCGTTCGATTATTATTATCACGTTGTTGTGTATTGTAATGGCGCTTGCAGTAGCGGAAATCAAATTTTCATATTTTTCTTGTAAATCGCATTTTTATACTGACGCCATCTAGTTGTCGCATTGCGCTATTCACCTTGCTTTTGACTGCTCATTTTTGCATTCTTTAATTCCAAATTTACTTAATATTAATTTATCATGCAATTGGCATTTCTGACAACCGAACTATTTTTGTAGAAGAATGAAAATTAATTATCTTTCCGTCTTAGAAATTTTCCAAATGAACACGCAGTTCAGGCCAAAGTTTTAAAATCAAATATAACATTTTATAAAGTTATTTTCATTAATATGAAAAAGAAATTTATTTGAATTTTGAGCTAAACAGTGCAAATAAATTGCTTTAAAATTATTTAATTTCCTTGTATATTACATACGTTGAAAAGAATTTAATTAAGCTGGAACAATTGCATAATATTGCACACACGTGAGTTTTCATATTTTTTTTTATTCAAATAGAATTTATTAAAATATAATTAAATTTAATAGAAAACTTATTGGCATTGGCTAAAAGTAATATTCTTACGGAAAACTCCTAATATTTTTGTTGGTGCCATCTACCAAATCGGGGAATTTTATTTTGGTTTTTTCTTTTATTTCTTTTATTAAAATAAAGATAAATTTAATTCTCTCAGATTTGGCACCTAATCACTCTCATTATTTTACCAATTACATGTAAAATAACAACAATTAAATTGCTAAGTGCACTCATTGTGCGACCAAGAATCGCCAAATTAAGAGCGAAAGTTAGCAGCAGACAGCAGCAGAGGCCAGTCTCCGAAGATCTTCAGCGCGACGACGTCGTAACGTCGGCACTCACCACTATCGGTGCGGAACACCAAAAATCAATAAAAAACGAGTTGGGAAAGTTAGGTCACATGGGTAAGTTCGGTCACATGGGGCGGATTTTTATAGTCGGACGGGCCCGACTATGGAATACCCTACACCTATGGTGGGGATATTAATGTGGGATATTTAATTGCATACCTTAATTTTAAAGTTTTTAATTATGCTGAACCTCCCCACCCTCAGAATATTATTCATATATCAGAAATTTACGTCTTATATCCCCATAAATTAAAAAATGTATTAAAAGTATAAAAAAACTAAAAAAAAAAATTGAAAAATATAATTGGGCGGACCACGCCTACATTTAAAATTTTGTAAGGCTAATATTTCATCGATTTGAATTTAATAATTTACGGATCAAATTTCCACTATGAAAACCCGGGAAATAATGAAAAAAAAAGTGGGCGGGTCACGCCCATTTTTGGACCAGGTAAAATATAACAATACCTTTTAAATTTTATAACTATACCTTGAATACTTTTCGAGTTATTAGTTCCGAAAGAGTTATATAACAGTGACTTGTATGGGAGGTAGGCGTGTCCGTTAACCGATTTGGCTCATTTTCAAACTCAGTTCCTACTTTTGGCTAAAATATATTGAGTCGAAATTTCATCGCATTCTGATCAGTATTTCTCAAGTTATTCTGTATTCGGACAGCGAGACGGACAGACAGCTGCTGATCAAGAATATATATACTTTTCCATACCGGACACGCCTCCTAAGGAGCGTCACAATATATGCACAAAGTTAATATACCCTGTACCTCATAGGTGTAGGGTATAAAAACTCCCCGAAAATGTGAAAAAAAGTCGAATATTGCAAAAGTTTAAATAAAAAAAAAGAAATAACTAGTTTAATAGCCACGCCTACTTCCGGCGAAGTGGGAACGAGAGAAGTCCCTCCCAAAAGTGCAGTTCGCAAAGTTCTAAAACAAAATATTAATAACTAATTATAAAAAAAAAATTGGTTGCGAATTTGAAATAAGTGAGTGTAAAATTAAAAAAATTACAATTTAAAAAGGTTAAAATTAAGTGTTTTAAACTATCGGTTTAAAACCAAAAAAATAAATTAATGGATATGTTTAAATAATAATAGTGTTTGCGAAAAGTTAAAGTATTCATAATATAACATAATATAATATAAATAAAAAGTTTAAAAAGTTTATACCTAAAAATATGTAAATCTAAAAAAAAAATATATTTAAAATTTTAAAATACTTAAAATACTTAAAAATAGTTAATTCTTAAAACTAGTTAATATTTAAAAGAAACAGTTAAAACTTAAAAACGGTGAAAAGCATGCACTATTAATATTTAAATTCATATACATAAAGAAAAAAAAGTGTTTTCCAAAAATCGCATGATTGCAGCGTTATTTTGTGAAACGGGTTTTTTTTTATATACATAATACATAGTAAATTTAAAATTTGTGTATGCTAATATTTTTTTGTTGTAACATATATTTTTGCCATGCTATATAACAGTTTCATAAATTAATATTTTGTTATAATTTGAGATAACATACATTTTTATTTCCCTCATTATGTATCATAGTATATAACAAAAAAAAAGAAAGAAAAAAAAATGAATTAAAATTTTTATTTAATTAAGTATTTTTTCAATTAATAATATATTTAAAAATATTTTCCTAAAAATGATTTGGCTTCAAAGTGTAACATGAGTAAATAAAGAGAGCGAAACATTTGCTCGTATTGTGCGTAAGCATTGCGGGTATTTAAAACCAAAACCAGTTGGGAAGGTTAGATCACATGGGAAATTTTAAAGTAGGTGTAATTATGATAGTTCGGATTATCAAAATTATAGTCGGTCTAAGCCGACTATAAATACCCTACACATATGTGTGGTTACCATTCAAAGTGATATATAGGTCACCAGGGTATACGAATCCTGAAAATAACTACAAACATTCAATCGCTGAAGAATTTCCATTCATTTGATACCCATATTTACATATGGGTAGGTGTACCGAATATCGATTTCTTTTTTGGTGAACCACAAGTCTTTTCGCCGGAAAACATTATTATCATGTATTTGAGCATGATGTCAATATATATTTGACCAAAAAAGTTTACCTAAGCACGTATACAGTAAAATTGATCTGTATATGTAAATTTTATATGAGGTATTTGAACATAAGTGGTCGGATCATAGGTCACATACAACGTAGGTATATTAGTAATCTAAGTTATAAGTTTCATTTATCTAGCTCTTCAATATTAAAAGTCTTAGGGATTTCAACAGACAGACAGACGGACAGACAAACGGACAGACAGACAGACGGACAGACGGACATCGCTATCAAGAATATATATACTTTTCCATACCGGAGATGCTTCCTTCTGGGTGTTACAAACGGCGTACCAAACTGAATATACCCTTTCACTCTTAGTGTAGGGTATAAAAATGTTCTTAGCAACATGTTTCCAGAGCGCACATTAACAATCATCATAAATTTTTAAGCCACCATCAAAGACTATAAGACGTGCGACTTCGCAAAAAACATATTCAACATAGCAAAATCCTGTTTTTTATGATATTTTTTGGTACACGGATTGTGTACATGAGCTCTGCCGCATCTCTGCTTGCATTGTTGTTGTTTCAACGTGTAAAATTTTCGACAACACAAAACAGCTGTTTGTTAATTCAGATGCTGAAAATTTTGTGAAATTTGCCAAAATTTACACATTTTTTGCAACCGAACTACTCAAATGCAGAAGTTTTGAGTTACACGTAATGAGTCTAAAAATTAGCACTATTTTTTTAAAATTATGCCTAAAATTCATAGTCTAAGGGAAAAGTGAAAAAATAATTAACATTTTCTGAAAAAATTGTAAAATTTACGAGAAAAAAATAGCAATTTGGTGATTAAAACCAGTGTGTCCCCCTTTTCATTAGTTTAGGGAAAAAGGGACAAAACTTTTGCAAATATGCCAATATTAAAATAAATTTATTATATATTATGTTTATCTTAATATTTATATTATAAATCGTTTTTATAATGAAATTATGTGTATGTTTATATCGCTGTAAATACCAAATATGGAACAATATTGCGCTTAAATATAATGAGGACGTTAAATAAAATAAACTAAAATTGTGAATTTACTTACGGCCGGTTGAATACAGTTATCAGTTAAAAACAATCTGACAAATAAATTTAATTTTTTGTTTTAATATCAATATTGAAATTGTCAGATTAACTAATCGATTTCCATCGCTAACTCATGGTTAAAAGTTGTATGCATCCGGGCATTAAGCAATTAACAGTCCGATAATCCCTTTCCGTAGAGATATTTTCGTACGCTTGTTCAGCCATCATCATGCCTGACAACGATATCATCCATAATTCGTATCAAAATCGGTTGAAAATTGTACCCACACGATCAATTTTTGAATAAAACTAAATATATATAAACTAAAACGTTGTTTACGTTTGTTTTGAGTATTTTTATGTTGTCAGAAAATTAATTTGTTATTAAATTTCTGTTTGGCGCAAACATCAAATGCAGTGGTGAATATGTTGAATATAAAGGGGGAAAAATGTCTAAAATGAGAAAATCTGTGGCATTATTGTCCAAGTTGAATAAAAGTTGATTAAGTTGAATAAAAAGTTGTCCAAATTGCGACTGCGACGCACACTAACAAAACGATTTTTACATCTACATTGACGGAGTTTCATGTCTTGTGGTCTATGGTCACCATCACCTATGTAGAGACAACAGCAGCAACAAGAGAGCAACTCTAACCCCCAAATCATGTATCTTTTTATTATCGTGTGACTACGATTCGTTTCCAGTCCCCTTCGTCTAAAATTGGTATAACGTATTTCAAACGTTTCGTTCGTTTCGCTCTTTGAATCGAACGTTTGTTCAAAATTGTTGTTTTGCCAACTATTTTTCACAAAGAAAAAGTTTATTTTTTTTTACTTTGTCGTATGATTTATATGCTGACAACAAAAATACTCTCAAAACGAGCGTACTCAAAGTTTCGTTTGATACATGAATCAAAAATTGTAGTCACACGATATTCAACCGACATTCAAACGAATTGTAGCCGATA
Source organism: Dryomyza anilis (assembly GCA_951804985.1). Taxonomy (NCBI): domain Eukaryota; kingdom Metazoa; phylum Arthropoda; class Insecta; order Diptera; family Dryomyzidae; genus Dryomyza; species Dryomyza anilis. Next base: position 29,195,862 of record OX638135.1, on the reverse strand, counting down.
TCGTTGTCACCGGGAAATACATGTTCGACACGTAAGAAAGATCTTTCTTCGAGGGAGCACCGATGCGGCGAATATTGAAGTTGTAATTTAGTTTTTTGAATTATATTGATTTTATTGTATTAGGTGATGATTGCTAAATTAAGGTGACCAGCGTAAACAAAATTAATAGTTATAATGTTTTACAAATTGAAATTTTAATTAAACAATAACAATAAAGGTTAATGAAAATATTTTTTTATATTTTGTGCTGGCCTCCGAGGTAAATAAGAAGAAAAAAAAGAAACATAAAACAATAAATAAATAAAATAAATTTAAATTAATTTTATATATATATATATATATATATATATATATTTTTTTTTTTTTATTTATTTTATTTATATATATATATATATATATATATATATATATATATATATATATATATATATATATATATGTGTATATAAAAGGATTTTTTTTGAAATAACTAATTTAAATAATAATTTAAATAATTTTAAATTTTTCTATAAACTGCATTAAAATGTGTTCCGTTTGTAAAAGTATTTATAATGAATATTATTCAACATTCATATATTTTCCTCATTTATCCATGCGTATCGCACGCTGAAGTGCATATAGATTTAATACTTTTGATAAGTTTTTCTTTTGGTTTAAATTTTTTGTAATAAATATGTTAATATGATGTACTAAATTTTTGGTATTGTTTGATTTCGGAAATTTCGGTTTAGATTTTGTTGTGAATTATTATTAGGGATCATCAGTTTCTTAAAAGAATGGTTTTTGTTTTAGGTGATCAAGGTAGGGAGGGCAGAAGGTTGTTTACATCAACATCTTTAAACAACCATTATTATTTAGCATGTTAATGTTGCGGTTGTATTCCCCTTCTATTCATTTTATTAATTTTACTTTTCATTCCTTTTCACTCATTCTTATATTTCAAATTATCGCACGCATTTAATTTTCATAGTGCAGCTAAAAACTTAAAAGAACAAGAGAAAACAAGACCCCTACCCCCCGAAAAAAAAAACAATTTTCAATAATTTATTTATTATTCGAAATTTTATCAGATTTTTAATCAAATAAATTTATTCATAATAATTTATGAATAAAATTTTACTCTTAATAAAAATTTGAATAACGAATAAAAATTTATTCGTTATTAAAAAATTATGAATAAAAACTAACGAATCGATCTTTTTATTTTGAATAAACAAATAAAACAATTTATTCCTTATTTTCTAAGAAGAAGTTTATTCGTTAGTTTTCATTCTAGAATTAACTTTTTAGGGTTGAAATGATTTATATTTTATCTCTGTTGTTGAAATATGAAATTTAATGAAAATCGATTAATCGAGACTAAAAATCGATTCTTAGTCGATTGCCAACCTGAAATTTTTACTACGAAAAAGTCGATTATTAAAACCTAAAATCGATTTTCGACTATAATCGAAGTCGATTTACCAATCACTATAGGAGACAGTTTGAGACGGCAGCCATTAAGCTCCAAAATAGTTGGCAAAACAAAAATATTGAACAAACGTTCAAATCAAAGAGCGAAACGAACGAAACGTTTTAAATACGTTACACCAATTTTAGACGAAGGGGACTGAAAACGAGACGATAATAAAAAGATACATGATAAGGTGCTAAATAAACTTTTATAGAAAATAAATTGTGTTTGTATTCAAACGTCGTTGGGGTCATTCCTACATGTATGTTTTAAACTAACAAAATATATTGATATAAAAAAAGCATATATATATATATATATATATATATATATATATATATATATATATATATATATATATATAAGCATTATATGAGAATTGACCATTTATAAAGTTGCATGGTTTCATAGTCGTATTTAAGTTACCTCGCTGGGACACGATCTTAAACGTAAGTAAAACGTCAACATTAATTAAAATATACATTTTACATTTAACAAAAAACATATTTTGTATGACAATCAAAATGTATAAAGAAAATTTGCAAAGCTCAACATTTTTTAAAATGCCATTGTACGCATGTGTAACTAAATTAATATATGTTTTTGTTTCAAAATCATTGTCCAAATTGAATTAATTATTATTTTTTTGATATGTTCATTTCTGATCTAATTAATTTAGTATTGGTTCCAGTTCCTTTTTCTTTTCAGGTATTTAGATTCAGACAATTAAGATTCCAAATCCATTTTTCGTTATTTCAAAGATTTGAGCATTTTGAATTTTTTGGTCGTGGTTGACGTTTTTCTGGAAATGGCCATATGTAAGAAACGGCAAATAAATTACACTGTGCGGGACTAATATTTGAACTCCAATTTTTATCGATTTACATGTTCTCCATAGTCAGTGGATCAAAAATGTAGTAAAAACTTCTACCATTCCACGTCTGGGTTAGGCGCTATGGGGTCCTAAAGGGTTCAAAGGATAACAAATATAGTTCATTATTCTGTTGCGTACGTTTTATTTTGTACGTTTTTGATGTCTAAGGAGCGATTATAGAGAACTTCCTAAGGATGATTTCCACCGAACATGTTTGTGTCTTAACGATTTACCACCATTTTGAATGGTTTTCTATTAACAATTCCGTTAGAAGTTATAAGCAGTAGAAGAAATCAGAAAACTATTATAATGTCTTATGGGAAAATATTTGTCTTTAAAATTAAACTAGGGTCTCTAAACAACTAAATTCTCCAATACGTACTATTTCTGAAATATAAGCCTACTAATAACGAATAATAAAAAATGTTGTAGCCGCGGTTGCTCAGTGGTTATAAGAAAAAAAAAAAAAAAAATATATATATATATATATATATATATATATATATATATATATATATATATATATATATATATATATATATATATATATATATATATATATAAAAGGATTTTTTTTGAAATAACTAATTTAAATAATAATTTAAATAATTTTAAATTTTTCTATAAACTGCATTAAAATGTGTTCCGTTTGTAAAAGTATTTATAATGAATATTATTCAACATTCATATATTTTCCTCATTTATCCATGCGTATCGCACGCTGAAGTGCATATAGATTTAATACTTTTGATAAGTTTTTCTTTTGGTTTAAATTTTTTGTAATAAATATGTTAATATGATGTACTAAATTTTTGGTATTGTTTGATTTCGGAAATTTCGGTTTAGATTTTGTTGTGAATTATTATTAGGGATCACCAGTTTCTTAAAAGAATGGTTTTTGTTTTAGGTGATCAAGGTAGGGAGGGAAGAAGGTTGTTTACATCAACATCTTTAAACAACCATTATTATTTTGCATGTTAATGTTGCGGTTGTATTCCCCTTCTATTAATTTTATTAATTTTACTTTTCATTCCTTTTCACTCATTCTTATTTTTCAAATTATCGCACGCATTTAATTTTCATAGTGCAGCTAAAAACTTAAAAGAACAAGAGAAAACAAGACCCCTACCCCCCGACGAGCCAGAGCCGGACTCAAAGCGTGCATCCGTTTCGCTACTTCGTTTTTCATCAAAAATATTTTATCGTTGTATGCTACAGTATAATGTAGTGGTGTATTCATATTTTCCATTCTATTATTAGCACATTATTAGCCGTTTCACACCCTTTGCAAAAAGGCGTATTTTTCCTATTCCAACCATCTTCCCTATGTCCTGATTTTTTACAAAAGGAACATATTGGAAATGTTCTCCCTATTTCGGGATTTATATTATCATTATTAATTATTTGTCCAAATTCATCTGCTAAAGTTTTGCTATGCACATTGCTTTTTGAAATAGTTTCTTCCTTAAAATTATAAATGTCCTGTTTCAAAAGTGGTTCTCGCTGCATAAGAGCTTCCACATTTAGAGCCAAACATTATAATTTTTATTGTTGGATCCCGAACTCCAACTTTGAAAGAAGTCAGAACTGAACGCTTATCTAAACACGTCATCAAAACCTATGTTTTTTCTGTACTTTTTACTGGCGATCTCCAACGCCATGAATTGTAATCCATATAACCGTCTGGCAAATGCCCTCAACTTTTCTCCACTATTTTAATATGTTTGTCTAATCTCCTGTAGTACTGAATCTAAGAAAACTACTTATAAGTATGTATTTTTTAGCAAATCGTATAAATCTCCTATTTTTTCGAAATTTCTTGACCCTACTAAGTCATAAACATCCCCATTCAATCGTAACCTAATGCATTTAATAAATACATTATTTTCTGATTCTTGAATTCCTAGCTTCGCAGTTTTACAACCTTCAAATCTATAAATTTCTGTTTTTAATAATGGTGAATCCGTTCTAGAAAAGCTACACTCTTTTCAATTGCAACTACACTCTAAAAAGAAAATATATGTGCAATTAAAAAATTGCAACGAAAGGTCTTAACAATACCTTCGTAGCATGTTTCACTTTAATTCCATTTTCACTATGTTCTAGTGAGTTTTCATTTCCACTCAGTTTTGGTGTACGTGACTTTTGAAGAAAGTCCGACTTGCAGTTTTTGACTGACACCAATAGCGAAATAGCAGAATAGTTGGCAAACGCTGCTTATTTTAACATAGCACCTTAATCATGCAATGAAAAATTATATTGCAAGCCGCTATTAATTGTGCAAGATAACTTGAAAGAGGTGTGGTCTACGCAAAGCTTTTAGCGCTTTGCCAAATTATTATCATTGTTGCCAACGTGAAGCGTTGGGACAATGCTATGAACATGTTGCTGTACAACATGAGTACAGCAATGTACAGCAACATCCAAAATTGTGTGAATAGTGAATATCCATAAGAAAAGAAAATATATGTGTGTCTAATTCACAACAATTCCGAAAATTGCATAGATTTTTTCTTATTGGCTCTAGTTTTTGAGATATAGCCTATTTTTATTATCTCATAGTTTTGCTCTTGTATTTTTTCCATATTCCAACCAATGACAAGAATGCATTAGACGCGGAGAACCTTGGGCTATAATACAAAATTTTATTTTACGTGAAAAAATTTAGTTTGTGAAATATAGACTAAAGAAAATTAAAACTTGACAAAAAATTATAATTTTTATTATAATAAAAATTATTACTTGTTAAAAAAAAATTACAAAAATGACGGTAATAGTAATATGAAGTGCATTACTGCCTTTGGTTAAAAATTAATAATACTTAATTGAAATAAGCCAACATATTCAAATATTTCAATTAAGCATTTAAAAATATTTGATTTTTTCTAAGCAAACGCCACAATTTATTTGTTTTATAAAACATTTTAAAGAAGATACATGGTGCTACGAAAAAAAGGCATAACAGTCATCTTTGGCATTTCATCAGCGTCACAATTTTAACAAGGAATTGATGCAGTTTTCACTGCACTAAAATTATTGAAATAATATATTTATACTTTATTTTAAATTGAAGTTAGAACTATTATTCGTTATTATAATAATAATAGTTTGGCACTACAGTCCTATAAGAACTTAGGCCGAGCTCTCTCACGAGCTCTGCGTGTTATATTTGTACTCAAAGTGGTGGGACCTACAGTTTATTGCCGAATCCGAACGGCGGGTGAGAGCTTTTTCATAGGCAAAGCTTTACTCTCGTAGGTTTGCCATTTACTGCCGAGAGGTAGCGCGGTATAGAAAAATGTTTCTTTGAAAAGATGTTGTTAGACCCAGTCCAGGCTTGAACCGGGGAACTTTCGGCTCGCAGTCCAACGCACTAACCACTGAGCAACCGCGGCTACAACATTTTTTATTATTCGTTATTAGTAGGCTTATATTTCAGAAATAGTTCGTATTGGAGAATTTAGTTGTTTAGAGACCCTAGTTTAATTTTAAAGACAAATATTTTCCCATAAGACATTATAATAGTTTTCTGATTTCTTCTACTGCTTATAACTCCTTAACGGAATTGTTAATAGAAAACCATTCAAAATAGTGGTAAATCGTTAAGACACAAACATGTTCGGTGGAAATCATCCTTAGGAAGTTCTCTATAATCGCTCCTTAGACATCAAAAACGTACAAAATAAAACGTACGCAACAGAATAATGAACTATATTTGTTATCCTTTGAACCCTTTAGGACCCCATAGCGCCTAACCCAGACGTGGAATGGTAGAAGTTTTTACTACATTTTTGATCCACTGACTATGGAGAACATGTAAATCGATAAAAATTGGAGTTCAAATATTAGTCCCGCACAGTGTAATTTATTTGCCGTTTCTTACATATGGCCATTTCCAGAAAAACGTCAACCACGACCAAAAAATTCAAAATGCTCAAATCTTTGAAATAACGAAAAATGGATTTGGAATCTTAATTGTCTGAATCTAAAAATTAATTACTAAATTAATTAGATCAGAAATGAACATATCAAAAAAATAATAATTAATTCAATTTGGACAATGATTTTGAAACAAAAACATATATTAATTTAGTTACACATGCGTACAATGGCATTTTAAAAAATGTTGAGCTTTGCAAATTTTCTTTATACATTTTGATTGTCATACAAAATATGTTTTATATGTTATATGTAAAATGTATATTTTAATTAATGTTGACGCTTTACTTACGTTTAAGATCGTGTCCCAGCGAGGTAACTTAAATACGACTATGAAACCATGCAACTTTATAAATGGTCAATTCCCATATAATGCTTATATATATATATATATATATATATATATATATATATATATATATATATATATATATATATATATATATATATGCTTTTTTTATATCAATATATTTTGTTAGTTTAAAACATACATGTAGGAATGACCCCAACGACGTTTGAATACAAACACAATTTATTTTCTATAAAAGTTTATTTAGCCCCTTATCATGTATCTTTTTATTATCGTCTCGTTTTCAGTCCCCTTCGTCTAAAATTGGTGTAACGTATTTAAAACGTTTCGTTCGTTTCGCTCTTTGATTTGAACGTTTGTTCAATATTTTTGTTTTGCCAACTATTTTGGAGCTTAATGGCTGCCGTCTCAAACTGTCTCCTATAGTGATTGGTAAATCGACTTCGATTATAGTCGAAAATCGATTTTAGGTTTTAATAATCGATTTTCGTAGTAAAAATTTCAGGTTGGCAATCGACTAAGAATCGATTTTTAGTCTCGATTAATCGATTTTCATTAAATTTCATATTTCAACAACAGAGATAAAATATAAATCATTTCAACCCTAAAAAGTTAATTCTAGAATGAAAAAACTAACGAATAAACTTCTTCTTAGAAAATAAGGAATAAATTGTTTTATTTCTTTATTCAAAATAAAAAGATCGATTTCGTTAGTTTTTATTCATAATTTTTTAATAACGAATAAATTTTTATTCGTTATTCAAATTTTTATTAATAGTAAAATTTTATTCATAAATTATTATGAATAAATTTATTTGATTAAAAATCTGATAAAATTTCGAATAATAAATAAATGATTGAAAATTGTTTTTTTTTTGAATGACGATTGAAAAACTAATGAATACAATTATGTTTGAATTTTTAGAATTAAAAAATACAGCACCTTACACCACTAGTTTTCCAAAAATATCAATTTTTCTTTTAATTGTCAAAGCTAATGCAGTGTTGGTAGCTCATAGGTTAGTGTGTTGGGCAGCGAGATGAAAGGTCCCATGTTCAAATCTGGACTGGGGCTAACAACATCTATTCATAGAAAACATTTGTCCAATATTTTTATATAAACTGCCCTCAATACTTGAGGGGTACTTATTTAAGGTATCTAAAACAATGAAAATAATTATAAAAAATATGAACTTGGTAATAATCTAAAATCGATTAAAAATCGATTTTTAATCTCGATTAATCGATTCTAAAAATCGAATTCAAATGGTACACCATCCCTATACTCATTTTGGTGTAGTTAAAGATAAAATGTCAATCTATATAGATAAAAATGAAATGTCCTGTGTGTGCCAGAGCATCACGAGAGAACGAACAGACGGATTTGCCTAATTCCATTTGGATTTTGTTCGTGTCAATACAAGAGTGATTTAGGAAATGTGGGAAAAACCCAAAGGAAAAGCCGGAAAATCGAATATATCTAAATTTCACCCAAGGACTATGAAATTTGGGCAGGGTGTTCATATCTTGACGTATGTGTGCACTACAAAGGGATTTTCTGAAATTCTCCTCCTAAGGTACACAAATGGGCGTGTCAAAATTTAAATTTTAATTAAAAATATCGGTGTAATTAAGATAAGAACAGTCAGGAAATTTAGCTCAGTGACGTATATTGTTCTATATCTTTTGTGGGCGGAGTTGGACAAAAGGGCGTGTCCCTTTCCATATGACTAAAACTATAAAACTGTTGTAACTCCTGACTCACCAAGATTAGAGTTATATAAATCGAAACTAAGGTTTATATTACAACCTCCAATCGTCACGTAACATTTGAGCGGGATTGGATTAAAGGGTGTGGCACCTCCCATATAGCCAAAACTTTAAAATTGCTATAACTCCTGACATACTAAGAGTTGAGTTATAATAATGAAAACAAATGTTCATATTTAAAGTTCCAATCGTCACGTAGAATATGGGTAGGATTGCACAACGGGGCGTGGCATCTCTCATATAACCAAAACTTTAAAATGTCTATAACTCTTTACTTAGATTTCTATAACTCTTTACTTAGAGTTATAAAAATCGAAACAAAAGATTATATTAAACATTGTAATAGTCACTTAGAATGTAGACGGAATGGGACAATGGGGCGTGGCACCTCCCACTGTTGTAACTCCTGACTCACCAAGATTAGAGTTATATAAATCGAAACTAAGGTTTATATTACAACCTCCAATCGTCACGTAGCATTTGAGCGGGATTGGATTAAAGGGTGTGGCACCTCATATAGCCAAAACTTTAAAATTGCTATAACTCCTGACATACTAAGAGTTGAGTTATAATAATGAAAACAAATGTTCATATTTAAAGTTCCAATCGTCACGTAGAATATGGGTAGGATTGCACAACGGGGCGTGGCATCTCTCATATAACCAAAACTTTAAAATGTCTATAACTCTTTACTTAGATTTCTATAACTCTTTACTTAGAGTTATAAAAATCGAAACAAAAGATTATATTAAACATTGTAATAGTCACTTAGAATGTAGACGGAATGAAGGGCGTGGCACCTCCCACATAACTAAAATTTTAAAAATGCTAACTCCTGACTTACTAAGAGAGGAGAAGGATCAAAACGAAGGATCATTTTAAAATGTTTAATAGTAAAGTAGATGTAAGCGGGATTGGAAAAATTGGCATGGACTACGTTCCATGTGGACGGGCTAGGCTTGCACTAGGCTTGCACTAAAAAGGGGCGTAAATGTATCCACACTTTATAAACAATATAGTTTTGCAATTACAAAAACTTAGCACGTGCGCAGCTGTGCACGGGTCCAGCAAGTATTTAATATATATTATTTTAAACCTTTCAGATATGTCCAAATCTTTGTAACCACACCATCTGATTTTTAGCTAATAACTTATAATTGTGCTGTTTCACAATACTATACATATTGGTGTTAAATATATACGGTATGTAGTTAAAATAAATTAAAATGTAGTAATGTATCTTCATATTTCGAACGTATTAAAAAAGACAAAATGTTGTTATTTTCAATACAAATGTATTAAAAATTGTATATAAATGCAGTAAAATTATGTAGTTAAATGCATACAAAATAACTATATCAATGAAGTAAAAACTATTACATTTGTGTATGGACGTAAATCAAATACATATGTACTTATTTAAAAGACTTTTTCTTCCTTTTAATGTAGTTTTTTTTTCCTTGTATATATACTAGCAGGACATATGCACAGCTTCACCGGTGAGAAGGTTTTGTATATCTTTTTTGATTTGATTTATATTAGTACAATTAGAAGTGATTATTTTACAGTTCAACAAAATTAAAATTACGTAGATAATCAAAAGGTCAGCTTATAAAAAAGTAAAAATTTAAAAATTTAAAATTAACAATAATGCAAAAAATTGTACTTATAATTTAACATATTTAAAGAGAAATTAGATGCGTGGTTACTTATAAATAGTTTAAATTGCTTTTTCCAGGTTTGTAAATAATTTCGAAATCATATTCCGATAATTTGTGTCGAAAACGCGCAAGGCGTGATGTCTGATCTTTTAAGTTTGCAATACCTTTTAGGGGCTGATGATCTGTATAAATGAACTTCCCAAAATATATGCCCTAAAATTTTTTGTTGCCCATTCAATTGCCAAAATTTATTTCTCTATAGTAAAATATCGTGTTTCCGCATTGTTAAGAGTCCTACTGGCAAACGCGATCGGACGGTCGCTTCCAACTTCACCTTGCGACAGAACCGCGCCAATTGCTTCGTTACTTGCGTCTGTCGTGAGCAAAAAGGGTTCGTTTAAGTCCGCATACGTTAGTAAGGGTGGAGACATAATTGCTTCTTCTTCTTAAATGGCCCTTACAACCGTGGGTCGGTTTTGGCCGCTGAGATGAAGCCGCGCCAGTCGGATCTGATTTGCGCGCGCTGACGCCAGTTAGAAATACCAAGCGTTGGCAGGTTCTCCTCAACTTGGTCTTTCCAACGAAGATATGGACGCCCTCTTCTACGCTGTCCACCTTCGAGTTTCGATTCAAGCACCTTCTTGGCTGGAGTGTTTCATCCATTCGTTCGACATGACCTAGCCAGCGAATCCGCTGGATCTTGATGCGCTTGACTATGTCAATGTCGTCGAATAACTCATACAGCTCGTGGTTCATCCTGATTCGATACTCGTTAGCAAAGCAGGTAGGGCCAAAGATTTTACGGAGAATCTTTCTCTCGAACGCTCCCAGTACTCTCTCATCGGTGGTGGCCAGCGTCCATGTTTCTGCACCATAAAGTAGGACGGGCATGATGAGTGACTTGTAGAGCGTTATTTTTGTCCGGCGAGAGAGGGCTCTGCTTCTCAAATTCCTACTGAGCGCAAAGTAGCACCTGCTGGCAAGAGCTATTTTCCGTTTGATCTCAAGGCTGACGTCGTTGTTGATGTTTACGCTGGTTCCCAGATAGACGAAGTCCTTCACAATGTCGAACTTGTGGGTGTCAAAATCAGCTTTTTGTCCAAGATGCACGGACTCTTTTTTTCTTGTTGACACAAGGAACTTCGTCTTGTCCTCGTTCACCGCTAGTCCCATTCGACGCGACTTTTTCTGGAGAATGCAGCGCTGACTGCTCGTGTGCTCCTGCCAATGATATCAATATCGTCGGCATATGCGAGCAGCATGACACTTTTGTTGAGGAACTATTTTCTCCATCAATAAGTTAAAAAAGTCGCACGATAGGGAGTCACCCTGTCTGAAACCTCGTTCGGTATGAAGTGGCTCGGAGAGGTCTTTTCCTATTCTCACTGAGCAACGTGTGTTGCTCAGTTATGTCTGAGTTCGCAGGTATACCGAACTCAGACATTGCGGCGTATAATCGTTCCCTTATCGGAGTGTCGAAGGCGGCTTTATAGTCGACTAATAGGTGGTAGGTGTCGATCTGTTTTTCTAGGGTCTTTTCCTGGATTAGGCGCAATGTGAAAATCTGGTCTATGGTGGACTTTCCAGGTCTGAAGCCGCACTGATAAGGTCCACTCAGTCTGTTGACGATGGGCTTCAGTCTTTCACATAATACGCTCGATAGAACCTTGTATGCGATATTGAGTAGGCTGATCCCACGGTAGTTGGCGCAGATAGTGGGATCCCCTTTCTTAAGGATTGGGCAGAGTACACTGAGGTTCCAGTCACTTGGCATGCTTTCATCCGACCATATTCTGCTTACGAGCTCGTGCATGATCTCTATTAGCTCTTCGCCACCGGTCTTAAACAATTCAGCAGGCAGGCCATCAGCACCTGCGGTTTTGTTGTTTTTCAGCCGAGCAATGGCTGTTCTGACCTCGTCATGGTCGGGTGGCGGAATCTCAACGTCGTCATCAAGAAAGAGGCTCCGGATTTCGAACCTCCGGCTAGGCGTCTTATTTTCTCGAAGAATTTTCGAGCCTCATTTCTGTCCCCATGCATCTCAATCTCCTCACACTCACGCCTTTCTGCCTCGCTTTTTTTACGCCTGAAAAGACGTCTCTCTTCCCTCCTCTTCTCTTTGTATCGCTCCTTCGCAGCTCGCGTAGCTACTGACTGCAGGGTGGATTTGTACGCAGCGTCTTTCTCTGCAGTGGCCGCGCGACACTCTTGGTCATACCACTGATTCCTCAGGGGGCGTTGGAATCCAAGCACCTCTTCGGCAGCCGTACGCATAGAGCAGGAGATATGTTTCCATTGCGCGCTTATATCATCGAGAGGAGGAGTGCTTTGTCTAAGCAGGTGTGAGAGTCGAGTGGAAAAGGCTTGCGTTGTCTGTTGTGATTGCAGCTTTCCGACGTCTAGCTTTCTCTGCGTTTGGTTCCGTACGTTCTTCGCAGCGCTTAAGCGTGCGCGGACCTTGGCTGCTACAAGGTAATGATACGAGTCCACATTGGCACCTCGGATAGTGCGTACGTCCATCACGCTTGAAGCGTGCCTTCCGTCAATCACAACGTGATCAATTTGATTTCGAGTTTTTTGATCGGGCGACAAACATGTGGCCTTGTGGATATCGAAATGTTCGAATCTAGTGCTACTAACTACCATGTTTCGTGCTGCGGCGAAGTCGATTAGCCTCGTTCCGTTATCGGAAGTGTTGGCATGGAGGCTAAATTTTCCGATTGTGGGACAATAGATGGCTTCTCTGCCCACCTTGGCGTTAAAATCGCCTAGCACGATTTTGATATCGTGGCGGGGGCAGCGCTCGTATGCGTCGTCTAGGCGCTCGTAGAAGCGCTCTTTTGTCTCGTCATCTTTCTCGTTCGTCGGAGCGTGTGCACAAATTAGGCTGATATGGAAATATTTAGCCTTGATGCGGATTGTTGCCAGCCTTTCGTCCACGGGCGTGAACCTAGAGACAAGGTGGCGGATTCTCTTGCCGACCACAAATCCACATCCAAATTCGTGTCTCTCCGCATGGCAGCTGTAGTAGATATCACAGGACGCTTGTTTCGAACAGCCCTGTCCCGTCCGTCGCATCTCCTGGATAGTGGTGATGTCAGCCTTATATTTTTCGAGGACATCTGCCAGCTGGATAGAGGCACCATCCCTATAAAGGGTCCGGACATTCCAGGTGCATATCCGTAAATCATGGTCCTTAAAACGTTTGCGTGGGTCGTCATCGTTGTAATCGGTCGTTATCCGAGGCTTCTTTTTTGTTTTCATTGGGCGCATAGGTTTTTTCCGTGGTGGGACCCAAACCCAACGCACGAACCCTCACTCTGAGGGAGATGCTCGCCACTCACTTTAGCCGACTTCTACACCGGGTGGTGTAGAGCGCCGTTTCCAGGGACTTCCACGAGGAGGACTTCCACCGAAGTGTAGGTGTCACCATTTGACAATTTGTCAAATCTGGTGACCAGTGAGTTGACTTGAGACGACACCGACAATGATTGCGCTGGCTTCGCCATGTTGAAGCACTCAGACACGTTGCCTTGTGATAATCGCCCCCATAGTCCCCACGTAAATCTACATGTACTATTTATATATTAAATATTAAGTGGTAATGAATTCCAGAGTTGAATTGCGTTAATGAAAAATAGTCTTTGCGATTACATTTTGGAAAAATAAAATTGAGGCTTCTATTTGAAACGCTAAGACGTAGCTTATCAGAAAGATGTAATGGAGTTTTGGAATATAACAACTTTTGTAGAAATATATAGTTTCTTATATTCAGATAGTTTGTAATGCTACAAACTTAAATGTCCTTACTTACATCTTCGACATGTGAAAAACGTCTCAAAAGAAAAACATATCGCGTCACATTATTAAAATCCCCCCTTAGAAGGTCAGGAGTAATAACATTTAAAAAAGTTTGGTTGTATGGGACGTGCCACTCGCCTTTGTCCAATCTATCCGTAGTGGCTATATAAACGAATCCTGTATGGTTGTGCACGTAATGCATTCTCATTCAAAACACATTTTTCGATTTTTCCGATTTTCTGGTTTTTCCTCGGGAGTTTTCCGAATTCCCAGTATTGAGACGAATAAAACAAAAAAGAATCATCCAAATCAGTCGATTCGTTTTAATGTTTTTGCGAAACTAATGCACGGTAATTAATTTTTATATACAAAGATAGATATGTATATAAATTTCATTATTTTTTTTACGTTATAATAAAAAATATTTAAATTTTTATACCGTTTTTGGCTTGTTTGTGGAACCGGAACCGTAATCGTTATGGTTTTCGATGTCTCGTCCGGAACCAAAAATATACATTTATTACCATAGTAAACTGAAAAGTTTTTTTAAAGTGTTGAATCCACTGTTTCCAAAGTAATTCTCGAACATTTTTGCCAGCTAATTGAAATCTGTGGCAAGATGTTAAACTTACCATATTTCGAAGTTCGACAATTTGTCGAAAGTCGGTATGTTATGGCACTTTCGACAGGCGATATTTTCGATAAAATATAACTTCAAATTGAGGTTGTGATAGAGAAGCGAAAATAACTAAAATGGAAATTTTAGAGAAATAAAAACTATTTATATTAAATTTAATGCATATTGTATAGACTGCAAGTGTTTATACAAGCAAATTTTACATATTTGCATGTCAATTCTCTAATATTAATATATTTCCTAACCTCAATTTTATGACTTATTAAATGAATTATTGATAAAAACAATCAATTGACAGATTGAATTGATGATAAAAAAAATAGGAAATTGATAAATCAAACATTTAATTTTTGTTGGCATACTCTATCACATTAATAACCATTTTGCTTATGGTGATAATTAAATATATTGTCCTACCCCATCTCATTTATCAAGTAACTAATTTTAGAACATTTCTTGTATTTGTAACATGAAAAAATAACACAGATTTTAATAAAAATGTCAAAAAACTATGTATCAACTAACTTCGAAACATGTTCGAAATAACTAAATCGCCTGTCGAACGAAAAAGTTATAACATACTGCCAGTTCGATATTTTTGCTTCGACAATCGCTTCGATAGTGATAGTATAACATCTTGCTACTGTCCTCATAAAGTTACGTTACTTTGAAATATGTAAATATAACAAATTTCATGTATTTTGAGTAACCAAATTAATTAACTTTAAAGATATACATAAACTAAATATTATTTTCTGTTTTTTCTGGTAACATTAATAATTATTTCTAAAACTTAAAAACATAAAATAACGGAAAATTTTTGATTTTTGTACAAGGGTTTTCAATTTTTTATCCCGTCCAGAATTTTTCTATGATTTATTATGAAAAAACTATAAACTTTAGGAACAAAGTGTAAATATACAAAAAAGCACGTTATTTCAACTATTCTTCTAAATATTTCGAAAAAATCATTTATGTGCAAAATTCGCTGACTTTTTGGAATATCCATTTGAACCTCGATATTTACTTCCGTTTTTGTCCCGTCCAGAACGCCTATTATTTTATTTATATCTTTTGATCTACCGTATAGAATTCTATAATTTTTTTATTTAAATACTACATGCATAAAATGTTTGCTAAATCCAACACTGTTCTGCTGCCAAAGCAGACTGTCGATATTATAGCATATCGTAAAAAAATTGTACTATTGGACACCGACAATGATTGCGCTGGCTTCGCCATGTTGAAGCACTCAGACACGTTGCCTTGTGATAATCGCCCCCATAGTCCCCACGTAAATCTACATGTACTATTTATATATTAAATATTAAGTGGTAATGAATTCCAGAGTTGAATTGCGTTAATGAAAAATAGTCTTTGCGATTACATTTTGGAAAAATAAAATTGAGGCTTCTATTTGAAACGCTAAGACGTAGCTTATCAGAAAGATGTAATGGAGTTTTGGAATATAACAACTTTTGTAGAAATATATAGTTTCTTATATTCAGATAGTTTGTAATGCTACAAACTTAAATGTCCTTACTTACATCTTCGACATGTGAAAAACGTCTCAAAAGAAAAACATATCGCGTCACATTATTAAAATCCCCCCTTAGAAGGTCAGGAGTAATAACATTTAAAAAAGTTTGGTTGTATGGGACGTGCCACTCGCCTTTGTCCAATCTATCCGTAGTGGCTATATAAACGAATCCTGTATGGTTGTGCACGTAATGCATTCTCATTCAAAACACATTTTTCGATTTTTCCGATTTTCTGGTTTTTCCTCGGGAGTTTTCCGAATTCCCAGTATTGAGACGAATAAAACAAAAAAGAATCATCCAAATCAGTCGATTCGTTTTAATGTTTTTGCGAAACTAATGCACGGTAATTAATTTTTATATACAAAGATAGATATGTATATAAATTTCCTTTTTTTTTTGTTTACGTTATAATAAAAAATATTTAAATTTTTATACCGTTTTTGGCTTGTTTGTGGAACCGGAACCGTAATCGTTATGGTTTTCGATGTCTCGTCCGGAACCAAAAATATACATTTATTACCATAGTAAACTGAAAAGTTTTTTTAAAGTGTTGAATCCACTGTTTCCAAAGTAATTCTCGAAAATTTTTGCCAGCTAATTGAAATCTGTGGCAAGATGTTAAACTTACCATATTTCGAAGTTCGACAATTTGTCGAAAGTCGGTATGTTATGGCACTTTCGACAGGCGATATTTTCGATAAAATATAACTTCAAATTGAGGTTGTGATAGAGAAGCGAAAATAACTAAAATGGAAATTTTAGAGAAATAAAAACTATTTATATTAAATTTAATGCATATTGTATAGACTGCAAGTGTTTATACAAGCAAATTTTACATATTTGCATGTCAATTCTCTAATATTAATATATTTCCTAACCTCAATTTTATGACTTATTAAATGAATTATTGATAAAAACAATCAATTGACAGATTGAATTGATGATAAAAAAAATAGGAAATTGATAAATCAAACATTTAATTTTTGTTGGCATACTCTATCACATTAATAACCATTTTGCTTATGGTGATAATTAAATATATTGTCCTACCCCATCTCATTTATCAAGTAACTAATTTTAGAACATTTCTTGTATTTGTAACATGAAAAAATAACACAGATTTTAATAAAAATGTCAAAAAACTATGTATCAACTAACTTCGAAACATGTTCGAAATAACTAAATCGCCTGTCGAACGAAAAAGTTATAACATACTGCCAGTTCGATATTTTTGCTTCGACAATCGCTTCGATAGTGATAGTATAACATCTTGCTACTGTCCTCATAAAGTTACGTTACTTTGAAATATGTAAATATAACAAATTTCATGTATTTTGAGTAACCAAATTAATTAACTTTAAAGATATACATAAACTAAATATTATTTTCTGTTTTTTCTGGTAACATTAATAATTATTTCTAAAACTTAAAAACATAAAATAACGGAAAATTTTTGATTTTTGTACAAGGGTTTTCAATTTTTTATCCCGTCCAGAATTTTTCTATGATTTATTATGAAAAAACTATAAACTTTAGGAACAAAGTGTAAATATACAAAAAAGCACGTTATTTCAACTATTCTTCTAAATATTTCGAAAAAATCATTTATGTGCAAAATTCGCTGACTTTTTGGAATATCCATTTGAACCTCGATATTTACTTCCGTTTTTGTCCCGTCCAGAACGCCTATTATTTTATTTATATCTTTTGATCTACCGTATAGAATTCTATAATTTTTTTATTTAAATACTACATGCATAAAATGTTTGCTAAATCCAACACTGTTCTGCTGCCAAAGCAGACTGTCGATATTATAGCATATCGTAAAAAAATTGTACTAAATGGAACCAAATAGTACTTTTTATTCATAAATTTAAATATTTTAATGTATTCTGAAGAAAACAATGAAGTAATGTCGAACAAATACGTCAATATTATTAAAATTTTATACCACTTGACTTATAAATTATTCACAATATTTTACATAGGTGTCAAAATATAAAATTTGGGTTTAAAACAAAAATGTTGATTTTTTTTATTGAAGAAAGAGTTATTCATTTCCATGTCACCCTTTTTTTAAATATATCGGTATACCGGTTCGGCTTTTGTATTACTGTTACTTTATTTTTATTATATATAAATTATTTTTCCTACACAAGACCTAGTCAATTCATACAAATTGTAATTATAATTTTAATAAAATATTAAAATAGAAAAATAAATAAATAAATAAACATTTTTGAATTAAATGAAGGTTTTATGTATGTACTTCTGATTTTAGTATAACGTTTAAGTTACAGAATCGGGTGTTTACGTAGAACGTAAACACAATGTGTACGAACACGCCCGCCGGACCCACTCGTTGCAGTGATACTCGCTGCAATGAGCTTGGACGTTTAAAAGTGAAAAATCGTCACTCGTTTCGATTACTTTAAAACGTACGCACTCGACCCACCCGTCTCCGGACATTTAAAGTTAAAACCAATCAATTCACCCGCAACAATTACACTGTACAGGTATCGAAAATCAATGAATATCCTCATTTACAGAATGTCTATATCACTTCGAGTTTTTTTATACCCTACACTAAGAGTGAAAGGGTATATTCAGTTTGGTACGCCGTTTGTAACACCCTGAAAAAAGCATCTCCGGTATGGAAAAGTATATATATTCTTGATCAGCATGACCTCCTGAGTCAATTTAGCGATGTCCGTCTGTCCGTCTGTCCGTCCATCTGTCTGTCTGTCCGTCTGTCCTTCTGTCTGTTGAAATCACGACTACAGAAAAAGTTGAAGAGCTAGAGCAATGAAACTTTAGAGTGATATTACTTATGTATCTAAGCAGTCTGAACAAGAAAATGGGCATGATCGGTCTATTGTGATCAGAGAACCGACCACTTATGTTCAAATACCTCATATAAAATTTACATCTACAAATCAATTTTACTGTATACGTGCTTAGGTAAACTTTTTTGGTCAAATATATATTGACATTATGCTCAAATACATGAAAATAATGTTTTCCCTGTGGTGGTGCCCAAAAAAAATCGAAATTCGGTATACCTACCCATTTGTAAATATGGGTATGAAATGAAAGAAAATTCTTCAGGGATGGAAAGTTTGTAGTTATTTTCAGGATTCGTATACCCTGGTGACCTATATACCTCTTTGAATGGTAACCACACATATGTGTAGGGTATTTATAGTCGGCTTAGACCGACTATAATTTTGATAATCCTAACTATCATTTAAAGTAGGTGTTACCTACTTTAAAATTTCCCATGTGATCTAACCTTCCCAACTGATTTAAATTTGTTCTTCTGTGTGAAAATTCGCATTTTCCTACCTTGAGTTACTTATGTAATTAAAACTCAGCATTCCCGTAAGATATTTAAAAAGTGTAAAACTTTTTAAAAAACCAATACATTTAGCTTACTAAAACTTTATAATTTATTAAAATATGTTTAAAAAGACCTGAGTTATAGGTCATTATAAAACAAAACAATTCAAATGTTAATACATATTCCAATTTTGAAAAATCGTTAAAAAATCATTTTGCAAGATAATCCTTACATTTGTACAGTTATTAAAAGTAAATTTAATAACCTTTTAAAAATTTTTGGAAGAAGATAGATACAAAACATCTACTCTAAATAATTAAATCTATAAACTATAAAATATAAGTGTTAAAGAATATTTCGGTGGAACACCAAAAATATACAAGAACTCCGACCCGTATTTTTGGTTAGGCATCGAAAAACAATGAATATCCTCATTTACAGAATTTCTGTATCACTTCGTGTTTTTTTTTTTTTCATTTTTCGTACCTTAACTTACTTATGTAATTAAAACTCAGTTTCTTTCAAGACTGTATAGCTTTTTAAAAAACCAACATATTTTTCTTTTAAATCTTTTTAAAATATTGAAATCGGTTAATAACTACCTGAGAATTACACGGGAAAAATTATAAATTTGAAAATAATTTTTCATATTTGAAAAATCGTAAAAAAAAACATCTTGTAAGATATTTTACATAGTATTGTAAGTAAATTTAATTACCTTTGCAAAATTTTTGGAACTATTAAAATTTAGCAAGAAACAACAATGTTATGATAGAAAAAAAACATCTACTCCTAATAATATTATCTTGAAATTTGACACGAATATCCTATTAATATAAAAATCTGTTTGTTCGTTTGTAAGTTTGTACGTTTGTACGTTTATTCGTTTGTACGTTTGTTCCGCTTCTCCGTTGATCCGATTTTCTTGAAATTTTTACCACAGATGCGGTATGGTCTGGAAGGAATGATAGGCTATATATGGTCGGGATTGGACAAAGAGGCGTGGCACCCCCATACAACCTAAATTTCAATACTAAAACTCACCACACTAAAATTCACCACACAGTAAAACGCACCACACAAAAACACACCACACAAAAATGCAACACACTAAAATTAACTACACTAAAACTCACCACTCTAAAATTCACTACACTAAAACTCACCACACTAAAATTCACCACACTAAAACTCACCACACCTTAATTCACCACACTAAAACTCACCACACTAAAATTTCACAACACTAAAACTCACCAAACTAAAACTCATCACAATAAAATTTACCACACTAAAACCCACCACAGTATAATTCACCACACATAAACTCACCACACTTAAATTTCACGATACTAAAACTCACCACACTAAAACTCACCACACTAAAAATCACCACACTAAAACTCACCGCACTAAAACTAACCACACTAAAATTCACCACACTAACACTCACCACACTAAAATTCACCACACTAAAACTCACCACACTAAAATTTACCACACAAAAACTCACCACACTAAAACTGACCACACTAAAACTCACTACACCAAAACTCACCACACTACAACTCACCACACCAAAATTCACCACACCTAAACTCACCACACCGAAACTCACCACATTAAAACCCACCACACTAAAACTTCTACTGGTAAAACTCTACGGGGAAGAATTCTACCGGGAACATTTCGGGAAAGATTCCTACTGGGGAAAATCTATGGGGAATCGCAGTCTGAGAAAGAATTGTCTATGAGAAAAGTTGTTTTAGCGGAGAATTATTTTTGTTTTGTTTACTACATTTATAAAACCAATAAAAAAACGTCCACAGTGAAGCATGGGTTCATGATATATAATAAAAATGTTTTTTATATTCATAAAATCGCTCCATATCTTTGAATTCACAAAATCTTGGCACGTGTCGTGTACGGGTCCAGCTAGTTCATAATAAATCAATACAAAACTGATAATTTTTTCAGAATTTTTAAGGACATACAATTTGAAGTACAAGGATAATTACCAAATGTCCAGGCAAAGAAGATATAATTTTATTAGCTTTAAAATGACACCTCGGCGGGGTTTATGGCATATTTAAATCAATATATATTTTAATATCTATAAAACCTATAAAAGTTTTTTTTTGTCTATTTTTTGTTACTTTTTTTTTTTTTTTTTTTACAAATTAACCAACGCTCAGGGGATGCCCCCTAGTCATGCAATGCACAGTGTTGATCGTAAGATGGGGTGATAGGTTAAATGGAGGGTGGAAAGATGGAGTAGTGTCGGTGAAAGTTTGTTTTGAACTTGCCAATATCAAAAATGTCGGGAAAAACAGACGCAGGGAGATTGTTCCACAAACGTATCGTGCGACTGAAGAACGAATTCTCTCGGTAATGCGTGGTTCTATTGAGAGCCGAGTGAACTACGAAGGGGTGGGCTTGGTTCGATGCACGAGTAGAACGAGAGGACACACGACCTGGTGGAATCAGGCCATGTATTTCCCTCGAACACTTACCATTGTAATACCTATAGAACAGGCTTACACACCCTACGGTCCTTCGGTGCTCAAGAGAACCAATAGAGGATGAAATATTTTCATCCCCTATTAAATATATTGCACGCTGTTGGATTCGATCCAGGAACTCCAAAGAAGATTTTGAAGCCCCTGCCCATATGTGCGAATTGTATTCCATCTTAGGCCGAATATAGGTGGTGTAGACAGTGCGCAAGTCAGCAGGAGTGAAGTATGTCTTACACCGTTTTAAAAAACCGAGGCACTTGGCCGCCTCTTTCGACACGTCAAATATGTGATCATTCCAACGGAGATCACATTGAATTGATATGCCCAGAACGTCAAGAGCAGCTGACTCTGCAATATCCACAGCACCCATATTAAGGGGAGGTAGGGTTGAATCCATTCTTTTGTGAGATAACAGACAGCATTGGGTCTTGCGTGCATTAAAATCAATTCTATTTGCAAGACCCCACTTGGAGATTGTTTTAAGGTCATTATTGAGTGTGTCATTCATAGTGCGTCTTTTACTCTCAATCTCCAAAGAGGTTGGGCGCTTTTTGAACGAGTATGAATGACAAATGTTGCTATCATCTGCAAAGGAATGGATTGGGTTCTGGGTCAATGACAGAAGGTCATTGATAAATACCAGAAATAGGTACGGGGATAGGACGGAACCCTGCGGAACTCCAGAATTGATGAAATGTTGTTCCGAAAGAACACCATCCATCGCAACTCGTATTGAACGACCCTGGAGAAAACTCGATATCCATCGAGTAAAAGATTCACCAACACCATATGCAATTAGTTTTGAAACGAGGGCTTTATGCCACACTCGATCAAAAGCCTTGGAGATATCAAGAGCAACAGCCTTGCTCTCCCCGAAAAGGTGAACACAATTATTCCACTTTTCGGAGAGGACCGCCATCAAGTCACCTGTGGATCTGGTCCTACGGAAACCGTATTGTCGGTCACTGAGCAATTCGTTGTGCTCAAGATAGTTCACAAAGTGGAAGTTAATTACGCTCTCCATTATCTTGGAGAGTGCAGAGCATATTGCAATGGGTCGGTAATTGGCAGGGTTCGTGGCCTCGCCCTTTTTCGGAACTGGCTGGACATTGGCAACCTTCCAACAAGATGGAAAAACTCCTGTCGTGTAGGAGATGTTGAAAAGGTTACGCAACGGACAAGCCAGCGTTGACGCGCACTTCTTCAACACATGGGCAGATATGCCATCTGGCCCAGAGGCTTTGTTAATGTTGAGGTTTTCTAAAACCTTTTTAACTGCCCGAGTTCGAAAATGTATCTCCGGCATTGCAGAAGAAACAAAATCGACGACAGGCAGTGGTTGATTACTATCTGGGAGCGTTGAATTATTTGCAAATAATTCTGCCAAGAGATTAGCTTTATCAACCGGGTCAGTGAAGGTCTGGCCATTCATACTAAGAGTTGGAGTAGACGATGTCGTCTGATTCTTCACCCTTTTTACAAATGACCAGAAATTTTTACTACCCCTGTGATAGAGTAGGACCCTTTTGCGCGCGTTTTGTTCGTGAAGAAACTTTTCGCGCGAGATCACGGCATTACAGCGATTCCTAGCCTGTATACGAAGTCTTTCAGTATCAGCATTCTTGTTAGAACGCCAAGTCTGAAAGGCTTCCTCTTTCGACCTGACTGCAATCCTGCAAGTCTCATTAAACCAAGAGTGGTCCTTAGGTTTAATGCTAATTTTTTTAGAAGGTATGAAGGACCGCATACCTAATAAAATAATATTTTGTACCATTAAAGCCGCAGCATTTATGTCTCTGTCAGCGAAACACAATTTCCAATTAAAGTTGCGAAAAAAATCATTTAACGCAACCCAATTTGCTTTTTCGTAAAGCCATACATTCCTCTTCGGGGCTTTAATCGAAGAGGCGCGTAAACTAGAATACGAAAACTCAGCGGAAACAGTACAGTGGTCGGAATTACCAAGAGGTGCAAGGACTTTTACATCATATTTTTCATGATGTGAAGTCAGAAAAAGGTCTAGGACTTTTGGGCTTTGTCCGCCGACGCGTGGAATATACGTCGGCTCCTTCACTATTTGAGTGAGTTGGTTGCACTCGGCAAAAAGCTCAACATAACAACCCTCCTGTGTTGATAGACCCGAGTGGCTCAACCAAGTGGCGTTGTGCACATTAAAATCGCCGGCAACAACAATTTCATTGCCTGGAAATAGCTCCAATATATTTGAGATCGAATCAGATAAGGCATCCAGCTTATTACAGGTGGAAACCCTATCTAAATTCGGACTCCTATAAAGAAAGCACAAGTGCATGATGTGTGTTTGTATTTTGAATTTAACCCAAATAGTATTAAAGTCGCTATCCGACACACTATGTTGTTGCTGCAGTTGATACGCAACGTCACTTCGAATAAAAAGAGCAAGGCCCCTATGGGCAGAGAATAATGGCAATAGGTGATAACCAGGTATATGAAAATCCAGTGGATCTGCACCCTCATTAACCTGGGTCTCACCTAGTGCCATTATTTGTGGCCTATGGATGGACACATACGCATATACCGAGAAAAAGTTCGCCCTTAGCCCACGAATGTTGCAAAAATCTATGCGAAATTTTTGCGACATTTTTCCTACTGGGCAACTTCAAAACAGACATACATACTACCAAGGCGCAGCAGTTGAAACAAACAAATGAGAGCGTAAGTCAAGCCGTGGTGAGTGTTATGCCTTCACCACAGCATAGCTTACGCACTCACTGCAGCCTCAACCGTGCGCGCTAGTAGCGTGGAGTAGGATGGGGGAGGGAGGGGATACGTCAACAAACCTGTGCAATTGCAGCAAAGAGCATAGAAAAGCCCTTTGCGTCGGCAATTGCAAAAACGGCGAGTGCGGCAACTCAGCAGGCAGCGCGAAACCGGTTCTATTATGTGGTTGTTGTTGTTGAATTATTATTGTTTTATTATTATTTTATTTATTTGGTGTTTCTTTTTAGTTTTTTATGTAAATTATTATTAGTTTGTGTTTTAATTTAATTTTGTTTTATTTCGTTATTTTTTTTATGTTGGGCGGGCACATTAAACACAGTTTTGAAACACATTTATACTAAACGACGGACGGAACACGTTTTGCATATAAAAATTTAAACAAAATCAAAGAGCTTTAAATCTCATTGACTTGACTTTGGTAAATATAGTGTGGGAATGACTCGGTTTAAACATTTTATTATATAACATTTTATTATATTTAATCAGTCATAACTTTGTTGTCAATTTGATAAATTTTGATAAATTCAAAAGTTCTGATAAGGTAATTGAATTTACTTTTAATAACTGTAAAAATGTATGGATTATCTTGTAAGATGATTTTTTACCGATTTTTCAAAATTGAACAATGTATTCAAATTTAAATTGTTTTGTGGTCTAATGACATATATATCAGTGGACATTAAAAAAAACACGAAGTGATACATAAATTCTGTAAATGAGGATATTCATTGTTTTTCGATGCCTAACCAAAAATACAGGTCGGAGTTCTTGTATATTTTTGGTGTTCCACCGAGATATTCTTTAACACTTATATTTTATAGTTTATAGATTTAATTATTTGGAGTAGATGTTTTGTATTTATCATAACTTTGTTGCTTCTTGCAAAATTTAAAAACTTCCAAAAATTTTTAAAAGGCTATTAAATTTACTTTTAATAACTGTAAAAATGTGTGCAAAAAATTGGAATATGTATTAACATTTGAATTGTTTTGTTTTATAATGACCTATAACTCAGGTCTTTTTAAACATATTTTAAAAAATTATAAAGTTTTAGTAAGCTAAATGTATTGGTTTTTTAAAAAGTTATACACTTTTTAAATACCTTACGTGAATGCTGAGTTTTAATTACATAATTAACTCAAGGTAGGAAAATGCGAATTTGCACACAGAAGAACAAATTAAAAAAAACTCGAAGTGATATAGACATTCTGTAAATGAGGATATTCATTGATTTTTGATAGCTTTCTAAAAATATAGGTGAGAAATTTTGTATACGAAATTTTTTGGAATTTGTTGCACTGTGTATTTGTTGCGGGTGAATAGATTGGTTTTAACTTTAAATGTCCGGAGAAGGGTGGGTCGAGTGCGTACGTGTTAAGGTAATCGAAACGAGTGACGATTTTGCACTTTTAAACGTCAAAGCACATTGCAGCGAGTATCACTGCAACGAGTGGGTCTGGCGGGCGTGTTCGTACACATTGTGTTTACGTTCTACGTAAACACCCGATACTGTAACTTAAACGTTATACTAAAATCAGAAGTACATACACAAAACCTTCATTTATTTCAAAAATGTTTATTTATTTATTTTTCTATTTTAATATTTTATTAAAATTATAATTACAATTTGTATGAATTGACTAGGTCTTGTGTAAAATATAATAAAAATAATATAATAAAAATAAAGTAACAGTAATACAAACCAGTTGGGAAGTTTAGATAACATGGGAAATTTTAAAGTATGTGTTATTATGATAGTTAGGATTATCAAAATTATAGACGGTCTAACCCGACTATAAATACCCTACACATATGTGTGGTTACCATTCAAATTGGTATATAGGTCACCAGGGTATACGAATCCTGAAAATAACTACAAACTTTTCATCGCTGAAGAATTTCTTTTCATTTGATACCCATATTTACAAATGGGTAGGTGTACCGAATTTCGAATTTTTTTTGGGAACCACAACTCGTTTCGCAGGAAAACATAATTTTCATGTATTTCAGCATGATGTCAATATATATCTGACCAAAAAAGTTTACCTAAGCACGTATACAGTAAAATTTATATGTAGATGTAAATTTTATATGAGGTATTTGAACATAAGTGGTCGATTCTCAGGTCACAATAAATCGTTCAAGCCAATTTTCTTGTTCAGACAGCTTAGATATATCAGTAATCTAAATCAATTTCATTGCTCTAGCTCTTCTACTTTTTCCGTAATCGTGATTTCAACAGACAGACGGACAGACAGACAGACAGACAGACAGACTTACAGACTTACAGACAGACAGACGGACAGACGGACAGACGGACATCGCCAAATCGACTTAGGAGGTCATGCTGATCAAGAATATATATACTTTTCCATACCGGAGATGCTTTCTTCAGGGTGTTACAAACGGCGTACCAAACTGAATATACCCTTTCACTCTTAGTGTAGGGTATAAAAACCGAACCGGTATACCGATATATTTAAAAAAAGGGTAACATGGAAATGAATAACTCTTTTTTCAATAAAAAAAAATCAACATTTTTGTTTTAAACCCAAATTCTGTATTTTGACACCTATGTAAAATATTGTGAATATTTTATAAGTCAAGTAGTATGAAATTTTATTAATATTGACGTCTTTTTTCGACATTACATCATTGTTTTCTTGCAGAATACATTAAAATATTTAAATTTATGAATAAAAAGTACTATTTGGTTTCATTTAGTATAATTTTTTTACAATATGCTATAATATCGACAGTTTTAAATATCATCCCTGCTTTGGCTGCAGAACAGTGTTGGATTTAGCAGGCATTTTGTGCATGTAGTATTTAAATAAGACTAAACATCTGCAAAAAATTATAGAATTCTATACAGTAGATCAAAAGATATAAATAAAATAATAGGCGTTCTGGACTGGACAAAAACGGAAGTAAATATCAAGGTTCAAATGGATATTCCAAAAATTCAGCGAATTTTGCGTATAAATGATTTTTTCGAAATATTTAAAAAAATAGTTGAAATAACGTGCTTTTTTTGTATATTTACAGTTTGTTCCTAAATTTTATTGTTTTTTCATAATAAATCAGCGAAAAATTCCGGACGGGACAAAAAATTGAAAACCCTTGTACAAAAATCAAAATTTTTCCGTTATTTTAAGTTTTTAAGTTTTAGAAATAATTATTAATGTTACCAGAAAAAACAGAAAATAATATTTAGTTTATGTATGTCTTTAAAGTTAATTAATTTGGTTACTCAAAATACATGAAAATTGTTATATTAACATATCTCATAGTAACGTAACTTTATGAGGACAGTGGCAAGATGTTATACTATCACTATCGAAGCGATTGTCGAAGCGAAAATATCGCACTGGCAGTATGTTATAACTTTTTCGTTCGACAGGCGATTTAGTTATTTCGAACATGTTTCGAAGTTAGTTGATACATAGTTTTTTGACATTTTTATTAAAATCTGTGTTATTTTTTCATGTTACAAATACAAGAAATGTTCTAAAATTATTTACTTGATAAATGAGATGGGGTAGGACAATATATTTAATTATCACCATAAGAAAAATGGTTAATAATGTGATAGAGTATGCCAACAAAAATTAAATGTTTGATTTATCAATTTCATATTTTTTTATCATCAATTCAATCTGTCAATTGATTGTTTTTATCAATAATTCATTTAATAAGTCCTAAAATTGAGGTTAGGAAATATATTAATATCAGAGAATTGGCATGCAAATATGTAAAATTTGCTTGTATAAACACTTGCAGTCTATACAATATGCATTAAATTTAATATAAATAGTTTTTATTTCTCTAAAATTTCCATTTTAGTTATTTTCGCTTCTCTATCACAACCTCAATTTGAAGTTATATTTTATCGAAAATATCGCCTGTCGAAAGTGCTATAATATACTGACTTTCGACAAATTGTCGAACTTCGAAATATGTGAAGTTATAACATCTTGCCACAGATTTCAATTAGCTGTCAACAATTTTCTAGAAAATTATGTTTACATTTTTAGAAATGCCGCTTTGGAAACAGTGGAATCAACACTTAAAAAAAAAACTTTTCAGTTTACTATGGTAATAAATGTATATTTTTGGTTCCGGACGAGACATCGAAAACCCTTGTACAAAAATAAATTTTAGTTTGTATCATTATTTTTAAGTTTTAGAAATAATTATTAATATTACCAGAAAAAACAGAAAATAATGTATAGTTTATGTATGTCTTTAAAGTTAATTAATTTGGTTCCTCAAATCAGGGCTAGGAACCGAAATTCTATTCTCTGCGGTTCCAGTTCGGGTTCTATAAAAAAAAGTACCGGTTCCGGTTCTTAAATTATTTTTTTTTCGGTTTCAGTTCCGGTTATATAAAAAATAAAATAACGATTCCAGTTCCGGTTCCACAAACAAGCCAAAAACGCTATAAAAATTTAAATAATTTTTATTATTACGTAAATAAAATAATGAAATTTATATACATATATATCTTTGTATATAAAAATTAATTGCCGTGCATTAGTCTCGCAAAAACATGAGAACGGATCGACTGATTTGGATGATTCTTTTTTGTTTTATTCGTCTCAATACTGGGAATTCGGAAAACTCCTAAGGAAAAACCAGAAAATCGGAAAAATCGAAATTTGTGTTTTGTATGAGAATGCATTACGTGCACCACCAATGGGAATTGTATTTTAATATGAGGATTCGTTTATATAGCTACTACGGATAGATTGGACAAAGGCGAGTGGCACGTCCCATACAACCAAACTTTTTTAAATGCTATTACTCCTGACCTCCTAAGGGGGGATTTTAATAATGTGTCGTGAATTTTTCACATGTCGAAGATGTAAGTAAGGACATTTGAGTTTGTAGCATTACAAACTATCTGAATATAAGAAACTATATATTTCTACAAAAGTTGTTTTATTCCAAAACTCCATTATATCTTTCTGATAAGCTACGTCTTAGCGTTTCAAATAGAAGCCTCAATTTTATTTTTCCAAAATGTAATAGCAAAGACTATTTTTCATTAACGCAATTCAACTCTGGAATTCATTACCACTTAATATTTAAAATATAAACAGAACATGTAGATTTACGTATTATATACTAATACATTTTTCAGAACAATAATCTATTAACATCTTAAATCTACTATTTATAAGTAATCACACATCTAATTTCACTTTAAATATGTTAAATTATAAGTACAATTTTTATACCCTACACTAAGAGTGAAAGGGTATATTCAGTTTGGTACGTCGTTTGTAACACCACGAAGGAAGCATCTCCGGTATGGAAAAGTATATATATATTCTTGATCAGCATGACATCCTGTGTCGATTTAGCGATGTCCGTCTGTCTGTCTGTCTGTCTGTCTGTCTGTCTGTCCGTCTGTATGTCCGTCTGTCTGTCTGTCTGTTGAAATCCCTACTACTTTTAAAATTGAAGAGCTAGATAAATGAAACTTATAACTCAGATTACTTATATACCTACGCTGTATGTGCGAAAAAGATCGGTCTATTGTGACCTATGATCCGACCACTTATGTTCAAATACCTCATATAAAATGTACATATAAAGATCAATTTTTATGTATACGTGCTTAGGTAAACTTTTTTGGTCAAATATATATTGATATCATGCTCAAATACATTATAATAATGTTTTCCGGCAAAAAGACTTGTGGTTCACAAAAAAAAAAAAATCGAAATTCGGTACACCTACCCATTTGTAAATATGGGTATCAAAAGAATGGAAATTCTTCAGCGATTGAATGTTTGTAATTATTTTCAGGATTCGTGTACCCTGGTGACCTATATATCACTTTGAATGGTAACCACACATATGTGTAGGGTATTTATAGTCGGCTTAGACCGACTATAATTTTGATAATCCTAACTATCATAATTACACCTACTTTAAAATTTCCCATGTGATCTAACCTTCCCAACCTTCCCAACCTTCCCTTTCGCACGTACAGCGTAGGTATATAAGTAATCTACGTTATAAGTTTCATTTATCTAGCTTTTCAATTTTAAAAGTAGTAGGGATTTTAACAGACAGACGGACAGACAGACAGACAGACAGACAGACAGACAGACAGACAGACAGACAGACAGACGGACGGACGGACAGACGGACAGACGGACAGACAGACGGACATCGCTAAATCGACTCAGCAGGTCATGCTAATCAAGAATATATATGCTTTTCCATACCGGAGATGCTTCCTTCTGGGTGTACCAAACTGAATATACCCTTTCACTCTTAGTGTAGGGTATAAAAATATATACAAAACCTTCTCACCGGTGAAGCTGTGCACATGTCCTGCTAGTATACAAGGAAAAAGAACTATATTAAAAGGAAGAAAAAGTGTTTTAATGCCTTATCGGATTCGATCTCAAATATATTGGAACAGTTTCCAGGCAGTAAAATTGTTGTTGCGAGTGACTTTAATGTACACAACGGCACATGGTTGAGCCACTCGCTATTTACCGAGTGCTATCAACTCACTCAATTGGTGAAGGAACCGACGTACCTCCCACGTGTCGGTGGGCAGAGCCAAAAAATCTTAGACCTTTTTCTGACTTCACATCATGAAAAATATGTTGTAAAAGTCCTTGCACCTCTTGGTAATTCCGACTACTGTACTGATTCCGCTGAGTTTTCCTATTCTAGTTTACGCGACTCTTCGATTAAATACCCGAAGAGGACTGTATGGCTTTACGGAGAAGCAAATTGGGTTGAGTTAATTAATTTTTTTCGCAACTTTAATTGGAAATTATGTTACGCTGACAGAGGCATAAATGCCGCGGCTTTAATGGTACAAAATATTATTTTATTAGGTATGCGGACCTTCATTCACTCTTAAAAAAATTAGCATTAAACTTTAGGACCACTCTTGGTTTAATGAGACTTGCAGGATTACAGTCAATTCGAAAGACGAAGCCTTTCAGAATTGGCGTTCTAAAAAGAACGCTGACACAGAAAGACTTCGCGTATAGGCTAGGAATCGCTGTAATGCCGTAATCGTAAAGTTTCTTCACGAACAAAACGCGCACAAAAAGGTCCTACTCTACCACAGAGGTAGTAAAAATTTCTGAACCTTTTTAATTCCGGACTCGGGCAATTAAAAAGGTTTTAGCAAATCTCAATATTAACAAAGCCTCTGGGCCAGATGGCATATCTGCCCATGTGTTGAAGAAGTGCGCGTCAACGCTGGCTTGTCCGTTGTGTAACCTTTTCAACATCCCCTACACGACAGGAGTTTTTCCATCTTGTTGGTAGGTTGCCAATGTCCAGCCAGTTCCGAAAAACTGCGAGGCCATGAACCCTGCCAATTATCGACCCATTGCAATATGCTCTGCACTCTCCAAGGTAATGGAGAGCGTAGTTAACTTCCACCATGTGAACCATGTAGCCACGGTAGCTCAGTGGTTAGTGCGTTGTACTGCGAGACGAAAGGTCCCCGGTTCAAGTCTGGACTGGGGCTAACAACATCTTTTCATAGAAACATTTTTCTATACCGCGCTACCTCTCGGCAGTAAATG
This sequence comes from Dryomyza anilis, assembly GCA_951804985.1. NCBI lineage: Eukaryota > Metazoa > Arthropoda > Insecta > Diptera > Dryomyzidae > Dryomyza > Dryomyza anilis. The sequence goes on along the minus strand of OX638135.1, from coordinate 29,163,683 downwards.
GCAAACCTACGAGAGTAAAACATTGCCTATGAAAAGCTCTCACCCGCCGTTCGGATTCGGCAATAAACTGTAGGTCCCACCACTTTGAGTACAAATATAACACGCACAACTCAAAATGGTGAGAGAGCTCGGCCGAAGTTCTATACAGGACTGTAGCGCCAAACTATTATTATTATTATGTGAACTATCTTGAACACAATGAATTGCTCAGTGACCGACAATATGGTTTCCGTAGGACCAGATCCACAGGTGACTTGATGGCGGTCCTCTCCGAAAAGTGGAATAATTGTGTTCACCTTTTCGGGGAGAGTAAGATTGTAGCATTCGATATTTCAAAGGCCTTTGATCGAGTGTGTCATGAAGCCCTCGTTTCAAAACTAATTGCATATGATGTCGGTAATTCTTTTACTCTATGAATATCGAGTTTTCTCCAGGGTCGTTCAATACGAGTTGTGATGGATGGTGTTCTTTCCATCAATTCTGGAGTTTCGCAGTGTTCCGTCCTATCCCCGTCCCTATTTCTGGTTTTTATCAATGAACTTCTGTCATCGACCCAGAACCCAATCCATTCTTTTGCAGATGACAGTAACATTTTTCATTCATATTCGTTCAACAAGCGTCCAAACTCTTTGCCGATTGAGAGTAAAAGCCGCACAATGAATGATACACTCAATAATGACCTTAAAGCAATCTCCGAGTGGGGTCTTAAAAAAATATAGTTGATTTTAATGCAAGCAAGACCCAATGTTGTCTGTTGTATCACAAAAGAATTGATTCACCCCTCCCTCCCCTCAATATGGGCTATGTAGAGTCATCTGCTCTTGACGTTCTGGGCATAGAAATTCAATTTAACCTCCGTAGGAATGATCACATATTCGATATGTCGAAAGAACCTGTCTAGTGCCTCGGTTTTCTGAAACGGTGTAAGACATACTTCACTCCTGCTGACTTACGCACTGTACAATTCGCACTTATGGGCAGGGGCTTCAAAATATTCTTTTGAGTTCCTGGATCGAATCCAACAACGAGCAATATATTTAATTGGGGATGAAAATATATTATCTTCTATGGGTTCTCTTGAGCACCGATGGACCGTGTAGGGTGTGTAAGCCTGTTTTATAGGTATTACAATGGTAAGTGTTCCATCGGGTTTTCTCTCGTACTACTATCCCACCCCTTCATAGACCACACGGTTCTCTACAGAACCACGCACCACAGAGAGAATTCGTTCTTCAGTCGCACGATACGTTTGTGGAATAATCTCCCTGCGTCTGTTTTTTTCGACATTTTTAATATTGGTAAATTTAAAGCAAACATTCACCGACACTACTCCATCTCTCCTCCACCCTAAATCCTATAATCCATTCTTACGATCAACATTGTGCTTTGCATGAATAGGGGCATCCCCTGAGCGTTGGTTAATTTGTGAAAAAAAAATGGTTTTCTATGTGAATACTTACAAATTCATACAATAAACAAATTTGTGCCCTCTGCCCAGGCTAATGTCCTATTTGAAGTAAAAATGCCCACTTTTATTTTTTGTTTTCCCCAAAAAAAAGTTTTTTTTTGCATAAAAATTGGATTTAAAAATAATGAAGGAAGCGGTGATTCACCAAGGGACATCTATATCACACATTTAATGCAAAAATGCCCAGTAAAGTTTCGGCCGTCAGTAAAAAATGCTTGCGATATTTTCAAACAAAATGATTTATTTCTTCAAATATAAGAATGATTCCGAGTAAGAACCGGGCAAGTCACAAAAATTAAATTTCAAAAACTCACCCCATTTATGATTATTTACCATTTACCCCATTTATAAAAAAAGTTCATACTATTAATGAATTTGTTCATGAATGTTATGAATTTGTCATTACGACTCAGTCAATCACCAAATTCATCATATTTATGTATCGTTCATAAAACCGTAATGAAAGTTCATAATAATGATGAATGCAATTCATAATAATTATGAACGCTATCAATTTGTGCGATTCGTATATACAAAGAATAGTTCATAAATATGATGATTATTTCAGATATGGGCCATTCCGCACCAAATCGACCAGCGGTTGGAACTCACCTTCTTCGATTTTAATTAAAACTTGGGAATTGATAAAGGATATTGAGACATGCACTAATCAATTTTTTCCGACCACTACTTCCAGAGATACAGTGGCTCAAAGTTGGAAAAAAAGGGAAAAAAAAACTTTTGTTTGGTTGTTCATATTTAAATATCTCTTAAACTAGAAATGCTAAAATCGATCCATTGATGGCTCGATTTAAAGCTAATAGAACAAGCTTTCAGAAAAACTAAGTTGTAATTTCTAAGCGTAAACATGTGGCCCGTGGTCATTATCCTTGCACTTCAAAATTGATGTCCTTAAAAATACCCTTTTTTAAAATTCTGAAAAAAATCCTAAATTTTTGTCAATTTTTTATAAATGTTCATGCAAAATTTCAATATTGTATTTTGATGACATCATATTTTAAAAAATAATTTTCTAAACTTTTATTTATTTTTTTATAGATTTTTTTTTCTACAGTAAAAGTTGTAATAATTCCTGAATATATATGTAACTTTCATTTCTAAAATGGCGTCAGTTTTATCATATTGAATCTAGTTTTTGAGATACTGATTTTGGGATATAGTTTTTACTATTTTTGAAAAATGGTATACATCTCAAAAACTAGAGACAATTTGATGAAACTGATGCAATTTTCGAAATTAGAGTTACAAATACATTGAAAAATTATTGCAAATTTTCCTTTTGAAAAAAATATTTTTTTTTCAATACAAAAAATATTGAAAAAATTAAGAAAATTATATTTTAAAATATGATGCCATCAAAATACCATCTTGAAATTTTGCATGAACATTTATAATAAATTGACGAAAGTTTAGGATTTTTGTCAGAATTTTAAAAAGGGTCCTTTTTAAGGACCACAATTTTGAAGTGCAAAGATAATGAACACGGGCCACATGTTAACGTTTAAAAGTTTCAACTTAATTTATCTAAAAGCTATTAGCTTTAAAACGAGTAAATAACGGAGTTTCCAACATTTCTAGTTCAAGAGATATTTAAATATGAACAACCATACAAAAGTGATTTTTGGCCATTTTTTACAACTTTGAGCCACTGTATCTCTGGAAGTAGTGGTCGGAAAAAATGGTTAGTGCATGTCTCGATACCCTTTATCAGTTGCCAAAATTTCATTAAAATCAAAAAGGTAAAATCTCAAATTTGACTTTTTTTGTCGATTTGGTGTGGAATGGCCAATATATTATGAACATGTTCCAATTAAAGTCGTTCATTCCATTTATGAACATTCTGTGTACCACAGTTCTTTAGTCATAGTTTCTTGAAGTCGACAGAATTTTTTAAATTTGTTAATAAATAGCTTATCATTACTTAATTTATGCATATAACTAGATTTTTCAAAATGCTACTGCTACTTTAACTGGAGTCTTCATATATTCTCATGTGTTTATAATTTAGAAATTAATTATTTTCATTTCCTTTACATATAACTTTCATAAAGGACTAAGGAAATCATTAGACATTATGAAAAACGCATTCTTTCAGAATTTTAGCAAGAGAATAATCATTACTTGTAAAATTATAAAAACAGGTAGCATAACTTATCTTGAAAATTCCCTTATTCTCAATTCAATATCAACACTAATTCTTAAATTGATTTCAACGTTTGCTTCATATTAAGATTAAGCCTTATTTTCAACTCATTACTTGTAAAATTTTAAAACAGGTAGCAAAACTTATCTTGAAAATTCCCTTATTCTCATATCGATATCAACACTAATTCTTAAATTGATTTCATCGTTTGCTTCATATCAAGATTTAGCCTTCTTTTCAACTCGAAATCAACGATTAATTTAAACATTATTTTTTACTTTTATATATTGACTTAATCCTACAAAATAAGTAAATTAAAAGGATTCTCACATACAACAGGAAAGGGCATTTTTTAATCAATTATTCATTTCATTTCATCTTATTTAGTCTACTGATTTGCATCTTACAGACTAATTACAATTCAAAAAAAATATAAATATAATTAAATATAAATAAACTATTACATAATCTAATACATCTAGAAATAGGTTCATTGAGAGTATAATTTAATCTATGTAATGACTCAACAAATAAACATTATGTCTTAAATCTCTTGGTGGAACATACAAATTAAATGGGATCCGTACGAAATATCGAAAAAAAAATGTCGAAACCTTAATATGTCGAAATTATAAAAGCCTTAGAACGCCGAAACAATATTTGGCCGAATCATAAAATGTCGAAAAATATTTGAAAGCTAGAAAATGTCGACAAATTTTTTAATCTATAAATACAAAAACATTTTTTTTATAGGATGAAAAAATGTCGAAAATTAAAATGCCTAAATATCAAAATGTTGAAATACAAATTTCAAATCCTATATGAGCAAGTCCACACCAAATCTCGTAGGATTTGCAACTCACTCTCTTCTATTTCAATGATATTTCGGCAACTGATAAAGGGTATCGGGATCTGCATTCACCATTTTTTTTCCGACCACTATTTCCAAAGATATCACTTTTTCCAGAGATACAGTCCAAAGTTAAAACATTGTCAATGATAACTTTTGTATGGTTGAAATATCCCTTGATGCAAGAAACTTTGATAAGGTTTCGTTTTAAAACTAATAAAACAATCTTTTGGAAAATTCTTCTTAACATGAAGATATGACCAATGGTTGTTATCCTTGATCTTCGAATTGCATGTCCTTAAAAAAAGTATTTAAAAAAAAATCGAAATTTGTGTGGATTTTTTATAAGTGTTGAAGCTAAATTCCAAGATGGTATTTTGAAGGCAGCATATTTAAAAATCTCCGCATGAATCCTAGAGTAGCTAAAAATCAGAATTCGTTATTTTTTAATATCTTTATCTTCGAGTTTTTTGGACATTTTCCATCATTTTTTCGGCAAAAAATGATTTCGTCATATTAAATTTCGACATTTTTAGTTTTCGACATTTTGTTTTTCAACATTTTATTTTTCAACATTTTTTTTTTTCGACATTTTGGTTTTCGACATTTTTGTTTTCGACATTTTCAGGTTTCTGCATTTTTATTTTCTACATTTTTGTCATCGGTATTTTTAGTTTCGATATTTTAAATTTCGACTTGTCGTACCAGACCCAAATTAAATATATTTAAGAGCTCAGAACAATTTACTTTTTCAAATTTTCGATTTAAAATTAAATTATTAAGAGTGCATGTGAAATTTATTGGAATGCTAGATTTTGTGTAAGATAAAACACAACATTTATTAATATTTAAATTTAATTTTTTTGAGTAACACCATGCATTCAGTATTGCTAAATCATGTTGTAATTTGAAGCAATCTCCCATATGATTAACTTTAAGAAACAATTTTACATCATCTGCAAAAATCAAACATTTTGAATATTTTATTTGCAAATCATTAATGAACATTATAAACAATAACGGTCCACAATGCGTACCCTGAGGTATTGCAGAACATGCATTTCAGAATAACAAGAACCAATTTTAACTTTCAATTTTAGATTTATTAAGAAATTTTCAAAAAATGTTATAAGTTGTTTGGAAAATCCAAACTTTTTCAATTTAAGTAATAAAATTGTGTGATCAACTTTGGCAAATGCTTTTGAAAAATCGGTATAAATCACATCTAACTGATTATGCTGTTCCATTGCATTGACAATATGATTAGTTAATAATGTCAAATTTGAACATGTTGATCTGCCTGGAAAAAAACCATGTTGACAGTCACTGATAATGCTTTTACTGTGATCAACTTGTCTAAAGTTTTTTTGCTTAACAATGGCTCTGTAATTATTCACATCATTACGGTTACCCGATTTAAATATTGGAAAAATAAAACAAACTTTCCAATCATCCAAGAACGTACAACTCTTTACACATTTATTAAACAATATTGCTAAAGGTTTAATAACATTTATTGAACAATTTTTAAAGAAGATTAATGGAAAATCATTATATTCGCAATTTGAACTGGATTTTAAATCAGAAATGGCAAATTCCATATCATCTTCAGAAATGTCCATAGATTGAAAACCAGCTTGATTCGGAGAATTGAAATCTCTGTTCATTTTTGTATTACATATTTTATAAACCGATTCAAAAAATTTAGCAAACATATTACAGGATTCTGTTGTACTGCTAGATTTTTTGCCATCATATTCCATACTAGATGGAAATCCATTGGTTTTTCTTTTTGTATTAATAAAATGCTAAAAAGCTGATGGATTTGATTTCAATTTTGTTTCTGTTTTATAAATGTATAGTTTATATAAAAATGTATGTAAATAATCAAATTTATTCAGCAAACGTATGAATTGATCGCGATCAGACTCACATTTTGTAGTTTGATATTTTTTAAACGATTTATTTTTGATATTTTTTAAATTTGATAATCTGGCATTGAACCCTGGCGGTTTATTCTTGAAATGCTTGTATTTTGATGGAACAAATCTTTCCCAATTTTTATTTATAAAATTAAAAATATCTAATGGTTCAGAAAATGAATTTAAAATTGACCAATCAATAGTTCTTAAAAATTCGTTAATAGCAGTGAAATTTCCTTTATCGAAGTCATATATATCATTACAACCACTTTCATTGGAATCGAAATTATAAAGCCCAATAGTAATACTAAGTACTTTATGGTTTAACAATTATTAAAAATAGGCGACAGACTTAATTCGCACAATGTTTTCAAATAGCTTGATGTAAAAATTAAGTCTAAAATTCGACCATTATCATTCTTGATTGAATTTATTTGTTGGTATTCATTGGACAGAAAAAACTAGTAACCAAGGATTCGATATCAGATTTAACAATAAATGGTAATAAATTCTGCTCATCTAAATTCCAAAAAATATTACTTAGGTTAAAATCTCCTAATACAATAATTTCGTGATAAGGATCTAACTTTTCTATCAAATAACTAATATTATCTTAATGGTTTTGATATAGTTTTATATCACTCCTTGGAGGAATTTACGAAATTACGATATAAACTTAATGCTTGTGTGTGAAATGTATTTCAATGCATAACTGCTCCACATCTCTACAAAGAAGAATACCTCCTCCTCTTTTTCTACCAGTAATAATTGGACAACGATCCAATCGATGAACGCAATAATATTCATCAAAAAATTCGGAACTTAAGATGTCCGTGTGCAGTCATGTCTCGGTTAATGCAGCGATGTCATTTTCATGAAGTGAAATCGACAATTGAAAGTCAGATGCGTTTGAGAGAATGTTGAACTATGTTGTTGCTCCGTCCCACGATGAAAAGAAGGAGAAGAAGTGAAATATGTTGCAAAATCTATAGAACAATGAGAGCGCGCTTGGTTGCGCAGCGACGGTGTAGACGTAAGCGACACTTGCGGTGTTAATGTCGATATTGAGAGAGATTGCTGCTCCTCAATAAATAGTGGGAGAGATGAAATTACCATTGGATGGTAACTGTGTGGTAAATAGTTTAAAAGCGGCACAATATTTACTGTACCATGTATTTTATCATTCGTCGTTTTTTTGGAGAGTGACAAAATTTTTTCACCAGCACTCCAGCCGGCCAGTGCTCTTCCTTCTTTATAGCTTCAAAGTGGTTTGACGGAACAATAACCAAAAAAACTTATTGATTTGAGTTCTGATAAATCTGCATCGCGCTTCGTTAAGCGATAACATTGAATCTCGTCTGATTTCAATGATAGTGTGTCTGCAACATGAGTCGTCATATCAGAGGTTGAGGTATCTCTGTGTAAATTTGACACATGAACACTGACCCTGCTGACTACTGCACGTAGCCTACTGCTAGTGCAAGCGCTGCCTGTATTCGCCGCATTTAACTGCTGCTTTTGTTGTTGTTTAAAAAGTATTTAATTATTATGTTGCCGCTGCTTTCTATTGTTGCCACTCTTTAAAAGTGGTTGATGTTGCTGATGTATATGTAGTTGCTGCTGTTGTTGTTTGCTGCTCTTGCTGTACACTCAATTCTGCTGTGGCATGATCAAAATTTGTTGAAACATTTGAATTAATTTTTTATTTTGTAATTTTGTAATGGGTTCAGCCATTATATTCATTTGTTCAGACAATGAACATAATTTTAACATAATACCAAGATTTGATACACTCGATCATGAATCACATAACCAGAAAATGTGAAAGTACAATTTGCACCTGGCGACACATTGCAAAGAATCGTCTTCAACTACTTCACGATAGCATTTATTGCAACTTGTTTTCATTTAAAGTTTATAATAAATTATTAAAATGTATAAAATATTTGTTTTGTATTTTTTTATTCAATTTACGCAGAGAGAGAGAGTAAAAAGCGTCCGATCTCTTTCACTGTCAGCTTACGGCTAGTCCGTTCTATGACATCCAACCACAATCGTAGACTTCGAGCCAGAGCATCACAACAGCTGCAGGAAATCGGTGCCAGCAACCAAAATTTGGTAGACGTGTTTTTTTTTTAAGCTTGTATGTTTCAAGCTCTCGAATGCTATTCTGGAGCTTGATAAAAAAGGTTTGCGGTCGGTATATTGTTTTAAAGATTCACAGAAGTCCAAACACTAATATATTTGGGTAAGCTATTAGATTTGGACGCGCGTTGTTATGTTATATTTTTTGTAAGGGTTTATATTGCAACCATTAAAACATTCGGTTTTTAGCGTTAATACATTTTAGTTCCTTATTTTCACTGCCCTCTCATGGAAATGTTATTATCAAATCATTCTTAAATAGAGAGAGAGTATGCTAAAAAATAGCTCTTATTTTGTATTTGAAATTGATTATAAAAACACACTAGACCTTAAAGGCAATTCTGATTATATTTTCAAACGCATACCCTGTGACATATTGGGTAGTAGGAATTATGATAGTTATAATCGGTCTAAGCCGACTATAAATACCCTACAGCGTGGTTCAAAAAACGAGTTTTTCGAAATTCCCACGGGACCCCTAAAAAGTTAAAGCACGTTAAAAAAGTAATTCACAAAAATGTTGGCCAAATCGAAAAAAGTTTAGAGGTCGAGCATCGCGATTTTCTTTTTTTATCACATTTAAAATCGTTTTTATCCCATTCAAATCGTAGGTAAGTCTGATTAAAGTTGAATATTTTTTTTTTTTTAGTTTGATTTGATGAAATTTTGGAATCTTGAACATACTTCACTACATATTACAATGGAATTTTCAAAATTTTTGACCTTAAATAATTTATTAGCCGCTTTTTAAATATACTTTTCATAGATAGTTCACACCCATTTTCGTCATCTTTCTACAGATATAAAATGTGTCGATAACTTCTCTTAAATATCCAATAAACATAATTAACATAAAAAGAAAATGATCACGTGACATACTTTAATGTAATTCAATTTTAAGCCGTGAAATATATGTTGCACGCAGAGAAAAAACATGATCGTAGCATGATTGTTGCAACAAAACAATGCTTGGGTAATCAGAATGATTTCTAAGGTCATATATAATTGCAACCATCATACCCAATTTTTTTAAATGATTCTGTTATTCATTTAATGATTTCTAGAATCATAGAATGAAATATATGTTGCACGCAGAGAAAAAAAAACATGATCGTAGAATGATTGTTGCAACAAAACAATGCTTGGAGTAATCAGAATGATTCCTAACGTCATATATGATTGCAACCATCATACCCAATTTTTTTAAATGATTCTGTTATTCATTTAATGATTTCTAGAATCATAGAATGAAATATATGTTGCACGCAGAGAAAAAAACATGATCGTAGAATGATTGTTGCAACAAAACAATGCTTGGAGTAATCACACCCAAAGAACGAATCATTTGGGGCAACTGTCTTTTTTTTCCAACCGATTTAATTAGTTCTGTCAACATTCGACTGATTCAGTTGTTGCAACACCGCGTATCAGTTCACACAACTAATGAATACAATTGACACAACCAATTTGTTTAGTTGTGGTAGCCAATTTAATTATAAGAAATCGGCCATTTTAAATATATAGCCATAGCGCTCCAACGTGTTACAAACACGAAGTCAGCGTCACAACAGCGTTCCCGAGATCGAACATTGCCGACGATTCGTTGTGCTGCTGACTTCGTGTTTGCAACACGTTGAAGCGCTAGGGCTGCATATAGAAAAACAACATATAGAAACATAATAGCAAGAACTCTGTTGAACAGTATGACTCTTGTTGAAGAAAGTATATTTGAGCATGAAAAAACCGAACAGCAAAAACGAACAAGCCTTAAAACAATTCCAAATTTTGTTTAAGACGTGGCAGGCGCTGTTCGCAGCACAAAACAAAACGAGTGAAAAATGTAAAGCTTGCTCGACTGGTGTTGTCCTGCTTTGGCATCGCTTTTATACAAGACAACTGATTTCGCAGTTAAATCAAATAAATATTGGTTGCTACAACTTAATGTTGTATAATTATGTGTTAAGTCAACTAAATATTGGTTAAGTCTCATTTTGAATTTAGTTGCCGTGGCAATGGAAACAAAAAAATTGAAAATGGATAAAAAGTTTGTTTCCCCAATCAATGTTGCAGTTGCTTCAACTAATAGTTGGTTACGCTTCATACTATTGTTTACCACAAATGAATTTCAGTTGAAACTGACTAAATTTGGTAGATGCAAATGAATATTCGTTGAAACAACTGCACGCCTAGCAATTATTTTTTTGTGTGCAGAATGATTGCTAACGTCATATATGATTGCAACCATCATACCCAATTTTTTTAAATGATTCTGTTATTCATTTAATGATTTCTGGAATCATAGAATGATTCAATGATTGGAATAGTCATTGGGCCTGATTGTTGATTCCGCACGGAAAGTAATCCGCTACGGACAACAATTTCGATCGAATTTTTCTGAAGGCGTGCAAAAATCGCCATGTCTTCTTTTAATAAAAATGCATTTACAAAAATGAGTTCATCATTTTTATTTTATTGTAATGTTTACATTTTTTTCTACATCGCATGCAAATCTGCTAAAAGTTTCCGACGTTTCTAAAAACAAAAAAAAAAACAGTTGAGACCTTGGTCAGTTTTCAATTTATCCAAAGGGCGGACAATTTTGTTACCACTTTTAGGGGGTGTGAATCTATATCTTTTGGTGGATAAAGTCACCTCGCGATTGGGTATTAAGCGGCTGACTTTTCAGCCCTACACGCTGCAGGTAGCTGCAGGAGATTTTGACGTCGTCGAGCCTCTAACGATGTCAGGAAATTTTTCTTATTCCTGTAAAATGAATCACTTACTAAAACTTTAATATACGATTAAAAACACTTACATATTTTAAGTTATTTTCAATAAATTTACTCTTACCTCAATAAAATGTCTACGGAGCAAATCCGACAGATAAGTTCGATGTCACGGAATGAATGATTAAAATTTTTATTCGAGTCGATAATGTAGTTTTTTTCTTCCGTGATACAACTCAAACATTTTCGATAGCGGATTGAATATTTCAAATTTATAAGTTCACAGCGGATCGAACGATTGTAGCAAAAATGTTATTTAAAAATGAATGATTGCCAGAATAATAGTATTGATTGTTACAATCATGCAAAGGTTCTAGAAATCATGTTGCCTCAATGAATGATTGATATAACCATACTACTTATGATTAAAATTATGATAAAATTTCTCAACTGTGCAAAGAGTATTTTTTGGAGATTCAGTGTTACACTAGACTTTGTCAAGAAAGGTCAGCGTGTCGTCGGTATTATTTATGATAAAAATATAGTGTTCATTTTTACTTATATAAGAAATATTATAATTTCAGGAATGCGTGTTGGTAACAATTCAACTAATAAACTTTGGTTTTAAAGCCAAAACGGAAAAAATGCTGCGAATAACAACGAACACGCAAAATAAAAGCAACAACGATCAACGCGTCGTAGCTGCTTTTATTTTTAATGCTTTATTTCAATGCAGAGTCGAAAATGACTAAAAGAGACTCCGAGCGAAATAAGAAAAATATAGAGAGATCACAAACAGAGAGAGAAAGAGCTCTGAGAGGTACATGATTGATATAATCATGGCTCAATATGGAACATGATTGTAGCAATAATAATTCAAGTCATTGAATGATGCCGTCAAAACATTATTGTGGTGATCATGTTTTTCTGTGCGTGCATTTGAATACTATAAAAATATATATTGGTATTATTTGATACTTGAAGGCGAATACATGTAAAAATAATAAAAATATAATTTTATTTTTATTAACGTTTTTACGATATGCGATATGCCTATGAAGATTATAAGTAATATAGAGTTTTACATACACAGGGTGGTCCGCATCAGGATGCAAATATTTTGTTCACTGATTCCTTGGTTAATTTCATGAAAAAAAATGTTACAAAGATGGGATGTATCTGGAACACCGAATGATATACAGGATGTTTTCAAAATGAATTTTATAAAAGTAGATAGAAACTACTATTTATTTGTATCTTCTACAATTTTATCTTCGTCGAATAATATTATATTCAATTTACAGACAATTTATCAAAATTATTAAAACACGAGTTGGGAAAGTTAGGTCACATGGGTAAGTTCGGTCACATGGGGCGGATTTTTATAGTCGGTCGGGCCCGACTATGGAATACCCTACACCTTTGGTGGAGATATTAATGAGGAATATTTAATTGTATACCTTAATTTTAAATTTTTAATTATGCTGAACCTCCCCACCCTCAGAATATTATTCATATATCAGAAATTTACGTCTTATATCCCCATAAATTAAAAAATTTATATAAAGTATAAAAAACTAAAAAAAAAAATTGAAAAATATAATTGGGCGGACCACGCCTATATTTAAAATTTTGAAAGGCTAATATTTCAAAGATTTGATTTTAATAATATACGGATCAAATTTCCACTATGAAAACCCGGGAAATAATGAAAAAAAAAAGTAAGCGGATCACGCCCATTTTTTGACCACATATTTTTAGGTGAATTATAACAATACGTTTTAAATTTTATAACTATACCTTGAATACTTTTCGAGTTATTAGTTTCGAATGAGTTATATAAAAGTGACTTGTATGGGAGGTGGGCGTGTCCGTTGACCGATTTGGCTCATTTTCAAACTTAGTTCCTACTTTTGGCTAAAATATATTTCATCGCATTCTGATCAGTATTTATCAAGTTATTCTATATTCGGACAGCAAGACAGCAAGACGGACAGACCGACAGACAGACGGACATGGCTAAACGGACTCGGGTAGTGATGCTGATCAAGAATATATATATTTTTCCATACCGGACACGCCTCTTAAGGGGCGTTACAATATATGCACAAAGTTAATATACCCTGTACCTCATAGGTGTAGGGTACAAAAAAAAAAAAAAAATTTACATTTTATATTAGACCCTTGAGATTTCTTTTTATCAAGTTAAAAAAAAAAACATCATTCAGTTTTTGTTGCACCATTATAAACTATAATGTAACAAACAAATTTAGTAAAAATCATTTTTATCTAACACTTACCGTTTTTATCGTGGATCACTTTTTGTTAGTTCAAATAACATTTCTATGGTAACCCAGTATACCAAACTGTTTCGATATCGCAATGAAAATGTGGCGAAATGTCGAAGAATTTTTCCGATATCGAAGCCATTTCTCGCAATGATAATATAGGAAATTCCCACCAAAACGGTCGGGCGATATCGAACCGAGATAATGAAGGTTTCTCGATACGAGAATTATTTCAGAATCGAAACGTTCTAGAAGCTCTTGACGACAGAATGGGGTTTTCTGATTGGTTTAAATAAATGCGTCATCTATATGTCATCCGCAATGACAATAAAAAAAAACGAAAAAATCAAAAATAAATTTCTTTTCCTATCTCTATCTCTCTATATTTTTTATTATGTCCTTCGCATCATGGTCTGCACCATCGCATTAATATATTTTTTTTTATTTTATTGAATTTAATTTCGTAACACAATTACTAACCATCATCATTTTACATTGCATTTTATTTTCTATCAGTTGCTCCTACTGGGTACTCTATAATAATTTGTCGTATATTAGTTTCATATTCAATGTCAATTTAAACTAAATAGTTTATGAAAATGAGTTTACGAACTTAGGATGTGTTTACATTTTTTTTTATTTCTGTACCAACATATTTCTGACATCGAAAACAAAAATAAATAAAAAATTAATATTCAAAGCTCACTATTTTCATACATTTATTTTTAATGAAATAAAGTGAAATTAACATAAATATATAAAAAACTAATGTCCACTCACTCTAACAAAAGTAAATACAGCCATAAAGAAAATGTCACTGGACACCTGGTGACCTTATTTTTAAAATCGGAAACGAGTCGCAATCATGAGTTCTAACATTTATTAACAAAGAAACGAAAATCGTTGCTTTTATAATAATCAGAGCTCTCGATTTCATACGAGTATTTTCGAGTAGCCCGGGTACCCGGGTACCCGGGCGCTCGAAAGCCCGAGTAATACCCGGGTAGTTCAAATACTCGAAAAACCCGGGTATTAAATGTTCGAGCTACCCGGGTAGTTCGCAAAACCCGGGTAGTTGGTTCGTTCGTTTGTTCGAGCTATTCGAGTAGCTCGTTTGTTCGAGTAGCTCGATGGCTCGTTCGTTGTTCGAGTAGCTCGATCGTTGTTCGAGCTTCGAGTGGCTTGTTCGTTCGTTCGTTCGTTCGTTCGATTGACGATTGTTCATTTGATCGCTTGTTAATTTGTCTGTCCGTTCGTTTGCTTGATGTGGGAGTTGGTCGGAAGTGGTTGGAAAAATGTAGGTGGACAAAAGTGGGTGGGTGGGCAAAAGTGGGCGGAAAGTGATAAAAAGACCGAAAAAAAATTTATTGCAGAAATCGATAGCAGACATCAAGGGAAATCGAATGGTACCACTCTCAGTGGTCCCTGACCCCCAAAAGGGGGTCAAAAACCCATTTATGACCCAAAAATTTTTATTTCAGAAATCGATAGCGGACACCATTAGAATGCTATTGGTACACTTTGGAGTGGTCCATGACCCCCAAAAGGGGGTCAAAAACCCATTTATCACCCAAAATTTTTATCTCGGAAATCGATAGTGGACATCATTAGAAGGCTAATGGTACCCTTTGGAGTGGTCCATTACCCCCAAAAGGGGGGTCAAAAACCCATTTATGACCCAAAATTTTGTATCTCGGAAATCGATAGCGGGCATCATTAGAAGGCTAATGGTACCCTTTGGAGTGGTCCAGGTTCCCCCAAAGGGGGTCAAAAACCCCATTTTCGTATTTTTTTTTTGCAGAAATAGATAGCTGACGTTATGAAATGCATTTTGACATTCACAAAATATTTTTTTCGAAAATGGGGGTTTTGACCCCCTTTGGGGTTCAATTTTAATTTAAACTAAATAATTTTCGAAAATGAGTCTACGAACTTAGCATGTGTTTACATTTTTTTTTATTTCTGTACGAAAATATTTGTGACATCGAAAACAAAAATAAATAAAAAATGAAAATTCAAAGCTCACTATTTTCATACATTTATTTTTAATGAAATAAAGTGAAATTAACATAAAAATATAAAAAAATAATGTCCACTCTATTTATATTTAAACAAAAGTAAATACAGCCATAAAGAAAAGGTCACTGGACACCTGGTGACCTATTTCTCGTAGACATTTCAGAAAACTTCTAAACAAATGAATACAAAAATCATTAAAAAATAGTTTCGATATAATAACGAGATCGATTTTTTTTCTCGAAGCCACTACGAGAATTGTTCGATAAACTGGAGGCTCCGAGTCGTGGTATACTGGGAACAATTACACTACATATACATTGCTCGACTATAAAACGGTAAGTGTTACATAAAAATGATGCAAGCTGAATTTGTTTATAACTTTATATTTCATTCAAATAATGAAAAATAAAATATAGATTAAGTAATAATTCAAAGATAAGCCTAATTAAAACAAAGTTGTTAAAAAATCTATTTTTTTAATTTGATGGGTAAAATTTCTTATGTTCCAATACAAAATTTAAATATTAAAAAAATTCTAATAAACCCGGTCAATTGTCTGTAAACAGAATGTAATCTTATTCGTATGAGATTTAAATTGTAGAAGATATAATTAAATAGTAGTTCCTATCTACTTTTATAAAATCAATTTTGAAAACTGTATATCATTGGGTGCTCCAGATACACCCAATATTTGTAACATTTTTTTCATGAAATGAACCAAGGAATCAGTGCACAATATATTTGCATCCTAAAGCGGACCACCCTGTATATATAAAACCTATATATTACTTATAATCTTCCTAGACATATCGACATACTTAGCAGTAAAAATGTTAATAAACAAAATTAAATTTATGTTTTAATTATTTTTACATATTTTCGCCTTTAAGTATAATATAATACCAATGTATATTTTTATAGTACGCAAATAACTACCAAAACGTACATTTCACGGCTTAAAAATTGAATTACATTAAAGTATGCCACGTTTTTAATTTCTTTTTATGTTAGTTATGTTTATTGGATATTTAAGAGAAGTTATCGACACATTTTAAATCTGTAACAAGATGGCGAAAATGGGTGTGAACTATCTATGAAAAATATATGGGCATTTCCTGGGATTCCGGAACGGACATTCGTACGCTTAAAACTTTAATATCTCGAAGAAAAATTAATGAAATTACTTGATTTTTATTGTACATATAGTATTTAAATAGGACTAAACATCTGTATTATTATAGAATTCTATTCGGTAGATCAAAAGATAGAAATAAAATAATATGCGTTCCAGACGGGACAAAAACGGAAGTAAATATCGAGGTTCATATGGATATTCCAAAAAGTCAGCGAATTTTACGTACAAATGATTTTTTTTTTGAAATATTTAAAAAATAGTTGAAGTAACGTGCTTTCTTTGTATATTTACACTTTGTTCCTAAAGTTTATAGTTTTTTCATAATAAAGCACAGAAAAATTCCGGATGGGACATTCCGGACGGGACAAAAATTCCGTATTATTATAAATTATCAGTACGATTTTATTCTAAAAATACTTTTTACATACAATAAACAGTATCAAATAAAGGCGCAATCAGAATAAAACAAGACCTCAAAAATTTGGAATTTTATTAAAAAAAATATCGACATGTTTTAACCAAGACTCTTGCTTTGCACAAACTAGAATTGAAATCATTTTAACATTTTTTTTAGTAAGTAAAACTTTTTGTATTAGAGACATACCATACCAAATCTACCAGAGCTCAAGACTTCACTTCTCCAGAGATACAGTGGTCCAAAGTTGAAAATAATTAAGCAATAATCACATATTGCGGTTGTAGAAAAACTCTTGACCGTAGAGTGCTGCTAACCTCGTTTAAAGGATATTAAAACAAACTACGTCATAACTCCTAAATCCGAACATATAATCAATCGTCATTTTCCTTGCAATTTAAATTAATTGTTCATAAACAGGAAACCTTTTCAAATTTATTCAAATATCAAATTTATATACGGGTTTTCAAAAAATGTATGTTTAAATATTGTTTGTACCGTAAATCTAAAAAATTTTGTCATATGTTTGATGCCTCCAAGTTATCTCGAACTAACTTGGATAACAAAAATCCAATCTTTATGCTAATTTTGTAGTTCGTTATTTTCGTAGAGTAAAATTTTATGTTATTTAAACATTTTCCACATCGATATCACAATGTTTTTCAAATAAATTTCGATATATTTGAACTATTTGATGCAATATTAATCCAGAATCGTTTTTATTATCGTTTCGAAAAAAACTGCGATATGTCGCTTTGAACTATTTTTGCAGTTTTAGTACGATTTGGCCTTCGATATTGGTGCAAGATTAATTCGATATCGTTGCAACAATTTTGGATGATTGTCAGATTCAGAGTGTTTGAAATATACTCCATTGTAATTACCTCAAACAAAATTTTTGGCAGGATCAAAGAAGTTCGGACATTTTTTCTATATATTTTGAACAGACAGACGAAAAATCGCACCATTTATTGCAAAAAAAATTGGCTGCGGCGCTGTAAACGAAGAACAATGGATATTTTTATCATCTTAACATTACATTTTATTTTAAAACCGAAGAAACAAATGTAAAAAAAGAGCGAATTTTTTTCTTATGGTAAAGAAATGCGGCCCGCCTCATCTTTGGAATTGCCAATGCGGCCCGTAATGCCAAATGAGTTTGACATGCCTGCCCTACATTAAGAGTGAAAGGGTATATTCAGTTTGGTACGCCGTTTGTAACACCCTGAAGAAAGCATCTCCGGTATGGAAAAATATATATATTAGAGATCAGCATGACCTCCTGAGTCAGTTTAGCGATGTCCGTCCGTCTGTCCGTCTGTGGGTTAGGCGCTATATGGTCCTAAAGGGTTCAAAGGATAACCAATATAATTCGTTATTTTGTAGCGAAATGGTTCATTGTACGTTTTTGATGTCTAAGGAGCGATTGTAAGGAACTTCCTAAGGATGATTTCCACCGAACAATCTAAGTTTGTGTCTTAACGATTTACCACTATTTTGAATGGTTTTCTATTAACAATTCCGTTAAGGAGTTATAAGCAGTAGAAGAAATCAGAAAACTATGATAATGTCTTTGGGGAAAATATTTGTCTTTAAAATTGAACATGGTGTTACGAAAAAAGGCATAACCGTCATTTTTGGCATTTCATCAACGTCACAATTTTAACTAAGAATTGATGCAATTTTCACTGCACCAAAATTATTGTTATAATAAATTTCTACGACTTTATTCAAAATTGAAGTTAGAACTATTATTCGTAATTAGTAGGCTTATATTTCAAAAATAGTACGTGTTGGAGAATTTAGTACTCAATTTTAAAGATTTTACCCAAAGACATTATCATAGTTTTCTGATTTCTTTAGACATTATGATAGTTTTCTGACTTCTTCTACTGGTTATAACTTCTTAACGGAATTGTTAATAAAAACCATTCAAAATGATAGTAAATCGTTAAGATACAAACTTAAAGTGTTTAATGGAAATCATCCTTAGCAATTTCCCTATATTTGCTCCTAAGTCATCAAAAACATACAATGAACTCCTTCTTTACAAAATGACGAACTATAATGTTTATACTTTGAACCCTTTAGGACCCCATAGAGCCTAACCTATACGTGTAGGGGTATAAGTTTAAACTACACTTTTTATCCGTATTTATCCGTAGACCATATATGCCCGTAACTTTAACAACTAGATATCTTACTATGCATAGATATCTACCGTGTAAATAAAATTTCGTAATCTCTAAATGAAAATTCAAGTTAAGTTATTATAAGTTAAGTTATTTTATTAATAAAAATAAATTATTAATTTAAAGTTGTTTGTTTTTATTCGACTTTAAAATAGAGCAATGTAAAAACTAATTTGTCGGGCTCTAGGTCTACCAAATGCAATATGTATTTTGCACTGGTTCAAAAAACAACAACAGTAATTGACAAAAAACCAAAAACTTGTTGGCCGACCGTACAGCTGGTTCGGAAGCAGCCAAGCTTCCTCATCAGCGGTCTTATATGCAGTTTGTGCTTAGCTAAACCTATAACTTCACTTTGTATAATAAACAGAATGCGAATTCTGTTCTGCACAAAGTGACGAGAGGGCAAGCAGCAAAAACTGCACCAAGTTTAATTAAGGATTCTTTAAGTTTTTTTAATTTTAAATTCTGCTCCTCGTTCTGTGATTTTTTAATTCCATTTCAATTAAAAATAGTTCGTTTTCACGCATGTTTTTATCCCTGTAGTAGTTGGTTTGTTCCGTGAGTAAAAGCTTTCTCTCATATTTAAGATATTCATATTTGTCTATCAATGCATCTAGTTTATCTTGATTTGGTTTGCGCTTCCTCCTTTTTGGCTGTTCGTAGCATTCGAGTGTAGAAAATGATTTTTGCGTTTCCACATTTTCGTCATCACAAGCGACATCGCCAACTAAAACATCATGTATTTGTCGTTTTAAAATATGAATGGAATCACTAGGACGGTAAGATAGGCCATCATTGTCATGGTCATTGTCATCAATTAAATGACCAATATTTTTTTCCAGAATATAGACGGGACCTTCTTTCTGTTTTTTTGTTTCGTCAATCTTAAAAAAAAGTTATAATTTTATGAACATCTAACTGAATAGTTTCGCCAGTGCGAATATTTTGGAAACAAACTACATTTTAAAATCTGTCAATAGGACTTTTACTTTCATATAGAAGTATATTAAAAAAACTTATTTGTACTCACATTCAATGAAAATTGCTCACCGCCTCCACGATCTTGCAACCCGCTTGTCGATGGTCCAATCAATGACAAAAGGAGCTCTCATCAGTAGACAAATGCAATTTGGGACCCTGTCCTAAACCTCTCTCTCTGGTTGTTGCCCATGTTTCACTTTTTTTTGGTTATTTACTGCATCGGTTTTTTTTTTGACTCGAGCACACTTTTGTATTGATATACAAGCTGCAAAAGTGTTTGTTTGAAAAAAATTAACGTATCAAAATTAAAATTCATGGGTAGAAACACGTAGGTAAATCAATAGGTAAAGTTAAATAGATACCTATTTGTTAAAGTTACGGGCAATAGAAGTACAATATAAAAAAATCGGAGTTCAATTAAAAAAGATGTCATTTTGCCGTAATGTGTTATTTATGGCAGGATAAAATAATAATTCCATTATAATCTGTAGTGATTTCTGTTCAAGATTACAAAATTTTATCCAAATACAACCAAAAATAAAAAAGTTATTCTACATTAATCAGATCTACCTACTAACGATTTTAAATGGGCTAAAAAACAGAAAATCGCCATGCCGCGATCTCTAAACGTTTTTAGATTTGGCCAACATTTTTTGTGAATTACTTTTTTAACTTTTTAAGGGGGGAGGATTCCCGTGGGAATTTCGAAAAAAGTAATTTTTTTGAACCACTCTACCCTACACATATAAGCAAATCCAGAACATTTTTAACAGTCCTAATATTAACATAAAATAATGATTAAAAATGTTTTTTTTTTATATTTTACATTTCAATTCAATATTGTCAAGAATACTTTAATTAATAAATCCCATTGAGTTCATAAGTCGCTCTGTCGATTTGCTACAGATATGACCAACAACTAAGTATACGATGTAACTTTCGAAAAAAAACGTGATTGGCCCGAAAAAAGCACTTTTTATAAGGCTACACTTCAATCTTAATTTGGTTGGACATAGATGTGATCGGAAATTTATGCCACGAATTAATTTGTGGAAATAAATTTGAAAGTTACTGAAACACTGTGGCGATACGTCGATATACCAGCTAATTATTCTATATAGTTCAGCTATTAATTCAGATTTCGTTGCGTCGATTTAGTAGTTTTCACAGTGAAAAACTTTTATTCGAAAGTTCTCTGCTCATGGCGACTTTGGCTCAGTGATGAATTTTTCAGTAGAATTGTTAATTTGTCAGTACAATTTCAATACCAAAAGTACGTAAGTACTCCCCAAACCATTATTGGCGCATAACTATAAATAATTTTAACATACAACTTAATTAAATATACCGCATTTGACAATTTGTTTTATATGATAACTTTCACAAAATTCGTTATTAAATTTCGGTTCTATTTTAATTTTGATTGTCGTTACGGGCGGAATATTTTGAAGCAGTAATTCATATATATCATTTTAAAGCAGTTTAATTTTAAAACCCGATGTTCGAGTGATGAATGAACTGTTGGCAGGTGGCAAACGCAAATTGAAATATTATATTTCAATTAAATTGGGTCGCAACTAATAAGTTGCAACAAACATTAAATATACAATTTTTGTACCTTTGATCTTGATGTTATGTAGATCCATATAAATGTATCCCGGTTCTGCCGAAGTGCTGTTTGATGTTCCTTGATTTGTTGAATGTTGATTGTTGGGGTTGTGTATAAGTTGATGTGTTTGTTAATGTGGATTTCTATTTCACCGTGACCGAGTTGTTGCATTTTACCGACAGGTTTTTATTTATTAATAATTGTTGCGGGTGAATTTATTGGTTTTAACTTTAAATGTCCGGAGACATGTGGTTCGAGTGCGTATGTTTTAAAGTAATCGAAACGAGTGACGATCTTGCACTTTTAACCGTCAAAGATCATTGCAGCGAGTATCACTGCAACGAGTGGGTCCGGCGGGCGTGTTCGTACACATTGTGTTTACGTTCTACATAAACATTCTGCCCGCCTTGCAGTAACTGCAAAATATAGGGTCTTTAGGGTCCAGCATAATTACTACTGTCGGTCAGCCAAGAACATGCGATAAAGTAGGCTAAATTAGCCATCATCGACATAATTCTTTTCGGCTCAAAAAGTCGGTCTGATTAGTTATTTAATTGGAGGCCACAATGGATCAGTGGCCGCGTGAATTGCTTCAATTCATGTCTGTTAAATGGGTGAAAAATCTGTGTATTTCGTATCATGATGTTTTTCATTTAGACGGCGATGAATTAACATACACGCCAGCGCTTAAACGTGAAATAACAACACAGTGGAATCAGCCACCGATAAACCAAAAGCAATATAAATTGCCGCACACTCATAGAGATGAAATCAATAGACAGCTTAATAAAATGTTGGATGACGGCATTATATCGCCATATCACCCTGGAATTCACCGATGTTGCTGGTTCCTAAAAAGAGCGGCAAGGACGGTAATGAAAAGTGGAGGCTAGTAATAGATTTCCGTAAATTGAACGACGCACAGTGTGCTCAAATGCTCTCGGGTGAAACTCATTATTTTCGGAACCACTCAACCGATTTTAAAAATTTAAAAGTGTTTTTAAGTGTTTAAGTTTATAATTGGAGTTTGTATCTTCCATGGCTATGGAGATAAATCTCAGTAAAGTTGAGATTTTTTTCATGAAATTTTTTTCAAAAATTGTAAAAAATCCAAAAGTTATTCAATTTTTAAAATTCTTTTGTTTATTAATATCTGAATAAAGTGTGCTTACATGAAAAAATATCTTGATTAGTTTTAAAGATATAGACTGGAACATGATTTTTTTTTAATTTTTGAAGTTTATCCTGAAATCAAAATATTTTATAAACCATTAACACTTAAAACTGGATTCTGGTGTAGACAATTTTGTATTTCGTATGGGAAATTATGCAAAACTAACTTTGAATTTGATTGAACATATCTATATAATGGTTAATCCTATCATCATGAAACTTTTGCCGATTAAATACGAACTTAATATACTTCGAATTTATAAAAAATAATTTGGTAATATACATATCTTACAGGTAGATATAACGGTTTTATGACAAGTCCTTTTAAGAAATTCATATTTTCTGAAATAATGTTGTACTGCATATATAGTTCTACGGGCAAAATTTTTTTTTGCCCGTAAAAGGTTAAAAAAAGTTAAGAACTTCAAATTACTACAAAGATATATAACAGTTTTAATCTAAGTCCCATTAAAAAATGTGTATTTTTGGAAAAAATGAAACCCTGCACACATACTTCGCCGGGTAAAAAATAAGTAAGAATCAAAATTACGTAGATATAACTCGTCATTAAACTGCTTACTTTAAATTTGACTTTTGACATTGAAAACATTTCTGCAGGGCGTCAAATTTAAAATTAATTTTTAAAAACTTGAACTTTGACCAGTGTTGCCAGATTGGTTAAATATATTTGGGATAAGTTATAGCATTTAAAAGATTCTCAGTAATGTTATCTATCAAAAAAATATAACAAAAGTACATGTTACTGAAGAAAAAAAGTACTTACGTAGATTTGCGTAAAAGTCCAATTTTCCAAAAAAAAAAATGGAAAATAAAAAAATATTATATTTACTAAACCCCTTGAGATATTTAAAAACTGTTTTCAGTTTATGATTTATGTGTTGCTTATAAAATTCCCATACAAATATTTTGATTTCATGATAAAATGTACTTTCTATGTATAAATATGTAAAGTCTTCCAAAATTAAAAAAAAAATCATATATCTTTAAAACTAATCAAGATCAAGATTTTCTTTAGATCTCAATGTAAAATTTTCATAAACAAAAGAATTTTAAAAATCGGATAACAAACCTCTCACCCTCAAACCACTCAAAGGTTGAATGCGTGAAAAATATTCCGGTGCCAACAAATAAAAAAGAAGTGTAAGCGTTTTTGGGATTAATTAATTATAGTAGTATGTTTGCGCCGGTTCTGGCTCAAAGGGGCTCCATGGAGCCATAAGGAGCCATGAGGAGCATTTTTTAACAGAGGTGTTGTTATTGTTTTCAATAGGAATCATTTTTTAACAGAGGTCTTGTTAGTGTATTTCAGTTGAGATCATTTTTTTATCAAAACCGTTCTAATTGTTTTCATATGGAGTATTTTTTAAGATGTGTGGATCATATTTTATCAAAAGCGTTCTAATTATTTTCATTTTTAACATGGTTGGATAATATATTATCGAAAGCGTTCTAATTGTTTTGATAGGGAGTATTTTTTTAACATGATACAGTAGTACGTTTGCGCCGGTTCTGGCTCAAAGGGGCTCCATGGAGCCATAAGGCGCCATGAGGAGCATTTTTTAACAGAGATGTTGTTATTGTTTTCAATAGGGATCGCTTTTTAATAGAGTAGTTGTTAGTGTATTTCAGTTCGGATAATTTTTTAACAGAGGTGTTGTTATTGTTTTCAATAGGGATCATTTTGTAACAGAGTAGTTGTTAGTATAATTTCAGGTGTATTATATGTATATTATATACATTATAATGGCATGGAGCAATTGGAATGACATTTTAACATATGTTGTTAATGTTGATACATATATATTATATGTATGTTATGAAGGCATGCAGCCGTAAAGAGTAAATTTGCAACTCATATTGTTGTTGGGATAATTATTTCGGAGTAAGCATTTTTAATGGCAATATTTATAAACGTAGATATATGTACGTACTAATTTTGTTGTTGTATATGTTATAGAAGCAATTTGAATTTCAGTTTTATGCTTGATGATTTATTTTGCATGATCATCAAGAGAGTTGAGGAACAAAGGGTTCAATTTAAAACTTTGTTGAGGAACGAAGATTGTAATTTAAAACATGGCTATATGAATGAATGTTGTTATTAGACATATATTTTTTGGAGGGTAATTTTTTTGTTGTAAACAGGTAAATGCACTTCTGCATTAATGCATTGACACATATTTAATTCAAGGTGAATTTTACTATAATGGATATTGTAGTATATTTTTATTTTACAAAGTCATGGTCATTTAATTCGTTTATTTTGCTTATATGAATGAATGGGTCATAAGACTATTTGCTTATATGAATGAATGGGCCATAAGACTCCATTGGGATCATTTTTATTTAAATTTGCATGGAGCAATAATGCTCCATTGGGATCCATTGGGATCAATTTTTAAACAACATACTATAAGTTTTAAAGATTGAACATGTTAAAACATGTTTAATTTTATTTAGTTTTTTCTTGAGTCAAATTTTATATACTCTCTTTAAAATTTTAATTGAGTATATTTATACTAATGGAATTATCTTTTTAACTCATTTTAAAGAGATATCCAGGGATCATTTTTATTTAAATTTGCATGGAGCAATAATGCTCCATTGGGATTAATTTTTAAACAACATACTATAAGTTTTAAAGATTGAACATGTTAAAACATGTTTAGTTTTATTTAGTTTTTTCTTGAGTCAAATTTTATATACTCTCTTTAAAATTTTAATTGAGTATATTTATACTAATGGAATTATCTTTTTAACTCATTTTAAAGAGATATCCATTATATATAAATGGATCGAAATTTGAATTAAAGTTATTTATCGTCTACATTATAATTTGATAGGAACAAAAATATGGTAAGATTTTTTTTTTAAATTTTTGTATTTATTAATTTATATATTTTTTTTTATTTTAAGGATTTCGCTGAAATTATTAGTTTAGCAAAAGGAAACCTCTCTACATACATTAGAGTAGATGACTTGCCCATTGATCAGGAATACAGGATTTCTAAATTTGAATGGAAAAACACAATTAATGGAACAAAATTAATTGTACATCTAACAGACAATAGATGGTTTTATCTACCAGCAAGAATTTCTATAAAAGTTGAAACCGATGATCCATATTTATATAATATAAATGAGAAGAAGTGGTTTATTATTTTTAGAGGACGACAATCTGAATTAATGGGGATGGCTCTATTCGATTTACGTTATGAATAAAAACGTATCTATATACTTACTTTTAAATACATTCATTTTTAAATAAAATATTTAAATATATACATATTGTTTTATTTATTTATTCTTAAAACGATTTGAAACAATATAACAAATAATTAATAAAACTTATGTTTGCATTATCTGCTCAAAACTCAGTAGAGCGTTTAATAAAATTTTATCATCATCATCGTCCATTAAATTACAATAATGGCGATTCGCATTTAACATCCTTGGATCGTCTAAGCTAAGAAATAGATGATCTAGTCCATCATCTAACAACCCTTCCCTAATTCCAACATCTATCAAATTTACTGGCGGGAGTGTTACGACTTCTAGTATTTCAATTTGAGGATTTATTGTTAATAAAATTTTTATTTATAATATAAAATAATTTTAAAAAATATATTTAGTTATTTACTTACAATTATAAGTTTTTGCCTTGTTATACGAAAAATTATGTTTTCGCAGGATATGCCGCTTCAGATTGTTTTTAGTCGAGAATTTTAAATGTGGACTAAATTCACACTCCATTTTTTAATGTTTATATCAAGGATTGAAACCTAAACGAATAACGGTTTCGATTTCGGTTTCGGTTTTTTCCGCGTTTCGGTTTCGGTTACGGTTTCGGTTTTAAGTTTTTATAACGAAACGGTTTCGGTATACCGGTTCCATGTTACGGTTTCGGTTTTGATTTCGGTTGTTGTATAAATTTTCTTTATTTCCATATTTTTCAAATAATTTTACATTTTTTATATGGTGCTAAATTATGTTCAAATTATGATATTTATTTCCATATTTGAGAAACGTAATTTAAACAATGTTTGTTGTTATTTTAGTAAAAATATTGTGTTATATGAATTATTTAATTGATTACGCCAAGAAAAAAATTTAATTTAAAATTTCGTGACCACAAACCAATGAAAAGCAAAATTTTGACTTCACCTGAGATATGATCTGAATTGCAAAGAAGAAGAATTTTGTACAATTTTCTTCCATAAAAGCCAAAGAAATTAAATTTCAACAATTCTGTGAACAGCAATATATGTGAACTAGTGATGATCAATTGCAAGAGCAAGTCAAGAAATGGTAATCTTAATCTTTTAAATTTTAAATAAAAGATCGAAGACAAATATCTTAAACTGCACATTAATTATAAAAATGAATAGAATTTGAACAATAATTGTATTAAAGTTACTTATTTTCCATATTTTCAATTTCTTCAACATTTTACCAACAAAAAAATAAAACCAATAATATAAAAATTTTAATTATATTTTAACAAGAATTAACTAATAACCAGTTGGGAAGGTTAGATCACATGGGAAATTTTAAAGTAGGTGTAATTATGATAGTTAGGATTATCAAAATTATAGTCGGTCTAAGCCGACTATAAATACCCTACACATATGTGTGGTTACCATTCAAAGTGATATATAGGTCACCAGGGTATACGAATCCTGAAAATAACTACAAACATTCAATCGCTGAAGAATTTCCATTCATTTGATACCCATATTTACAAATGGGTAGGTGTACCGAATTTCGATTTTTTTTTTTGTGAACCACAAGTCTTTTCGCCGGAAAACATTATTATCATGTATTTGAGCATGATGTCAATATATATTTGACCAAAAAAGTTTACCTAAGCACGTAAAGATAAAAATTGATCTTTATATGTACATTTTATATGAGGTATTTGAACATAAGTGGTCGGATCATAGGTCACCATGGACCGATCTCGCCAATTTTTTCGCACATACAGCGTAGGTATATTAGTAATCTAAGTTATAAGTTTCATTTATCTAGCTCTTCAATTTTAAAAGTCTTAGGGATTTCAACAGACAGACAGACGGACAGACAGACGGACAGACAGACGGACAGACAGACGGACAGACGGACATCGCTAAATCGACTCAGGAGGTCATGCTGATCAAGAATATATATACTTTTCCATACCGGAGATGCTTTCTTCTGGGTGTTACAAACGGCGTACCAAACTGAATATACCCTTTCACTCTTAGTGTAGGGTATAAAAAATAATTGTATAAATCAAGTGATGTTGACGAGACAATTCAAAATCTCAAGGCCATAATAAAATGAACGAAAAGTCACCAAATACATTTTCAAAATGCTAAATATTTTTTTACAAACTTCTTTATGTATCTGTCAATTGATAAGAAAATGGAAATCTATTAGTTCAATTACTTTTTATAATATTAATCAACAAACTCGAAAATTAAGTTTTTCATAAAAATGTGTTTGGTGACTTTTCGTTCTACAATACAATAAATATAAGGAATATTTCGTACAGGCATATATCTGTTTTCGTCACAGATTAAAAAATCCGTATGATACATGTTTACGCCAAACCGCATGCAGTGTAAACACTGTATTATTAATTTAGTACATTTCGGACATGTCAAACCTCAAGAGGTGAATTTCATCACTTCCTTTCAACCCTCCTTCTTTGAGGTTCTCGGGGCTGCAATAGCGCAGTGCTCGGTCTCTTTGCTGCCACCCACCGAAGGAAGATCATCAAAGTAAGAACTACGTTCCCGCATAATAAATTAATACTATATATTATTATATATATTGGATTTCCTTTCTTTGATTTCCAATCATATTTTGTATTATTATACATTTCCTAAATTTATATGGCAAACACTTTGGTTTGTCCCTAAGTAGAAAATATATTTGCTCAAATAAATAGATAAGTAAAACCATAAATTTCTGCATTTTTAATTAATTTTGAATTTTGGAAAATACGCCTTTTTGCGTAAACAATACACATACCGTATGTCAAGAGTACTCAAATAATATTTTGCATAGTAACATTTTTCTTTGCGAACACCATGCGAACACAAACTCAAACGCTACAAAGCGAATACTAACAGAAAGAAGAGAATATAACAATAACGATTACGATTCTTATACACACACTTTCACAACGACAACTCTTCGTTCGCATTCGCTTCGTTCGTATTATCGCATGACAACAGACAGACGCATGACAACGGACAGACGCATGACACAGACAGACGCATGACAACGGACAGACGCATGGCACCACACTACATGTATGTATCTAGTACAGCTCTCTAGTTGGCAACAACAACGAGTTCTCTTGTGGTACAAAAAATGTTCTGCCAAAAATTCTATCAAAAGCTTGGATGCTGCTTTATTCGCATTTTTGTTGTTGTTGCACTTTCAAACGAATCAGCGGATTTGTGAAAAATAAAAATACAAAAAGCAATATATCAGCTAAATATATCACACTGTAAAATGTTCATATATTATTTTTTATTACTTCATGATTTTACAATTAACAAAAAAACTATATATAAAAGTAAAACAAAAATAATAATGTGCATATGCACAATCGATGTACGAACTAGCGTAGCGAAGAAAAGAGTAAAAACATTGTTTTGTCTGTTTTATCATTTTGAAGCGACTTTTGAAGCACTTTTAAAGCTATTTACCGCTTCAAAAGTGCTTCACAGGCCTTATTTTTAAGATGCTTATATTCTTTATAATTGACAAAAACAAAATAAAAACACACATCTTCATTAATATTCACGTTCATAAATATTTTGCACGCTTTCTATTGTTACTTGTTGTTCAATATTTAGTAACAGGGATTATTTTATATATCATTATTACCTTAAAAACATAATAAATACATTAAAATCACTTGCTCTAGTTATTTTTTTTTTCAAAATCTCGATCTTATTCTCCTTTTTGTTCTTGCAAAAAAAAAAAATGCAAGAACAAGATGCAAGAACAAGAAATTTTTAATCATCACTAATGTAAACAAATATCTGCCTTATACTTGAAATGTTTAAACTTGTAGAACTTGCACTTCATTTTTCGTGTTTCCTTAAATAGTTACTGAGATGTTAATAATTTGAAACTTTTTTACATTTTTTCTTGCATTACCATTGTTTTGTTTATGTCCGAAATTGAGCTGTTTTGAAATATCAGTCAAAAATCCATTAGAAGACTTATAAATAGTATTCTATTGAATAGATCCTTTAAAAGAATATAAAAATATTCAAATGAACTTTTCAAAACTTGTCCCACTTTACCCCAAGCTCCCCTATATATTTTACTAATAAAATAAAGAAAAAACCAATATTATTAAAATTTGAATCATTTTTTTAACGTAAAAATTTTGCTTGGAGTTGCTGGTGTTTTGTTGTTAATTCGATTAATGAAACAAAAAACAAATTTTAGACCAAATACCGTTGTTTTGGAAATATCGTTTCTCAAAAAACAACATGTGAATTTTTGTACAACCAAAAATGTTTATTTTGGGAACTCCAAATTTTAATTAATAACATTTTACTTAAGATCATCTATATAAAATAAAATATGTTTTTCTGTTTCTTTTTTTACTTTTTTAAAAACCGTTTTAAACCGGTATAAAACCGAAACCGTTTATATCGGTTTTGGATATCGGTTTATTTCTGATTTTCGTATAACGGTTTCGGTTACGATTTCGGTTTTAAAAAAGAAACGGTTTTAAATGGATATCGGTTTCGGTTTCGGTTACGGTTTCAATCCTTGGTTTATATATTAAAAGTGTGAAAACGATTAAAATTTATTAGTATATCTATTGTATAGAACACCTTTATACATCAAAGTATGTAATATGATATATGTTTAACTGAATATATAAATTTGAATTCAGCAAAATTAAAAGTATATCTAGTGGAATACACCGGAAGTCAATAAAATTCAGAATACGATTTCATAATTTTTGTACATTTTATAACAACTCCGTTTTCTATATTTTACTAAGTAATTTGAGATATCCCTACTATGCAAAAAAAAAATAAAATTTTAATAAGTCAGCAAAAATATTGATGGTAGGTAATGTTGATTTGAAGTTAAATAGCTATATTTAGTGTATATCTATCACTTAAATCCAACGTATCCAAAAACATATTTTAAAATGTTCGTGTGTGAAATGTGTAAAAAGTCCTACGGGAAGTTATATAATTTAAAAAGGCACATCCTAAATGTGCATGACAATAAAAACTTTCCATGTAAAAAATGTAATAAAACATTCTCATGGGAATACAATTTAAAAGTTCATTTATCGAAACATGATCAGGAGCTATATATCAAGAAGACAAAACTACAGGTGGAACCGGTAATGGATAATGATGGAGCATCAACTAGCAATGAAACAATTAATTGTATATTCTGCAATTGTTTCGTTCATAAATCTTTATGGAAAGCTCGTATAAGAACAAATTTACATAAGAAGTCCGCTGAGAAGGATGATAAAGATGGTTTCAAGCTTATATAAAATGCATTCAAACAAAATGTATACAATTATATCTTGTATAATGGTGACGAAGGCGAGTTAAATATAAAAGATTACTTGAGAAAAATAGAACCACAACTAATAAGTAGCTTTACTAAAACGTGAATTATTATCCAAAAAAATCAATAAAATTTAATGTCGAAGTCTCCGGAGAATATATTCTTCCGGTTAAACCTGAAAATGGAG
The DNA here is from genome assembly GCA_951804985.1 of Dryomyza anilis. Taxonomy (NCBI): domain Eukaryota; kingdom Metazoa; phylum Arthropoda; class Insecta; order Diptera; family Dryomyzidae; genus Dryomyza; species Dryomyza anilis. Next base: position 29,131,832 of record OX638135.1, on the reverse strand, counting down.
ATTATGAATTTAAAATATCTGTTATGTCCCATATAACTAAGCAGTTTACATTAATATCAGAGAGTGACATCAGTACGGCTATTTTAGATATGAAGGATGTAATAATACAAAAAATGGATGAATTTCAAGAAAGAGATAGTGGTTGGTCTTTAACAAAAATTAATAAAATTAAAGTTAACATCAATCAGTACATGCCATTAAGAGGACTGAACTATTTTGAACTTCCTCAATGCATACAAAATAAAAAAGCTTGTGTTAATGTTCATAATAATGACATTTACTGCTTTAAATGGGCAATTATATCAGCTCTTATGTATTCAAATATCAAAAATCCATCTCGAATACAATCTTATGGAATAGAGGATATTACTGGTGATATTATAAATATTGATGGAAATTGTATTAATTTTACTGGAATAGAATTCCCTAACAATGTGAAGAATACGAAAATATTCGAACTAGAAAACTCAATTAGCATAAACATATTTATGTATAATGAAGTTAATATAAATAAATATGAAATACTGGGACCAGTATATAAGACAAAAAAATGAACAACCAATACATATTAATATTTTATTTTGTGAAAACGAGACAAGTACTCATTACGTATGGATTAGAGACATAAGTCGTCTTATTAGTACACAGTCACGTAAAAGATATCATAAATTATTTGTATGTAATAATTGCATACTTCAATTTAATTCCGAAGCATCTTTAGAAAAGCATAAATCATCATGTAAACAGAAAATAACTTACTTACCTATGGAAGACGACAACAAAATTAAATTTAATGGTTTTGAAAAAACATTACAAGTTCCATATTCTTTCTATCTGGATTTCGAATCATTGCTAGTACCGTTAGCAGGATGTACGTCAGATCCTTTAAATTCCTTCACCAATACAGTACAGGAACATGTACCTAGTGCTTTTTCATGGTATATGAAAGGAGCCTATGATGACAAGTTTGATGAAATGAAAACATATATAGGTAAATATAAACTGAGAATAATCAAATGTATACTATACATTTTTACTGTTTATTCATTGTAGGAAGTGATTGCTCCAAAGTTTTAATAGAGACGCTACTAACTAAAATCAAACAATTGTATTGGAATTCAATTGCGAATATTCGACCCATCGAGATGACGGAGATGGATAAGATATCGTTTATAGAATGTAATATATGTATAATATGTAAAAATAGTTTAGATAATAATATAAGTTCAAAAGTAAGACATCATTGTCATTATACAGGAAAATATTTATGTGCTCCACATATAGATTGTAATTTAAAAGCAAAAGCAACTAAATATTTTCCTGTACTTAGTCATAACTTATCCAAATATGATTTACATTTATTTTTAAGAAATTTAAATGATATTGAAGGTGATATTGATATAATTCCTCTAAATAAAGAGGTTTTTATATCAATAACCAAAACAATTAAATTAAATGATGATCATAATTTTAAAATAAGGTTTGTATACTCATTCAAATTTCTACCAAGTAGCTTGGACAAATTAGTAAAGACATTGAATGAAGATTCAATATATATAACAAAAAAAAATCTTTTCAAATAATTCACATAGATTATTATTTCGAAAGGGTGTGTTTCCGTATAATTATTTGGATAGTTTTCAGAAATTGAATGAGTCTGCATTACCCCCAAGGAATAAGTTCTTTAATACACTAAATAATGAGGAATGTACGGAGAAGTTTGGAATAAATTTTCATGTCAAAGTTTGAAAGATTATTTAATAATATATTTAAATTGTGACGTTGTACTATTGGCAGATATTTTCGAAAATTTTAGGAAAATTTGCATTCAAATTTATGAATTAGATCCATGCCATTATTTTACAGCACTTGGTTTATCCTGGGATGCTATGCTTAAAATTACTGGTATTGAGTTAGAACTATTAACAGATATAGATAAGTATACATTTATACAGGATGGCATTTGAGGAGGTCTAACTCAATGTTCAGTTAGACATGTTAAAGCCAATAATAAATTTATGAATGAATTTAATCCTAGAGAGAAATCAAAATATTTAATGTATTTCGATGCAAATAATTTATATGGTTATGCAATGTCACAACCATTACCATATAAAGATTTTAAATTTTTGGATGAAAAAGATATTAAAACATTCACACCAGAAAAAACTAAATCCTTATCAATGAGTTCTGATAAAGGATTAATTTTCGAAGTAGACTTAAGTTATCCTGAGAATATACAAGATATGCATAATGATTTCCCATTTTGTCCAGAAAGTAAAGTATCACCAGCTTCATCTAAATCTAAAGTACCGAAATTAATTGCAGATTTAACTCATAAGACTCAATATAAAATCCATTATATGATGCTTCAAGAATGTTTGAAACAGGGCCTAATTTTATTAAAAGTTCACAGAGTATTAGAGTTTCAACAAAGGCTTAAAAAATGTATCGATCTGAATACTGTTATGAGATCAGAAGCTAAAAATGAATTTGAAAAAAAATTTTATAAACTTATGAATAACGCAGTATATGGGAAGACTATGGAAAATGTTGAAAAAAGAAAGAATGTCAAAATTTCATGTAACTGGGAGAATTTAGGAAAAGTAAAAGGAGCAAGAGCTTTAATAGCAAGTCCAGCTTTTCATAGCCAAACCATTATAGATGAAAATATGGTGATAATTAAATCCAAACAGCTCAGAGAAAAGCTAAATAAACCAATATATACAGGGTTTTGTGTATTAGATCTATCAAAATTAAAAATGTATGATTTTTATTATAACTACTTGAAAAACAAATTTAATTCAAATATTCGTTTAGTATATACGAATACAGACTCGCTTGTAATTTAAGTTAATACCATTGATTTCTATCAAGGATTGAAACCGTAACCGAAACCGAAACCGATATCCGTTTAAAACCGTTTCATTTTTAAAACCGAAACCGTAACCGAAACCGTTATACGAAAATCAGAAATTAACCGATATCCAAAACCGATATAAACGGTTTCGGTTTTATACCGGTTTAAAACGGTTTTTAAAAAAGTACCTATAAATAGAAACAGAAAAACATATTTCATTTTATAATAGAAGATCTTAAGTAAAGTGTCATTTAATAAAATTTTGAGTTCCCAAAATTTTTTAAGGCTAAAGAATATAAGCATCTTAAAAATAAGATCTGTGAAGCACTTTTGTAGCGGTAAATAGCTTCAAAAGTGCTTCAAAAGTCGCTTCAATAAGATAAAATAGACAAAACAATGTTTTTTTCGCTTTTCTTCGCTACGCTAGTTCGTACATCGATTGTGCATATGCACTTATGCACATTATTATTATTGTTTTGTAAAATCATGAAGTTTACTTAAGTCAAGTTCTATGTGCATTATTTCATTCAACTTATAAAACAAAAAAAAAAAATAATATATGAACATTTTCACAGTGTACCTCATTAAGCTTATATATTGCTTTTTGTGTTTTTCTTTTTTTCACAAATCCGTTGATTCGTTTGAAAGTGCAAAAACAACAGAAATGAAAATAAAGCAGCATGACAATAAAGCAGCATCCACGATTTTGGTAGAATTTTTGGCGGGAAATTTTTTGTACCATAAAAAAAACTCGTTGTTGTTGCCAACTAGATAGCTGTACTAGATACATACATGAAGTGTGGTGTCATGCGACTGTCTGCTGTCATGCGTCTGTCCGTTGTTATGCGTCTGTCTGTTGTCATGCGTCTGTTTGTTGCCTTGCGATGATACCGGATAGCAACAAAGAGTTGTTGTTGTGAAAGTGTGTATATACGAATCGTAATTCGTTATTGTTGTATTCTCTTCTTTCTGTTTGTGTTCGATTTGTAGCGTTTGCGTTTGAGTTTGTGTTCGCAAAAAAAATGTTACCCTGCAAGATATTATTTGTGTTCTCTTTACATACTGTGCGTGCAGCATTCGGATTTTTTTTAATCTCTGACGAAAATAGAAATATGCCTATACGAAATATTCCTTATATTTATTATGAATGTATAATATACATTGAACATATTATGTTCATTTTATTATGGCCTTGAGATTTTGAATTATCTTGCCAACATCATTTGATTTATACAATTATATTTTATTAATTAATTCTTGTTAAAATATAATTCAAATTTTTTTTTGTTAGAAAAATAATTTATTTTTTGTTGAAGAAATTGAAAATATGGAAAATGAGTAACTTAAATACAATTAGTGTTCAAAATCTATTCGTTTTTTTTAATTAATATGCAGTTTAAGATATTTGTCTTCGATCTTTTATTTAAAATTTAAAAAGTAAAATTTTGAAAGATTCTTGCAAGCAAGGGCAAAAAAGGTATTGCAAGAACAAGATCATATGTACCTATGCAAGAGCAAGACTCAGCGTTTAAGAACAAGATTACCATTTCATGACTTGCTCTTGCATATGATCAACACTATTTTACATATATTGCAGTTCACTGAATTGTTGAAATTTAATTTCTTTGGCTTCTATGGATGGAAATTGTACAAAATTATTCTTCTTTGCAATTCTGATCATATCTCAGGTTATGTCAAAAAATTGCTTTTCATTGGTTTGTGGTTACGAAATTTTGAATTAAAATTTTTTCTTGGCGTAATCAATTAAATAATTAATATAACACTATATTTTAACTAAAATAACAAAAAACATTGTTTAAATTACGTTTCCCACTTTACCCCAATATCATAATTTGAACATAACTTAGCACCGTATAAACAATGTTAAATTATTTGAAAAATATGGAAAAAAGAAAATTTATACAAAAACCGAAATCAAAACCGAAACCGTAACATGGAACCGGTATACCGAAACCGTTTCGTTATAAAAACTTAAAACCGAAACCGTAACCGAAACCGAAACGCAGAAAAAACCGAAACCGAAATCGAAACCTTTATTCGTTTAGGTTTCAATCCTTGATTTCTATAAAGACATTTATGAAGATGTTCAAAAAACTGATCCATCAAATTATATTTTTGACACTTCTAGTTATGAGTATCCTAATATATTTGGTTATAATCAAAATAATTGTAAAGTAGTGGGTTTGATGAAAGACGAAAATAATGGTAAAATAATGAAAGAAATAGTATGTTTTAAACCTAAGACATACTTTTTTACTATTAAAGATGGTACACCAATATCAAAAGCAAAAGGTGTTAAAAAAACAGTTAGTAAAACAATGTTAGTAAATGTTTTACTAACTGTTTTTTTAACACCTTTTGCTTTTGATATTGGTGTACCATCTTTAATAGTAAAAAAGTATGTCTTAGGTTTAAGACATACTATTTCATGATTATAAAACACGTCTTTACAATAAAAAAATTATAATGAGAGAAATGTATATAATTAGATCTAAAGCCCATATTTTATATACACAATGTGTTAATAAATTAGCACTTAATTTTATAGATGACAAGCGGTATATACTAGATGATGGTATAAACATACTTGCTTGGGGGCATTATAAAATTAATTATATTAAAGCTTTAAATACTGATTTAGATATTTTTATGAACATAGATATTTAGAAAATTAATATGTAAACATATTAAATATAATGTATAATGTTATATACATGTATAATGTATTAAATTAAATAAACAATAAAATAAAAATTCAATTTTATATATGTAAATAAATGCTTTTTTATTTAATACTAGCTGGACCCGTACACGACTCGTGCCAAGATTTTGTGAATTCAAAGATATGGAGCGATTTAATTAATATAAAAAACATTTTTATTATTTATATCATGGACCCATGCTTCACTGTGGACGTTTTTTTACTGGTTTTATAAATGTAGTAAACAAAACAAAAATAATTCTCCGCTAAAACAGCTTTTCTCATAGACAAATCTTTCTCAGATTCCCCACAGATTTTACCCAGTAGAAATCTTCCCCGTAAAATTCTTCCGCATATAAAGCTTTCCCGTAGAATTCTTCCCCGTTGAGTTTTTCCCAGTAGAAGTTTTAGTTGTTTAGGTGGGTTTTAATGTGGTGAGTTTCAGTGTGCTGAGTTAATGTGTGGTGAATTTTGGTGTGGTGAGTTTTAGTGTGTGAGTTTTGGTGTGGTGAGTTTTAGTTTGGTGAGTTTTAGTGTGATGAGTTTTGGTGTGGTATATTGTAGTGTTGTGAGTTTTAGTGTGGTGAATTTTAGTGTGGTGAGTTTAAGTGTGGTGAATTATAATGTGGAGGGTTTTAGTGTGGTGAATTTTATTGTGGTGAGTTTTAGTGTGATGAATTTTAATGTGATGAATTTTATTGTGGTGAATTTTAGTGTGGTGAGTTTTAGTGTGGTGAATTATAGTGTGGTGGGTTTTAGTGTGGTGAATTTTAGGGTGAATTTTAGTGTGGCGAGTTTTAGTGTGGCGAGTTTTAGTGTGGAGAGTTTTAGTGTGGTGAATTTTAGTGTGGTTAATTTTATTGTGGTGAGTTTTAGTGTGGTGAATTATAGTGTGGTGGGTTTAGTTTGGTGAGTTTTGGTGTGGTGGGTTTTAGTGTCGTAAAATTTAAGTGTGGTGAATTTTAGTGTGGTGAGTTTTAGTGTGGTGGGTTTTAGTGTGGTGAATTTTATTGTGATGAGTTTTAGTGTGGTGAAATTTTAGTGTGGTGAGTTTTAGTGTGGTGAATTTTAGTGTGGTGAGTTTTAGTATTGAAATTTAGGTTGGGAGGTGCCACGCCTCTTTGTCCAATCCCGCCCATATATAGCCTATCATTCTTTCCAGCCGATACCGCATCTGTGGTAAAAATTTCAAGAAAATCGGATCAGCCGTTTGGACGGAGAAGCGGAACTAACGTTATTGCTTTTGTTTTTGTATTTTTGCTTTTGTTTTATTTTGTGCTTTAGCTTTTTTGCTTTTAAATTTTTTTTTTGTATTTGGGTTTTTTGTTTCATGTTCGTAGCTGATGAATGTGCCGAGTTATATCGTTTTGAAAGTTTAGGTTGTATGGGAGGTGCCACGCCTCTTTGTCCAATCCCGCCCATATATAGCCTTTCATTCCTTCCAGACCATACCACATCTGTGGTAAAAATTTAAAGAAAATCGAATCAGCCGTTTAGACGGAGAAGCGGAACAAACGTACAAACGTACAAACGTATAAACTTACAAACGTCAAACGTACAAACGAACAAACAGATTTATTATATTAATAGGAAGGATTATACCAATTAACATCATCATAATCATTTTGTAATGTTTTATTTCTTTGACGAGTAAGGCGATGTGAGTATTGATATGGTAACATAGTTTGCTTAGTTTTCGGTGTAATTTTACTTCCATCACTTGACAAAATTTGGTGATCCATGATTTGAAAAGTTTTTTAAACGTTTAGCTGCAGAACTTGCAGAGGTATGATTTATTTTATTAATTGTTGTATCCACATCCACATAATTTTCTTCATGTTCGTTAATATTGCTAAATATATGTTCATCAGCATTGAAGTCAGCCTGTGAAACAAAATCTCTTTTTCCAATATCTTTTGTTTGGGTTTCATTATCGTTTTTAAATATCCATTTTGTTTGAGTATCCTTATCCCTTAATGATTTATATGACTTTACCGATTTATTCTCTTTCTTCATATTTATTTCTTTTTTGGAAATCAAATATTTTGCTAGTTCTTGTTTCATTTCATACCATTTATTTATATCTTTAAGTGTATGAGAAGCATATATCGGAAGAAGTTTTCGTTTTAAAAAATTTGAATCTGATATATCTTTAGAATAGCGTTCATATGTAGAAGGGTTTAATAATACAAGCTTGGATAAAATATTAGACATTATCTAAAATTTTTCCTATAACACCGCTTAAAACAGATGAAATCAAAATTGGAATAAATCCTCCTCGTTGGATTAGATGTTTTCTCTTTGATCGTAAAACAGTTTTTGAGCAGCAAAGTTTTCTAATGACATTTTTATATGATTTTAACTTTACTAGATCGTTTTTCTTTACATTATGATTTTTATGTAAAATATTAAATGCAATTTCATTAATAGCTTTTATAAAATTATCATCCGCATTTTGTAGAATTGCATTTCGCAATTTAGGTTTCGCATTTTTAAGAACATATAAAATATATTTGTTCTCCTTCAATCGTTTTAAGTTTGCACGTCATTTTGAATTGAAACAAAGCAATAACAATATTCTTTATTGAAAATGTTAGATCTGAATCTTAATGCGTTATGTGCTTGTTGTGTAAGATCTATTAATAAATAACCATGAGCACTCTCAGTACAAGTGTTATATACTCGAACTAATTCTTTATAATTTTCAGGATAAATTTGTCTTGCCAGGCATTGAAATTGTAGTTTATCTCTAGGATTATTAAACATAACTATATATTTTGAATTCAATGATATATCTCTTGTATATGTTCCCTTATGAAAAATATTTTGCGTTACTAAAACAACTGATAAATTTCGGTGATGTGAACCTTTAGTAAATAGTTCACAAACTTTTTTATTATATGAGTCTAACATTAAATCATCTAAAATAATTAGTATAGATTCATTGGCGGAATTCTCAAAGTCATCTGGAATACCTTCAATAAAATTTACATTATCAATTTCTGGTAATGAGTTTTTTTCAGCATAACCAAATTACTTTCGTAATAGGAGAACTAATTAAATGTTTATTGTTAATAAGATTTATAATAAATGTCGATTTGCCACAACCTGATGGACCACAAACTAACATTGGTAATGGATACACAAATTGATGAAACATTGTTCTTTATGCTATGACTAACTTCAAATAAAAATAATTGTTGGAAGCATGTATTTTTTACATAAATATAAATTTTTAAAAATCAATCATTTCCATTATTGGCTGAACTCACTATGAGTAAAGAAGTTCTTGTAAATGAATTTCACCGACAAGCAAGAAGAAATTTTAAACGGCGTAGGTTTATACAAAAGGGTATTTCAGATACTTGGCAAATTGATCTTGTAGAAATGATACCTTTTGCAAAGATTAATAAAGGATATAAATATTTACTAACTGCTATAGATGTTTTTTTTAAATATTCATATGCAATTCCTGTTAAAACCAAAAGTGGAATCGATGTAACCTTAGCTATGCAAAATATTCTGGAAAAAAATAAGAATAAAATTCCAAATAATATTCAATCTGATCAGGGTAAAGAATTTTTCAATTCACATTTTACAAAATTAATGAATCGATTTGAAATAAACCATTATCATACATTTTCAAATATGAAGGCTTCAATAATTGAAAGGTTTAATAGAACTTTTAAAAATTTAATGTGGAACGACTTTAGTCTTCAAGGTACAGACAAAAAATATAAATATATATAATAATAAATATCATCGTAGTATTAAAATGTCTCCAAAAAATGTCAATAAATCTAATCAACAAATGCTTTTAAATACAGTTTACAATCATAATAAAATATTTAAGATGAGCAAATTAAAAATTGGAGATGATGTTCGAATTAGTAAATATAAAGGCACTTTCTATAAAGCATATGAATATAACTGGTCCAATGAGGTATTCAAAATAAATAAAATAAAGATCACAAATCCAATTACATATCAATTAATTGATTATCAAGGAGAATTAATAAAAGGAGGATTTTATGAAGAAGAATTACTTAAAACAGAAACATCAAATACTTATCTAGTTAAAAAGGTTAAAAAAAGAAAAAAGGATATGGGATATGTCAAATGGTTCGGTTTTGGAAGTGAACATAATTCATGGATCAATAAAAACGATTTATGAACTAAGTAAACTATATTTAATTTATTATAATTATGTTGTTCAAATATTTATATAAATAAAGTGATTTTTAATAAAAAAAACTAGCATTCTTATTAAAACATTTGAAAATAAAAGATGGGTGATTCCAGTTTTTATGTTACTTTATTATTATAATCGAGTTTAACTAATACAGCTAGCTTGCACTTTCAAAGCATAAATGCTTGATAAAATTTACCTACTAATAGTAGTTGGGCTCGTAACAAACGCATGCAGTTGTTAAAGTATCTACAATATTATTTTTGTTATTAAAGCTTCAATCTACATTTGAGTTGACTTTTTGACAAATTAACATTAAAATGTCTGCAATTATTAACTATATATACATAATTTGTTCTACTAAATGGAAGATAGAATAATGTATCACCATTTCTACTACTTCTACGATTTTGGTTAAAGGTTATATATCGTAGAAGCTCTGGTGAATCCAATTTACCAGTAATGAGTTGATATATATAGTTTACATCAGCATTTTTTCTGCGATCTTCAAGTGATTTCAAGTTTAATAGCTTCAGCCGATCCTCGTATGGTGGAAGATTGTAATTATCAACCCAATTTAAACCATTGAGAGCGAATCGTACAAAGTTTTGTTGTATACGTTCGATACGATCAGTGGGCACTTTATAAAAAGGAGACCATACTTGACTTGCATATTCTAGATGACAACGTACTAGAGTATTATATAGAGTTAATGTAGTCAAAGGACTATTAAATTCTTTAGCCCAGCGCTTGATAAAACCAAGCAATGAAGAGGCTTTTTTACATATATGTTCAATATGAAGTTTGAACGATAAAGTGGGATCAACAAACAGACCTAGATCCTTTACTATATGTACTCGACTAACATTTTCCTCTTTTAACATATAGTTATACTCTATATTGTTTCTCTTTCGAGAAAATATCATAGACTGACACTTATCTGGATTAAGTACCAAAAATTTAAATCTGTCTGCAGTAATTTAGCGTCCTTCTCATCCTTGATAGCCTTATAAATTTTCATGTCATCGGCATAAATTAATAGATTGGAGTACTTTATATTGTATATGACATCATTACTACCCTGAGGTACCCCGGATGTTGCAATAAGAGGTGAAGATGAAACTTTTCTGAAACGTATTAGATATGAACGATCAGATAAATAAGATTGTATCCATTTCACAAAGAATTCAGGAAAACCAAGTATCTTTAATTTGAACAAAATTAAATTGTGAGGAAGTTTGTCGAAAGCTTTACTGAAGTCAGTATATATGCAATCAACTTGATTTTCTGACTCGATTTCGTCAGTTGTGAATGAGGTGAAATCCAGTAGGTTTGATACCGTGGATCTACCGGTAACAAATCCATGCTGACGTGTTGTAATTACATGTTTACAATGAATTTTTACATGATCATACACAATGCGTTCAAACAATTTCGGGATAGATGAGAGTTTAGCAATTGGTCTATAATTGGAAACATCGTTTTTGCACCCTTTTTTAAAAATTGGACTTATAAATGAGTTTTTCCAAAATTGTGGAAAATTACCTTCATTAATTGATTTATTAAATATGATACTAAGGGGCATACATAACGACGCACCACAGTTCTTATAAACTGTAGCAGGAATACCGTCTGGCCCAGAGCTATAATCATCATCAATTGTATTGCAAGATTAAATCCGGTGTAAAGGACTAGTGATGTTTTGGGTGCTGAGTGCATGTATTGAAAATAGTTATTATCAATAATGAACGGATCACTACTAAACGACTGCTTAAAAAGGCTAGCAAATAAGCCACATATAATATCAGGGTCACTCGTGAACTCCTCGTTATTTTTAAATGATGCTGGAAAACCATCACTTTTCTTTTTAGTATTAATAAAACCCCAAAACTTTTTAGGGTCTGAAAATATTTTAAGCTTCATTTTTTCAACATAATCAGAATAAAGTGAAGCTGATTTACTTTTAAATTCCAGAAACATGATAGTGTATGTTTCTAGGTCATTAGGATTTTGACTATTGACATATCTATTCCATGCTCTATTCCTAGAATAACGTAAATTCTTTAATTCTTTGGTGTACCATGGATACGATGATTGCTTAGAAAATTTCAGACTGTAAGGTACCGATAGTGCAATACAAGAAAATAGTTCAAAGTAAAAGAAATTTATGGAACAATCGAGTTGATTATTGTCAATATAGTTTGATAAAAAATCACGTTTTGCAAATAACAATTCATTCATTTTAGCATAATCTGCTTTAGCAAAATTAAATTCATATACTTTATCTGAAGAGCGAGAATTAATTATATTATCTCTATCAGATTGGTAATAAATTGTTAAAGGTGGTGTTATGTATTGTTTTTTACTTTAATGTTTTTTACTTGTTTGATTTAATATTAATTTACATAAGTTGCTCAGATTTCTCCTGTTCATATATTTCATTTGGAAAATTATAAATTTTCATTTGAAATAGAACGTTACGAAAAGGAGAAACTGCGGTAAGTTGTTTTTATTTATTCTTTATAATATCTTAAAAAACATGTAAATTATTTTAGAAATAAAATTTCACATTATCGTGAATTTTAACCGCAACATTTCGTAACCGGAACATTTTATTTCGCATCTCAAGCCGATTTGTCTGCGATATTGTGCATATCGACGCCTGCACACTTCGCAATTAGTCTTCGATTGTCTGCATCGCTGCGCAAACTCACGCCTGCGCCTATTTGCAAGATCAAGATACAAGATTAAAGAATAATATTAATTGTCTGCGACACTGCGTATTAAACGACTGCGCTCTTTTTGCAAATTAATATTGTAGTCTACGTTTGTATAGTCCGTGGAAATGCAACATACGCCACCTCGTCGGAGTCAGCGTATTATTGAAGCTTCAAGGTCTCGCACGTCCAGCATGCCGGAAACTAATTCTGAAGTTTTGGATGCGTCATCCCATGCTGCATTCTTTGTTCCAGTAACAAGGCAAGAATCATCTCCAGTTGCTGAAGTTACAAGCAACATTAACGTTGCCTGCGCTAGGAACGTTGCAAGTTTAAGCTCAACAGAGGCATGTTCTTCCGGAAGAGTTGCTTCCTGCACCAACGCCATCATAGTTCATCCGGACGATCATGTTGCAGCTATGAGGAATACAATTGCTGACCTAGAACGCCGTCTGAGAGAAGCTGAAATTCAAAATGTTCAAGCGCGACCGTTGATTGCGCCTGAAAATATACACGCTCCTGCTTCACAGCCGCCACAAGTAACGAATTGGTATCAGCAGTCAGCGAACGCATCATCCACCAACATGCTACATCTAGCGCAGCAGCCATTTCCAGCACATGCAGATACACAATCAGTGTTTTGCAACAGTCGCCCCGCTAATCCATCTTCTGCTGTTCAATCTTCGGCCAGCAACTATGTGCCCCCTGGACCAAGTTCGCAAACTTTATTTTGCAACAATCGCACTGCTTTTCCAACTGCTGCTGCTGTTCAATCTTCGGCCACCAACTATATACGTCCTGGACCTAGTTCGCAAACTTTATTTGGCAACAATCGCATAGCTCCAACAGCTGCAGTTCAATCTTCAGCCTACAACTATATGCTTCCTGGTGCATGCTCGCAAACTTTATTCGGCGACAGTCGCGGTACTCTTCCGACTACATCATTACATTCGCCAGAATATAACTATATGTATTCTGAAGTCAACAATCCATGCGTTCAGAATATGCATCATGCACCGAGAAAACTTCAAGATTTGCCAGAATTCTCCGGCAAACCGGAAGACTGGCCACTTTTTTATACAGCGTTTGTTGAAACTACGGCAGCATATAATTATTCAAATTTGGAAAACAATCTGCGGTTAAATAAATGTCTTAAAGGCGAAGCAAAAGAAGCCTTGAAGTCTCTTTTAATTCATCCCAATAACGTTAATGAGGCTATACAACAACTCTCATTTTCATACGGTCGTCCAGAGCAGTTAATCCGAAGTCAGCTAAAGAAAGTTCGAGAAATTGTACCAGTTCCGGAAAATCAACTGCCAAAACTTGTACCATTTGCGATTGCAGCTAAAAACCTCGCAGTTTTTCTACAGTCCGTCAACGGGATGCATCATCTAGCAAATCCCACATTGTTGGAAGAATTGGTTGCCAAATTACCAATGACCAAACGCATTGAGTGGGCTAGATGTGCCGCATCAATTATGCCGTATCCAACTGTCAAGGATTTTAGTGACTGGCTGTCAGAAATAGCAAGATATATTTGCTTGGTTCCAGATTGTTCTTCTGAAGAATCAAAACGTCGCCCGGTGCTGCATGCAAATACCAACAAGCAGTTCAAAAATGTCAAATGCATCATTTGTGATGCATTTTTGATTGTCACCGCATTACTGATGCCACCGTGCCAAATAGGTGGATCATAGTTAAACGCCATCATCTTTGTTTCAGTTGCATGGCTACCGGACATTCAACTCGTACCTGTCGTCGCCGAAAACCATGCAATGTCAATGGATGTGAACGAATGCATCATAAGTTGCTGCATGATGACTCACGTACAACCAACACATCTGTTGAACCTCAACAAGCAAATGCATCAGATGATATTAGGCCGGTCCTCAGCTGTTCATCTGTTGAAGCGAGAACCAATAAATTACTTTTTCGAGTTTTGCCTGTTACTCTATATGGAGTCTCGAAAAAGGTAAACACATACGCATTATTGGACGAAGGTTCATCTATCACAATGATCGACAAAACCTTGATAGAAGAACTTGGATTGGAAGGCCGACAACAAAAATTAGATATACAGTGGCTCGGAGGTCGTTCTGCGCATGAGCCAGCCCTAGTCGTGGATTTAAAGGTCAGCGGTTTAAAAATGAAGAAACACCATAAATTAAGCAATGTATTTGGTGTCGAAAACTTGAATCTACCTACGCAAAGCATGCATATAAGCGAAATATCACTAAATGCAATTTCTTCAAAAGCAATTTCAACGCAGTCGTATACTAATGCAACTCCTAAACTTCTAATCGGACTTGACCACTGCCATTTGGGTCTGCCATTTGAGTCCATGCGTTTAAACCAAAATGGACCATACGCCGCCAACACCGAATTAGGATGGGTTATTTTTGGACCAACCAAAGAAGGACTCACGTCAACGTCTACATGCTTATTCGTAGACTCTCCAGCAGAAGATAACCTACACCAGCTAGTATCTAATTTCTTCAACACTGAAGCGTTTGGAGTAAGAGCATCGCCTCCGATTGAAAGTGATGTTGATCTCCGCGCAAGACAAATCCTGAAGGCAACAACTGTACACCTCAATGAAAGATTCCAAACGGGGTTATTATGGAAAAGCGATCACGTAAAGCTTCCTGCGAGTTTTGATATGGCGAGACAGCGTTTAGTTGGAGTGGAGAGGAAGATGGCACGTGATAAGCAGTTTGCCGAATCATATAAGGCAAACATCGATAGCTACGTAGACAAAAATTATGCTCGAAAGTTGAGTTCAAAGGAAGCAGCCAAAGTTGGACCAAAAACGTGGTATTTGCCCCACTTCCCAGTCATAAATCCTAACAAGCCAGGGAAGGTTCGGTTAGTTTTCGACGCTGCTGCGGAGGTTGGAGGAATATCGCTCAACTCACAGTTACTGAAAGGACCACAGGACTATAGAGCACTGCCAGCAATCCTGTTCCACTTTCGTGAAGGTCCCATTGCTGTGTGCGGAGACATCAAGGAGATGTTTCATCAGGTGCTGATCCAGCCGGAAGATAGATGTGCTCAACGTTTTCTATGGCGTGACGGCGATAACACAAGATCACCAGACGTATACGAAATGGTCTCAATGACATTCGGTGCTGCATGTTCGCCATGCTCTGCTAACTACGTCAAAACAAGAAATGCTCTGGCGTACAAGGAGAAATATCCACGAGCAGTTCAGTCCATTATAGACTACCACTATGTAGATGATTTTGTTGACAGTTTCACGTCGGTTCCAGAAGCAATTATGGTATCAACACAAGTACGAGACATCCATAAAAAGGCGGGTTTTGATCTTCGAAAGTGTTCTTCGAATTCGCCAGAAGTTATTGAAGCGCTTGATGGTTCTGAATCAGATATGGCGATTAATACCAAAGAATGTCTATCGTCTGAAAAAATTCTTGGTATGTTTTGGCAGCCTCAGACCGACAGCTTTGTATTTCATCTGAAATTCAATTATGTTGACAAGAGCGTTATCAACACTGGCCGTACACCGACAAAGAGGGAACTTATGAGTATTGTAATGTCTATATTCGATCCTCTTGGATTGTTAAGCCACTTTACTGTCATTGGAAAAACGCTGTTACGCGATGTGTGGAAGCGAAGCGTGCGTTGGGATGACCCTTTACCATATGAAGTCGCAGAAATGTGGGAAAAATTCCGAGTGCAACTAAAAAATGTTTCATCATTTCGTATTCCCCGACACTATTTTCAACATTGTTCTTCAACTCCACATGATTTGCAATTGCATGTGTTTGTAGATGCCAGCGAAGAAGCCTTCGCTGCCGTAGCATACTGGAGGTCATATAGTGCAGAAATTGGCATCAACGTTTCCCTTATTTGCGCTAAATCAAAAAGCGCACTTTTGAAGCTATTGTCGGTACCACGCCTTGAATTACAAGCTGCAGTGTTAGGAACACGCCTGATGAAAACCATATTGGAAATGCACACAGTCAACATAACTCGGTGCGTGTTATGGAGTGACTCTAAAACGGTTGTAAAATGGATACAGAGTGAACATCGTCGTTACAAGCCATTTGTAGCACATAGGATTGCGGAGATTTTGGATGTATCTAAGCCAGAAGATTGGAGGTGGATCCCAACCAATGAAAATGTGGCTGACGAAGCAACACGGACGAAACCCCGAATTGATTTTAACCCTACGTCGCGCTGGTGCCGAGGTCCTGCATTTTTACAAGAAAAAGAAGATTGTTGGCCAGTTATCGCTTCCAATACAAATGACCTGGCTAGAGACGATGAAGAAGTTCGTGCTAAAGTTACTTTAGTCATTGTTACAAATAGTTTTTTAGATGTAAGTCGCTTTTCTTCATATATGAGACTGAAAAGAACCATCGCTTGGGTTCATCGCTTCATTCAACACTGTAAGAAGGAAAAAATTCAACATTTCGAATATGGGCTCACGGCAGTTGAACTGGAAATTGCGGAAAATACATTAGTTCGATTCGCTCAGAAAGAGAGATATGGTGATGAATTGAAACTAATACAAAGCGGACAACAGTTACCTCTAGACAACAGTCTCCACAAATTGACGCCGTATATTGACAGCAATGGTCTTCTTCGTGTGAACGGTCGTTTGGATGCTGCCAGTTGTTTGACATATGCCACTAAACGGCCAATTATCTTGCCACCAGATCACCTTATTACAAAATTAATGATTGCTTATGAACATTGTCTGATGAGACATCAAAATTTTGAAGCGGTGATATGCAAAATACGAAGACGTTTTTGGGTCCCACGTTTACGTCAAGTTTTACGATCAATATCTGCTAATTGTGTGATCTGTAAAATTGCCAAATCTACGCCGTCAATACCATTAATGGGACAACTGCCATGTGATCGGCTTACACCATTTGTAAGACCTTTCACATACACTGGACTCGATTACTTTGGACCAATAATAGTATCTGTTGGACGTCGTCGTGAAAAACGCTGGATAGCACTGTTCACGTGTCTCACCATTCGAGCCGTCCATCTTGAAGTGGCTTATGATTTGTCCACTGATGCTTGTATAATAGCCATTCGAAATTTCATAAATCGTCGTGGGGTGCCTAGTCGAATACGCTCCGACAATGGAAAGAACTTCGTTGGAGCCAATGAAGAAGCAACCAGATTTTCTGAAGTGTTCGACTATGTAGCAGTACAAGCAGAACTGTCATCTAAAGGTATCGAGTGGTTATTTAACTGTCCTGCAAATCCATCAGAAGGCGGTGTATGGGAGCGCATGGTTCAGTGCGTCAAACGAGTTCTACGTTGCACGTTAAAGGAAGTGGCACCGCGTGAACATACGATGACTGCTTTTATTCTCGAAGCAGAGAATATCGTTAATTCAAGGCCTCTCACGCACTTGCCAGTTGAAATTGAGCAAGAAGAACCGCTCACACCGAATCATTTTCTTCTTGGGACTTCTAACATCGCAAACACACCTGGAATAAAGGAGGACGATGTAATGTTATGCTGTCTACGCAAGCAATGGCGTATCGCAAGACAATTAAGAAATTGTTTTTGGAGAAAATGGGTTGCCGAATACCTTCCAACTTTAACACGTCGAGTAAAATGGTGCCAAAACTCAAAGCCGCTCAGTGAAGGTGATCTAGTTTTCATATGCGATGCTAATGTGCCAAGAAGAGAGTGGAGTCGCGGACGTATCGAACGAGTTTATCCCGGAACTGATGGAACAATTCGACGTGTAGATGTTCGTACAGCAAAAGGATTATTTCAACGTGCTGTCGCAAAGCTTGCCAAGCTAGATATTGAAAGTGGTGAAACGTAGACGTTTCACGGGGCAGGGAATGTTATGTATTGTTTTTTACTTTAATGTTTTTTACTTGTTTGATTTAATATTAATTTACATAAGTTGCTCAGATTTCTCCTGTTCATATATTTCATTTGGAAAATTATAAATTTTCATTTGAAATAGAACGTTACGAAAAGGAGAAACTGCGGTAAGTTGTTTTTATTTATTCTTTATAATATCTTAAAAAACATGTAAATTATTTTAGAAATAAAATTTCACATTATCGTGAATTTTAACCGCAACATTTCGTAACCGGAACAGGTGGATTATAATTATCAATGCCTGTTAGAGCATGAATAGACCGTTTAACAACCGAATTATTACTGTCAGTAGTAAAAACCAGGTCAAGTTGTCTATCTAGACAGTTAGTAATACAACTTACTTGTTGTAAGTCAGATGAGCTCTAATGTAGAAGCAACAGGTATTTCTACTAAGGAACTTATAAAAGTATTCTTGACTGCAATTAAAACACCACCACCGACTGGAGAATTAAAATTCTGAAATAAAAATTCTTTTTAATATAGGAATTGACTTCAATCCAGAATTTTCATTATTAATATTGATAATATTATTAGTGCTATTTTCGGGCAGGCTTACTGCTACTAGCAAAGGCGCTGCATTAGGAGGTTGAGAGGGAGGAGTGATAGAAGTTTTATGTGAAATGCGCTTTGCCCGAGGAGGGTTTAGTGAGTTATTACTATTAACTCGTTTGCGCTTTTTGACCACTTTTTTGGGTGGAGGAACAATATCAGATGAGGCAGAATCGTCGATAATTGCTGTATGATTATTAATACAATCCGCCAAATGCTCAGTATCACTTGCATGTACCAATGAATTAAATTCATTTAATGAATTTAAAATTTCTATATAATTGATGTTTAAAGTATGGAGAGAGAGGTCTGCAAGTAGGACAATACCATTGCAAACCTGAGTGCACTGAACTTAAAAATTCTGTACACGCCATAGAAATATTGGCACATGGAGCATGATAAAGCTGTCCGCAGGGACCGGAACAAGAAAACATAGAATTTAATATGTTTTGACTCTTGCACTTCTCCCTCAAAGAACAGGCAGCAAAATTTTCTACTGATAAGAATTCCATTTATTATAACTTTTGAAAATAACAAAAGTACAAAATTAAAAAAATTTATAAATTTTAAAAATTTTAAAATTTAGTGCCGAATAAAAAAATTGGATCACTCAAGGGTTAAATGCTTACAGCTGTTACAAATTAATATACGCACTAACAACACAATAGAAAAACGACGTAAACAAATATCGCACAAAGAAGAATAGAAAATCACAGATAACAATAACAATGCATGCCGCAGTAATATTACACAGAAATAGACAAATATATGACTTAAATTGATTTAAATATAAATGTATTATAACAAATATTTAATATTTTATAAAAACAACGACACTTAACGACAAGAAACAGAACTTTGACGAAAACTCACTATAAGTATATTTAATATTCAATAAATACACTATTTAAATCACAGAAATCACTACATGAACTTGTAACAACGACCTGCACTGACAAAGAGACAAAGTCAACTGAAAATTAAGTAATAATTCCGCAAATATCTATGAAAATACTAAATCTACATTTACAAATTTATTAAAACAATCTTTGATTTTAAATGAAAACTGGGTTGTAGGTTTAACAGAAATTTCATTTCAACTTGTTAATAACCCATCTACATTTGAAGTATCTCGAAATTTGAATAAAAGGGATATTTTGAAATCAAATTTAAACTTTAATAAAAGTAATATCAAAAATGTAAATAGTGATCTAAAAATATAAACACTATCCCTATCACATATTTAAATTTCATGGACAAAATAAATCAAGCTATCAAGAATAGAGAAGAAAAACCACAAATTGCAGAAAATCAACTCAATGTCAATTCTAATCCTGAGACAGTTGTAATAAAAAAAATAAAAAAAATAAAGAAGAGTAAAATTAATAACTGAAAAATTAGACATTCAAGATAGTATAAATGAAAACCCTGAGTTGGTTGGCGTAAAAAGCAGTATTAATAGACACTTTGTATCGGAGAATACAATACTTAAAATGTTAGATGTTATATCGAACTCTTATGAAAAATTTAATTCACATACAAATTATAAATTAAGATCTAGCGAGCTATACAACCTAGTGTTTGTGTACACAGACATTATTAAACCCAGATATGTAGGCGATCAAAAAAAAAAATGCTTAAAAATATTTCCATGTTTAAATGAAATAAATTATATTCACTTTAAAAATATTGAATATTATCCATTGGAATCTTCAAATATAAATAATATTTCTATAATGATACGAGATGATGAAGGAAAGAAAATAAATATTATGTCGAATGAATTCCCCGTTTATTGCACGTTACATTTTCGTAATATAAAAGAAGCTTCATAAGTTGTACTGATATCATTTATATGTAAACCATGGACAGGATTTATTCTGAGTACTATCTTAATCAATCCGGATCAAATTTGGATAATATAGGAGATATATACCATTCTCTTAGAATCGTTCAATATGGTCGTGGAATTGGTTCATTTTTTTCGGCCTTGTATACACATCTAAAACCTCTAATGAAAACTGAATTAAATGCTTTAAAAAACCATTCACTCGAAATTGGAAAATCAGTTTTGGAAGAGTTAGGTACTAAACCTATAAAAACTATATTAACTGAACAGGGTAAAAAGGCTGTTCGAAATTTAAAAGAAAAAGTTATTAGCAAAATTAGAAATATACAAGATGGGAATGGAAAACGTATAAAATTCAAACGACTAAAGAAAAAAGATCATATGAAAACTAAACGTTCTAGAAGAAGGAAGTTTACTGATATATTTGGCAACTGTTAATTTATTTATGATGGCAGGATTTATTGAATGTATGAAAAGTGAATTAGATCTTTTTGAGTCACCACCTGTACAAACTAGCATAATTAAAACAGAGGAGGTATCATATAGTCCAATAGCAACAATTGACAACTCAACTACAATAGAATTTCTTTCACTCGGAAATGGTGAAACATATCGTGATCTAACTAGTGTTTATTTACGATTAATTGTATAAATTAATGGAAGTGGAGGAGTCATAAACAATTTACTTCATTCATTATTTCGGAGCTGTAGTGTTCATTTAAATAATAGAAATGTATCGCAATCTGATAATAATTATCACTATAGATCTTATATTGAAACATTATTAAACTATGGAAATGATGCTAAATCTACACATCTTGAATCATGCGGATGGTCATTAGATATAAAAAAATGAATTCACTAGTTGAGAATGAAAATCCAGGTTTAGCTAGACGAAAGAAAACATTTAAAAATGGAGAACTAGTTGAATTGATTGGAAAACTTCATGCAGATATATTTAATCAATCTAAATATCTTCTTAATAATGTGGATCTTAAAGTAACCCTTAATATGGAGAAACCTTCTCTTTATATACTAGAAGATTCAAAATCTGGAGAGTCATCTATTAAAATTCATGAAGCTAACTTATACATTAATCATCTTACCATTAATAGTAATATTTTAATGGCACATCATAATGTTTTACAAAGTAGAAATGCTATTTATCCATATAAAAAAGTTGAAATCAACACCCCGGCAATCATTCTCTACTGTTAGATAATGTTATAATTGGACAACTAACAAATTTATTAATATTTGGTATGGTAACTAATAAAGCATATACTGGTGATCGTTCGGAAAATCATTTCAATTTACAAAGATTTAATTTAGTTGTAAATGGAGTACAAGTACCAGCACAGCCGATTGAATTTGATTATAAACATGGACGTATAAGTACAAGGGGATATAACACCTTATTTAAAGGTACTGGCATACATTACTTTGATAAGGGACATCAAATAACTAAAGAATTATTTGATAACGGATATTTCTTACTTGCATTTGATTTAACACCAGGTCATAACAATAACTCACACTGTGGAAACTTAATAAATCAAGGTACAATACGAATTGAAGTTCGTTTCAGTGAAGCACTTTCTGAAGCAATTACGTGTTTAGCATATTGTGAGTTTGATAGTGTTTTGGAAATTGATAAAAATCGTACTGTATTACAATCATTATGAATACAAGTAATATAGAAAATATTTTATATAAAAATTTAGTAACTAAGAAAAATTTTAAAGGAGTTTTTGCATCAAATCAGCTACCTAGAAAACGAATAAAAAAGCCAGCATTTTATATTGTGAATATGGATTCATCATTCAAACCAGGATCACATTGGATTGTAATATATTTTCCTCGAAATGGGCCGGCTGAATATTTTTGTTCTGCAGGGAGTTCACCTATTAAACCATTTATTGTGTTTATTGCTGTATATTTATACATTTAAGAAGTAAAAATATTTCTTTTAATAAGTTCTTTAATTATTTTGATATATATAATTTATATATTAATGATATTTTAGCTGTACATTATTTTAAAAGTATTTTTAAGTTTCCTATAATAAAAAATAAATAAAACACTTTAATGAAAATAATTTATAAATTTGTCTTTTTATTTCTATTATTTAAAATTTTTACAAATTCATTGAATATAGTATAATAAAAACATTATTAATAATAAACATTTATTTTGTATATTTTATTCTATAATATAATTTTATTAGCTTATCAATGTCTTTGCATTCCTTGTCATAATAATAACAACCACATGTATCTGGTCCCTCCGTTAAGTCATCTTTGGCCCATGGACAGCTCTTATAATGTACTCCGTGCATAGTTAATATTTTTTCCATATACTGGTAATGCTTACAATAAGGGATAAACTTAATAAACTGTTTTTTATGATCGTCAAATAAAATATTATTAAATCCTTTTAAAAACTTTTTTACTTTTATAACTTCCATAATAGTATTCTTTTCCTATCAAATTGTAATGTAGACGATAAATAACTTTAATTCAAATTTCGATCCATTTATATATAATGGATATCTCTTTAAAATGAGTTAAAAAGATAATTCCATTAGTATAAATATACTCAATTAAAATTTTAAAGAGAGTATATAAAATTTGACTCAAGAAAAAACTAAATAAAATTAAACATGTTTTAACATGTTCAATCTTTAAAACTTATAGTATGTTGTTTAAAAATTGATCCCAATGGAGCATTATTGCTCCATGCAAAATTTAAATAAAAATGATCCCAATGGAGTCTTATGGCCCATTCATTCATATAAGCAAAATAAACGAATTAAATGACCATGACTTTGTAAAATAAAAATATACTACAATATCCATTATAGTAAAATTCACCTTGAATTAAATATGTGTCAATGCATTAATGCAGAAGTGCATTTACCTGTTTACAACAAAAAAATTACCCTCCAAAAAATATATGTCTAATAACAACATTCATTCATATAGCCATGTTTTAAATTACAATCTTCGTTCCTCAACAAAGTTTTAAATTGAACCCTTTGTTCCTCAACTCTCTTGATGATCATGCAACATAAATCATCAAGCATAAAACTGAAATTTAAATTGCTTCTATAACTTATACAACAACAAAATTATTACGTACATATATCTACGTTTATAAATATTGCCATTAAAAATGCTTACTCCGAAATAATTATCCCAACAACAATATGAGTTGCAAATTTACTCTTTACGGCTGCATGCCTTCATAACATACATATAATATATATGTATGTATCAACATTAACAACATATGTTAAAATGTCATCCCAATTGCTCCATGCCATTATAATGTATATAATATACATATAATACACCTGAAATTATACTAACAACTACTCTGTTACAAAATGATCCCTATTGAAAACAATAACAACACCTCTGTTAAAAAATTATCCGAACTGAAATACACTAACAACTACTCTGTTAAAAAGCGATCCCTATTGAAAACAATAACAACATCTCTGTTAAAAAATGCTCCTCATGGCGCCTTATGGCTCCATGGAGCCCCTTTGAGCCAGAACCGGCGCAAACGTACTACTGTATCATGTTAAAAAAATACTCCCTATCAAAACAATTAGAACGCTTTCGATAATATATTATCCAACCATGTTAAAAAATACTCCGTATGAAAACAATTAGAACGGTTTTGATAAAAAAAATGATCTCAACTGAAATACACTAACAAGACCTCTGTTAAAAAATGATCCCTATTGAAAACAATAACAACACCTCTGTTAAAAAATGCTCCTTATGGCTCCATGGAACCCCTTTGAGCCAGAACCGGCACAAACATACTACTAATTATTGCAGAAAATGTATAAGCAATATGGCAAAATTATCATAACCAATAAGTTACTTAGAAAGGATGTTAAATTCATTTGGACAGACGATTGTCAAAATTCATTTATTAAACTGTATTAAACATTCTCGCATATCCAGATTTTACAAAACCTTTTTTACTTAGAACGGATGCAAGTAACGAAGCAATAGTCGCAAGGCAAAGTAGTCGCAAGGCAAAGTAGAGAGAGACCGACCAATAGCATTTGCTAGTAGGGCATTAAATGGAGTAGAAAAAAATTACTCCACCATTGAAAGGGAATTTTTAGCTATAGTCTGGGCAACGAAAAATGTCTTAAAGTTCTAGGCTTACTAAAATGCCAATGGTTCTAACTGATATGCTAGTACGACCATTCGATAAAGTATACATGGATCTTGTAGGTATTTTACCGGAAACTATATCTGGAAATAAGTATATATTAACTTTTCAAGATGATTTTTCAAAATATATGTGCTGCGTAGCTATCCCAGACGCAGAAGCAAGCACTGTAGCAAAGGCATTTTACGACGAAATCATTACACGACATAACATACCAAAAGTATTGATAACCGACAATGGTTCGAATTTTGTTTCAAAATTATTTTCGGACACGTGTAAATTGTTAGGAATTTAAAAGTTACATATTACGCCATATCATCCACAGGCCAACGGCTCTTTGGAAAGAAGCCATCGACCATTAGCAGAGTATTTTCGAAGTTTTGCGAAAGAGGATGGGTCAAACTGGGACCAGTGGTTAAATACAGCAAGGCATGTACACAATAATACAATGCATATGTCCACCGGGCAAACGCCTTTCCGTACTTTTTACGGTTACGATTTTGAAATGCCAACCAATCTTAAACGTAAATGCTCACCAATATATAATACCGATGATAGCAACAAGCTTTTAAAATACCAAATTCAACGCACACACGAAATCGTGCGACAAAATCAAGTCAGAGCCAAAGAAAAATCTAAGCAAAGCTATGATAACCAGAGTTCGGAAATACTCACTCACTCTCACTCAAACTCATGAGTTTTGCAAAATATTTTTTTCTCGTTGCTACTCACCTCATGAGTGAGTAGCCAGAAAATATACGTCAAACTCACAACTCGTAAGAGAGTCGCATTTTGTGAGTAGAGATTTTGCTACTCACAAGAGAGTTTTGCGTTTCACCTCTCCAACCGCATTATGAGAGAGACATGAGAGAAGCAACAAGAAAACTCGCACTTTTCGTCAACTCATATATGTTCAAAGACAAAGAGAATGCGTTGATCTACTCACGCATTCTCTTTGCCAACAAATCTTCAAGCATATTATGGGAAATGACCTGCAACATTCTAAAATGTGGGTTATAAAATTTGCATTGCATTATTTTATGAGATATCAACCAATAACATTTTTACCGAGCTTTCAGTAAGGTGGGCAAAAAATGTGGGAAAAAATGGTTTGCAAATATCTCTCGTTTTAAATTATAAATTATTATAACAAATAAAAGCGAATTAAAAATCCAAACATTTTTTCCCTGCTATAATCATATATAACAAATACCAAATCATTTTTATTATTCTTTGCTGGATATCATGATTTGTTAAATTTATACGTATATTAGATGTTTTTTAAAACAGCGACGTCATTATGTATATATAATATACATATACGTATACATAATCTACAATAAAGGCACATTGAAGTTTTCGTGGCACCCTGTATATATCGCATGACAACAGCTAGACGCAAAATAACAGCAAAACACTGCTAGCAACACAGTACAGCTTGTACAAAAATAAGTTCTCGAATAAAAAGATCACAAGCTTGGATGCTGTCTTGTTATATTCGCATATGTTTGTTGTTTGTATATGCAGCGATCAGTGTTGACATTCTGTATTGATATATTTCTAAAAAAAGGCTAAAAAATGCAAATATAAATATTGTTTACTATTTTAACCTTTATATCAAATTTTCTTTTTTTTTTTATTCATTATTTGGAATGATTATAAAGTTTTTGAAATACATTTAAAAAATATGTAAAAAAAAATCCCGTATTGAGATTGCACAATGCAACATATATATTTTGATTTCGCGTTAATTGCAAAAACGTTGCGAATTTGTTTAATGTTTGTTGGCTGAGCTGTTCGTAGGTTTTGGTTTTCAGCATTAGTGCATTTATAAAAGAGAGTTTTTAAATTAATAAAAAGATGGGGAAAAAAAGAAATATTCTTTAATATTCAAAAATATTGACAGTTAAATAATTTCGTTTTGAAGTTTAAAACTAATTTTAAACAAATTTAAATTCAAAATATTTTTTTCCGTACGCGCACGTGATGGTGCACATAAATGCTGGACTTCACAAGTCAAATCATCATTATGTTCGCGTTAAATAAAAAAAAAGTATTTTTTTTTGGTGACTGTTAATTCATAGACGGAAGACGGATCATTTGGGATTGATTTTAAATAACTTCTTCCATTGTGCTATTTCATTCATAAAATCAGACCTGTCCATGTTTTGTTATCGATAACATTCGATGACATTCAATCACATTTTAACTCAAATAATCAAAAACAATTTCGAAACTGATGAGATCGCGAAACTGTTGAGATCGCTGAATGCAGCCAATGTAAATCGGGCATTATTTATAAAATAAAACATTTTATGTTTCAACGCAACTTGTCTGGTAACACCGCTTACTCGTTGCATACATACAAAAAATGAGCACCATGTTTATACAATTTGGCCTTGTACTTTTATGAGTATGAGAAAAAGATAAAATGCGTAATGCTACTCCCTGGTGAGGAGAAAAAAAATGAGTTGAAAACAGCACTCATGAGTAGTAAAATTTTTACTCTCCGATAATTATCCATTTATGAGTAGAGAGTAAGTTGGATTTTTTTCTCTTACTCACTCATGTCGTGTGTTTGTAAAATTAAATGTGTGCTTTCTCACTTATGCGGATTATGCATGAGTGAGTCATTATGTGTATTCATTTATGTGACATTCCGAACTCTGATTATAACTCATTACACCCAATAATGTTCAAAGTAGGCGATAATATTTTACTAAAAAATCAAAATATGAAAAATAAATTTTCACCAGTTTGGGTGGGACCCTACGAGGTACTTTACCCTTGAGATTTGTATCAAGGGTAAAGGGAAAAAAAATCATAATAATTTGTTGAAAGCATACAACAGTATAGTTACGTACAGTTAAAAAACACTGACTGCAACAAGAACCAATAATTTTTAACATCATTTAAATAAAGTCAAATAGTTAGTGCAGGACAGAATAGCTAAGTATTACATATTGAGAATGACTGGCATTGCTTCATGTACTAACGAATTTGCAACTACAAAATAAATAAAGAAAAGAGAAAATCTATAACATGAAAAGAATCTTTATTTCAATTCTATTTTTTTAATCCTCATTTCAATTCTATTCATTTTTTTTAATGTAGATGTTAAATAAATTATAACATTTTAAATAAATTAAATTTAAATAATTTATAAAATACAAAAAATGTCATGTAATATTGCCGAAATAAAAATAGCAGAGAGAAAAGCTATGTATTAATTGAAGATGACTAGCATTAAATATAAACAAATAACAAATCAAATTATTATTTGCGGTACGAATTTGCAAGATATAAAAATCTACGATGTCATTAAAATTGCGATAGGTCAGTACCTACCTCAATGGCATTTTAAACAAACAAGTTCATTGCAAATAGAGCGCAATACTCCCAGCTCATATTAATATAGAAGGCTGGGATATATTCATATGCCAACCGATTAAATGCACTTCAGCATTTTACAGGCAGAAGGCACTAACGTACTGGAAATGAAATGAGATACGGTACTGCAGCGACAAAACTGCCTAATATTTTTATCATTATCACAATTTTCATTCATGAAACTAAATAATGCAGATATGCCTGTTTAAAAAAAATAAAAATAAAAATCTAGCAAACTAACAAACTTACAAAAGTTTTAAATTCATCATTACACGGTAATGAAAATAAATAAGTACAGTTGAGATGTACAAAATTAAATATTTTACAACTAAATATATCAAATACATTTATGTAATGCTAAGAAATCGCGCGCACTTATTTCCTAATTCTTAAAAAATTCTTAGTCAGTGCATGAGTAAATAGTATTATTAAATATGACTAGCATTTAACCATGTACTACTGGGATTCTAAATAAAATAATTTGCATTGCAACAATACAGAAACATATCTAAATATATGTTTCCAAACTAAATCATATAGTACATGTTAACACATATATTAACTATTACAACTATTTAATGTATAATTATGGCCATAGCCTTAACAATATGTATTAAGGGTTAAGATGAGAAATATTTATAAAAAATCTATATAAAATGATTAAGGATTCCATTTAAATATGTGAAAAATTGAATTTCTTTCCTCTTTCTTTTTACGATTAGCAATAAAGAGCGAAACCAATATAATGATTAGAATTGTCACACTGGTCCTGATGTTGGCAGCCAATGAAGCAGTCAACATCACGCAGACTGTAATAGCGCTTGTAGAGGCGGAGAATGCATTTTCTTTTTTTAATTTGTTTAACATATCGCTTTCCTATAATTTACGACTGTGGCGCCATCTAGTTGTCGCTGCGAACAAATGTGACTTCCGTTGCGTGCAAATTCATATTCTTTACTTCTAAATTTATTGTATTTTTCTTTAACGTAATTGGAAAAATTGCGTTAGCTGATCAATTCAGCAAAAATAATTGCTTTAAACCAACTTCATGTCTGCAAAAATTAATTTGATCTGTCTTTTCTGATCCAGATTTCGTCAAACGAACACGTCAAAGTTTTGTAAAAAAAATATATTAAAATTTAATTTGTTTTTTTATATTTGGCAAATTATAAATGTAATAGAATAAATTAATTTATTCTAAATTACATACATTTATTTATATTGAATAAAAATCGTGAGTATTAAATGAAATTGTAAATTTTGTTATCATAACTTAGTAAAATATATTAATTTGATATATGTCTAATTTATTCAGACACTCAACTTTTGCTACACTTTTGAAAAAATCGCATTTTGTTTCAACAATTAAATTGCGAAAGGAAATTATTTCCAAGTTGCAAATTTTTTAAGAAAATGTAAGTTTTTCTATTTATGTGTGATTTACATTTCTTTCAATAAATTTAATATTGATAGCAATCATTGGCATATCAGATATAGACGGATCAGAAATCTTTCAATTTTTATTAATTGTTGGTGCCACGTCCAACACTGGGTAATTTCATTTATTTCCCTCTCTTTATTTTATAATATTAATCAAATCGATTCTCACAAATCTGGCACCAAACTGCAAAAACAATTTGGCTGTATTAACTTGATCGCACATAAGCATTACATGTGAGAGCAGTTGCTAAGGTCACAGCATTGCAGCAGTGAATATTGGCAGACCTCAATATTCGCAGAATTTCGTCGCAGCATCAACAACGCCACGGTCGTGTTAAATTTAAAAGAAAAAAAACTAAAAAGTACAGCTATGTGTTATGGTGGATAAATTACCAACAACGCCACGGTCGTGTTAAATTTAAAAGAAAAAAAAACTAAAAAGTACAGCCAAGTGTTATGGTGGATAAATTAAAAAGAAACCTTGCAAAGCCTTTTTCGTTAAAGAAGAAAAACATAAAAAATACGTATGTGGTTAAAGCGATAAAAAAGGCCGAAATACCCTAAATATATAATCCCTAGTAGAAATTTACCCGATGCGCCACCGGGAAATGATCGGGTTTACGTTGGGTAAGCCCTATTAGAGAAAATATGATCATTGCCTTTGCATGCCCTTATCATGCTTACCATAGCAGGGTTTACATTATCTAAACAGTCAATGTTCCCGATCATAGCTACATTACTTGTTCCTCATAACGAAATTAGCATCAGTCAATGATCGAAATTAATGAGAGAAACCCTATTATGCTCGGGCTCAGACAAGGCAATTTTCGCGTAAATATTAAAATGGGGAATTGCCCGATCAGTACATGATCATGGCCTGAGGTCAATACATGATTAGGACACTGCGTTACAAGGACATTATGGGCCTCGTCATATCCCGATCATCTCAAATAATGACATGATCACTTCATGACCATGGCCCTACCAAAATTTCTATTAGGGATATATACTATATATAATATATACTAGCACGTGCACGACTCGTGCCAAGATTTTAAGAATTCAAAGATATGGAGCGATTTTATTATTATAAAAAACATTTTTATTATTTATATGAGGGGCCCGTGCTTAGCTGTTGAAGTTTTTTTATTGGTTGTATAAATGTGGTAATCAAATAATAATTCTCCGCCAAAACAACTTTTCTCAAAGATAATTCTTTCTCAGACTGCGCTTCCCCGTAGAATTATTCCAATTAGAAATCTTCCCCGTAAAATTCGTCCCCATAGAACGCTTTCCCGTAGAATTCATCCCGGTAGAATTCTTTCCCGTAGAATTCTTCCCCGTAGAGTTTTTCCCAGTAGAAGTTTTAGTGTGGTGGGTTCTAATGTGGTGAGTTTTGGTGTGGTGAGTTTTAGTGTGGTGAATTATAGTGTGGTGGGTTTTAGTGTGGTAAATTTTAGTGTGGTGAGTTTTAGTGTGGTGAGTTTTAGTGTGGTGAGTTTTAGTGTGGTGAGTTTTAGTGTGGTGAGTTTTAGTGTGGTGAGTTTTAGTGGAGTGAATTATAGTCTGGTGAGTTTTAGTGTGGTGAGTTTTGGTGTGGTGAGTTTTAATGTGGTGAAATTTTAGTGTGGTGAGTTTTAGTGTGGTGAATTATAGTGTGGTGAGTTTTAGTGTGGTGAGTTTTAATGTGTTGAATTTATGTGTGGTGAGTTTTGGTGTGGTGAGTTTTATAATGATGAATTATAGTGTGGATAGTTTTAGTGTGGTGAATTTTAGTGTGGTGAATTTTAGTGTGGTGAGTGTTAATGTGGTGAATTATAGTGTGGTGGGTTTTAGTTTAGTGAATTTTAGGGTGAATTTTAGTGTGGCGAGTTTTAGTGTGGCGAGTTTTAGTGTGGTGAATTTTTGTGTGGTGAAGGGTCCGGTACGATAAGTCGAAATTTAAAATATCGAAACTAAAAATACCGAAGACTAAAATGTAGAAAATAAAAATGCCGAAACCTGAATATGTCGAAAAAAAAATGTTGAAAACTAAAATGTTGAAAAACAAAATGTCGAAAACTAAAAATGTCGAAATTTAATATGACGAAAAAAATTATAGAAAATGTCGAAAATATATATTTCAAGTAAATATAATAAAACACGAAGATAAAAATATTAAAAAAGAACAAAGTTATTAAAAAAACAACGTAGACATCATCATTATGAGTCCCGTGAATATCGGAATCTCCGCTACGAATTCAGATAAATATGCTGCCTTCAAAATTCCTTATTAACACTTATAATAAATCAACTAAAATTTTGATTTTTTTTTAAAATGCTTTTTTTTAAGGATCTGCAATTTGAAGTTCAAGAATAACGACCGTTGGGCATATGTTCATGTTAAGAAGAAATTTTCCAAAAGATTGTTTTGTTAGTTTTAAAACGAAACCTTAACGATGTTTCTAGTATCAAGAGAAATTTCAATAGGAACCACCATACGAAAGTTATCATTGACAATTTTTATACCCTACACTAAGAGTGAAAGGGTATATTCAGTTTGGTACGCCGTTTGTAACACACTGAAGAAAGCATCTCCTGTATGAAAAAGTATATATATTCTTTATCAGCATGACCTCCTGAGTCGATTTAGCGATGTCCGTCTGTCCGTCTGTCTGTCCGTTTGTCCTTCTGTCTGTCTGTCCGTCTGTCCTTCTGTCTGTCTGTTGAAATCACGATGACGGAAAAAGTAGAAGAGCTAGAGCAATTAAACTTTAGATTTAGATTACTTATATATCTAAGCTGTCTGAACAAAATTGGCATGATCGGTCTATTGTGACCTGAGAACCGACCACTTATGTTCAAATACCTCATATAAAATTTACATCTACAAATCAATTTTACTGTATACGTGCTTAGGTAAACTTTTTTGGTCAAATATATATTGACATCATGCTGAAATACATGAAAATAATGTTTTCCTGCGAAACGAGTTGTGGTTACCAAAAAAAAAAAATCGAAATTCGGTACACCTACCCATTTGTAAATATGGGTATCAAATGAATGGAAATTCTTCAGCGATTGAAAGTTTGTAGATATTTTCAGGATTCGTATACCCTGGTGACCTATATACCAATTTGAATGGTAACCACACATATGTGTAGGGTATTTATAGTCGGATTAGACCGACTATAATTTTGATAATCCTAACTATCATAATAACACCTACTTTATAATTTTCGATGTGATCTAACCTTCCCAACTGGTTTAACTTTGGACTGTATCTCTGGAAGTGTGGTGAATGCAGATCCCGATACCCTTTATCAGTTGCCAAAATATCATTGAAATCGAAAAGAGTGAGTTAATGCTGGGAGATTTGGTGTGGACTTGCTCATATAGGAGTTGAATATTGTATTTCAACATTTTTATATTTCGGCATTTTAATTTTCGACATTTTTTGATCCTATATAAATATAATTTTGTGTTTATAGTTTTAAAGATTTTTTGACATTTTCTAGCTTTAAAATATTTTTCGACATTTTGTGATTCGGCTAAATATTGTTTCGGCGTTCTAAGGCTTTCATAATTTCGACATTTTAAGGTTTCGACATTTTTTTTCGACATTTCGTACGGATCCCGTGGTGAATTTTATTGTTAATTAAAAAATGTATATTATAAGTGGTTAATAATACAAAACGAGAAAAATGAATTGGTAAATGCTAGTGCCAAAAACGTTAAAATGTGAAAAAAATGATATCGAAAATAACGCATTAATAATCTTAATACTAGTTAAAAAAAAGGTATTAAATCTTAAAATTTGCCTAAAACTAGTTTAAAAATGGTTTAAAATATAATAAAATAATATAAAAGATATTGATAAAAATAGTTGGGTATTGATTTAAAAATTCTTAACAATAATTTAAAATTGTTTAAAAATGTTGCTATATATTTATAAAGAAAAAAAAAATAATTGGGTTTGAAAAAAAATATATTAAATAAATAATTTAGAATCAGTTTGGATAAATATTTGTTAAACATCATTTTTAAATGACAAAAATAATAATTAAAACAATTTAAAAGTACCTAAAAAAACAGACACACATATATGTATTTTTTTTAAACATGTTTTCTAATTTACATTTATATAAATATTATAAATTCTAAAAATATTCAAAACCTACATATATTCAAAATAATGAATCTCTATTAAAAAAATATATATTACGTTAAAAGTATAGTATTATATATATTTAAAAAAATTTGGTGAAAACGTGGTTTTTAAATATATAATATGCTAAAATAAAATGTATAACATGTAAAAAAAAATACAAAAAGAAAAACCGTTTTAAAAAAAAAATATAATATACCAACATTTAGTGATCATCAAGTGTTCACTGTATAAATGTGTGATGCTATGTTGATAACATAAGTTTACCAGAGCATGAGGATAAAATAATTTTTATTTTAGCATAAGAAAACATGTTTAAATAATAAATTAAGATTTAGATTATACATTAAATTGATCTCAAGTTTAACATTCATGGTTAATCAGTGGTTTCAAAGAAGTTGTGATTGTTGCTTATCTCTTGTGATATAAAACAAAAAAAAAATAATAATTTTCGCTTTTAAAATAATTTATAGCGCTCATCAGTACATCAACAACATCAACGTGATTCAACTCTACGAAAGATCTTTCGTCGAGGGAGCACCAATGCTGCGAATTCATGCGTAAGTTTGTACTCATTGAAATTTTTTAAATTTTCATAAATTAAAGAGCGAAGGTGAAATAAAGGTGACCAGCCGTAAAATTTAATTTATAAAGAAAAAAAAGATTTGATTAAAGAAATGTTTTATTAACTATTTTTATAAATTATTAATAAAATTACTGTTATTAACTAAAGTGTTGGAAAAAAAAAATAATTTTATAAATCAAATTTTGTGCTGGCCAGAAAAAAAAATAATAAAAATATAAAAAAATAATAAAATAAAAAAAAATAAAAATATTGTTGGCAACGTAGAAAAATATTAAAAATTTTAATTTTTAAAATTAAAAAAAAAATCTTTATAAATAATTTTGATAGAAAAAATATCAAAACGTTATTCAGTTCATAATTAGTTCAACTTAATTTTTTTTTTGTGGCACTTTGAAACCATACCTTTTGTTTTGATTAATTACATAGATATTTATTTTATTTATAAGAAACATTACAATAATTTTGTATACAATGATTATATTACATATTATATATATTTTAATTTTAATTTTTGGTAATTTTAAATACTCAATTAATCGTTAAAATTTATTATTGTTTTTGTGTAAATTCAGATGAATTACTTTG
Organism: Dryomyza anilis; assembly: GCA_951804985.1. NCBI lineage: Eukaryota > Metazoa > Arthropoda > Insecta > Diptera > Dryomyzidae > Dryomyza > Dryomyza anilis. The sequence continues at coordinate 29,096,715 of OX638135.1, read as the reverse complement.
GGTCATGGGATATTTTCTTTATTATCGAAATAAAATTGTCATTACTATGTTAAACAAAATTTTTGAGATTTGTTTGATTTTGAAATTATTGGTTAAGATCTTGTAGTTAATATTATAGGGATCACTATTTTATACAACAATGGAATTGTTTCAGTGGTCATGGCTGGGAGGGTAAATGTTGTGCAATCAACATCATGGCACAATCAAAATATTTTGCATGTAGTATTCTTTCCTTCTGTTCACAGCATTAAATGGCTGATTTTTCTTTTGCTTTCTTTGTCCACTCTCATAGATATCGAAGCACGCGATATTAAATTAATTCTGTAGCGCAGTACTCAAAGCGGAAGTGGCGAAACAAGACCCCTACCCCCCGACGAGCCCTAGCCGGAACCACCGCGTACAACCGTTTCTGCAACCAAAAATATCTGCATCTTTTAGATCGTTGTATGCTACAAGACATCAATTGATGATACAAGATTATTTTTTGAGAAGACAACTGATGCTTTGTTTTACAATGATGAATGGACAATAATAGCTAAATTTAAACCGCTACAACTGAACGATTTCCTGGAGCTGACAAACAAATACATAATTACAGCAAATACAATGTGCGAACAAATGAGTAACAATGTAAACGGATCCAGCGTAAAAAGATCGTGTTTAGCAGCAACACGGGAAACCATGGCAATAATAGCCACACTACAGAAAAATGAAGAAATGATTAAGCGTACCGTAATGAGTAACAGACAAAAGAATTCACTCAATTTCATTGGCGAAAGACTCAACTGGGCTTTTGGACTGATGGACAATAATGAAAGAGAGACTATATATAAACAACTCAATAATATTGATGATAATGAACATAAAACATACGAAATTATGAAAAGACAAATTACGGTGATTTCATCAAATTATAACAAGATAGCAGAACCTTTACTAAATTCCTTGAAGGAAGTCGAAAATCTGCAAAATGTGTTAAACATAACAATAAAAACATAAAAGAACATCAATGATAAAATAAACCAACAAGTTAGTCATTTACTATTCATGATGGATACATTGGAAATTCAATCTAAAATGAATGCAAACCTAATCGAAATCCAAGGGCAGGAGCTGATGGAAATGGCAATCATAGATGATCTATACAAGGGACGATTACACCCGACAAAGAGGAAAGGCGAAATGGTTCATTCAAAAATCATTTGAAATGCACCGTGCATTGACAGTACGAGTTTTCCCAGGCACAGACGACCTAATAATAGTTATCAAGACACCACTGCCTGATGATTTGTTGTTCACATTATATAGAATTTACCCAATACAAAGATTAATGAAGAATGGGATGCATTGGTTAAAACAACATATGACTACATATCGGAAGTAGAAGACTGGAGCAAGTACATAGGTCTAACGAATGGAGCTTGCAACCTACACAACAAAGAAATGATACTGCCATACGAGTTTACACATCAATGCATTAGGAATATAACATACAAGAAGGAAGAACATACAATTATGATAGAAAATCTACAAGGAAATTGGTCATCATTACCGTATTCAAATATATCACAAACACCGTTACCGACTTGGTGCCAGATCACAGACCAAATTAAACTATCAATTACTAATATCCATTAAGTATTAGATAAGTAAAGATCATAACTGCATAACTAATATAAACTCACTAATTTACTCTTAATTACTCTTAATTAAAAATAGAAATAAACGTAATTTATACCATATAATTTGTACCACATAAAATAATTTTAGAAATACCTCATAAAATATTGTAAAAGGAAAAACTATTATTATTTTTAATATTAATTTTCTCTTTTTTTATAATAATAATTTTTTCTTACAATAAGGGGGAGTTATGTTGTGTATAATAATTTTAGAGCATACTGCTAACATAAGAGCTACTTTTGTGTATCATAATCGTAGAGCTTACACTTACTTACGATTCACAATATAATTTTAACCAGTATATTTTTCTTGATGATATATTTTTAGGGTTAAGAATTATGCATGTTAAACACATACAGCATTTAATTGTATTCGCACAACACTTAACATAGCCAGTATAGTACGCCCACAATAAATATGTCACTCTGATCTTACAAATAAATGCTGATTTAGTTATGTTAGCCTATGAGCCACTTAGTAATGCTGACTAAGGTATTTGCATGATGAAAGTACTCAATTAATTGTGAAATTATGAGAATACGAGGTGTTATGTAGAAGTTAAGTATAGACTAAAAATCAATTGTTTCCGATAAGCTGAAGTGGCTAGTTCTAAGTATTAGTGTACCAACTTTCAAAACGAAATAAAATGTCTTAAAGTAAAAAAGACTCTGTTGTTTTAAATAATAAAAAACAGGAAAAAGGACTTGGTAAGTATAAAACGAGTTGGGAAAGTTAGGTCACATGGGTAAGTTCGGTCACATGGGGCGGGTTTTTATAGTCGGTCGGGCCCGACTATGGAATACCCTACACCTTTGTTGGAGATATTAATGAGGAATATTTAATTGTATACCTTAATTTTAAATTTTTAATTATGCTGAACCTCCCCACCCTCAGAATATTATTCATATATCAGAAATTTACGTCTTATATCCCCATAAATTAAAAAATTTATATAAAGTATAAAAAAACTAAAAAAAAATTGAAAAATATAATTGGTCGGACCACGCCTATATTTAAAATTTTGAAAGGCTAATATTCCATAGATTTGATTTTAATAATTTACGGATCAAATTTCCACTATGAAAACCCGGTAAATAATGAAAAAAAAAGTGGGCGGATCACGCCCATTTTTGGACCACATATTTTTAGGTGAATTATAACAATACGTTTTAAATTTTATAACTATCCCTTGAATACTTTTCGAGTTATTAGTTTCGAAAGAGTTATATAAAAGTGACTTGTATGGGAGGTGGGCATGTCCGTTGACCGATTTGGCTCATTTTCAAACTTAGTTCGTACTTTTGGCTAAAATATATTGAGACGAAATTTCATCGCATTCTGATCAGTATTTCACAAGTTATTCTGTATTCGGGCAGCAAGACAGCAAGACGGACAGACAGACAGACAGACAGACGGACATGGCTAAACGGACTCGGGTAGTGATGCTGATCAAGAATATATATACTTTTCCATACCGGAGACGCCTCCTAAGGGGCGTTACAATATATGCACAAAGTTAATATACCCTGTACCTCATAGGTGTAGGGTATAATGATCAAGGAAGTTAATGTCAAGTTAGGACTTCAACATACAACACAGGGTCATTTGAAAAGTCGCCATTTAATAATTTGCAAAAATAAATCTTGTTGGAGAACGGGTCCAGTATGCAACACATCATTTAGGCTCTAGTTGGCAGTTGGCAGTATTGCTGGATGCATTAAATACAACACGCAGCTTTATTGTGACACGTAGTAGTGGGTGGGTGGTAGTGGGTGGTTGTGCACGATTTAGCTGGCGAATGAGTCACTTTTCTCATATGACCATGTTGCAAATATTCGCAAATTGCTTGGTCATATTCTGTTTTAAGATGGGGTCTTTTGAGTAAGGACTTTTCATTTCTCAAATATTGCGCCATTGCAATTTGTCTTGATCAAGATCAATGCAATTTGGCCTAAGGGTTTTCGGCGTAATGTCTGTATGAAATTGTTTTAACAATTCATATCTGCATTTGAGAGGGTCGTGGATTTTGGTACTTCTTCAATTTCCCAGAAACGAGTCAATAAAGTATCGTGGGTCACTTTATTAAAATATGTAACAATATTGTTGGATCTTGACTCAGGAATTGGCACAGAAAGTATCCAACCGAATTCAGTTTCTTGCTCCAACAAAGATTCTACAATGTTGTGCTGAACCGTTACGTATAATTTGTGTGTATAGATCACATCCTATGATTAAATCCACGGGTCGGGTTTATAAAACTGGCTATCAGCCAACTGTATACCATTTAAATTTTCTAGAGGGTCGGGTCGATTTGATATGATGGCAAGTCACTTGTGAGGGTCTTAAGTGCAAGTGCTTGCGTTTTGACTCTGAAATTCGGGTTAATCGGTGAACGCAATGTCAGTAGACACGATTTGGACGGGGTGGCTGCAACTGTTTGGTTGAGTCATGTTACCTGAGCGCCTACGGCGATAGTTGGAAGTCCTATTCGCTTCCTCAACTGCTCCGTGATTAAAGTCGCTTCTGGTCCAGAGTCGATTCATGATCAATGTTGAGCATTTTTGTTTCCAGAAGAATGCTCTTCATCGCAAAACGTGTCTCTTCGATGTCTTGGGTGGGTCTTGAGTCAGTGGACTGTATAAGGGTGGTCTTTTGGGTCTGCTTTCGGGTCTAGCGATGCTAAATGTAAAAGCGAATGATGCTTTTTGCTACAAAAGCGACATTTATATCCGCTCTTACAGTCCCTGATGCTGTGAGGTACTGCTAAACAATTAAAACAGCACTCAAATCTTTTCACAGCATCGTGTCTATCCTCTACTTTCATGGATATGAAAGTAGAGGATAAGCACACTCTTTCACAAAGAGTGTGCTTACCATTGCAAATTCTGTAAATGGCACCATCTACTTCCCATTTTGATGGCTTGTCATGGATGGGTCTTGGCTCAACAAATCTGGGTCTTGTCGTTTTAGTTGCAAATGGATTTTCATATACATTTGTGTAAAATGCGTTCAAACGTTTGTCTCCCCACGTTTTGTGTCCAGCATTACTGGAAACTGTCTGTTGGCTAGTCTTCGTAGTCGAAGACTTAATATCGACAACAGGGTCTTGTATGTTTGGGTCAAAAACTTGTACAAAATTCTCCATTCAGGAATTTCTGAACTATCTACTAAAGATCTTTCAAATATCTCTAGGTAGAACACAGATAAACTAGAATTGGACTCCAGTTATTTGTGTCTATATCCAACATTTGCAGGGTCGTCACACAGTTCTTTATTGTCCGTTGGAACTTTTAAATAGAGCTACCGGACTCAGACGTAACTGGTGGCAAATTCAATAGGGTCTTGAGTGGAGCATTTACTTGCATTCTTTTATTCTCGTATTGTTCAACGAGATAACTCCATGCCAGTATAAAACCATCATTGGTAAGAGAACCATTTTTAACAATGTTTCTTGCTTCGCCTCGGGTCTTTTGATTAAGATGGAAAAGTTTTTCCACATTGCTTAATGTGGCGTTGTTGATGTAGAGAGCAGAAAACCTATCTCTAAAAGTGGGCCACTTGACGTAGTCACCATCAAAATTATCCGTGTCACACGGGGGTAAATTAATAGAGGGTGCAAATTGAATTGGGGTCGTTTCTTCTCTTGCCTTAGGAGTTTCTACCGGTTGCTTTAGGGTCTCCATTATTTCTGAAAGGGAAGAAATACAGCGTATATGTGCGTTGTATCCTTTAGTATATTTATTTTTCAGCTTCTTTCGGTCTATATCTGGACTGTCGGGTTCACTTCGTATAGTATTATATGATCCCACAGAAAAGTAAGCTGCTTCCGATGAAACTCTAAGGCATGAGGTACTAAATATTGGGTATGGGTCTCGCAAATAGTTTGCTCAAATTCAATAACGTCGTTTCCGAATTGAATAAATACTGTCAGAGCCACCATCTTTTTTATTATTGGGATTGGGGTTGGGTTTAAATAATATTCAATTTAAATAATGTCAGAAATTCGCAAAAAATTCAATAATGGATGGCTTAATTTAAAAAATGTTTTTTAAATTAATAACGGGTCGCAATACTTTTTCAGAAAATAAATCTGAAGAAAAATTTATAAGTAAATTTAATGTGTGGGTCAATGTGATTAATCTTCAAAAAATATTTTGGATTTTCACGGGTCGTACTTATTTTTTCAGAAAAAATCTGAAAGAAATGTAAATAAAATTATTTTTGGGTGCGTATGGGTTAACAGAAATTATTACCAACGAAATGTATTGTAAATCTTATTTTTTTAGATAACATTTCAACAAACTTTGAAAATTTTATCTTTGGGTCACAATTGGTTAACTTTAAAATTTTATTTAATGGTAAACCGGGTCGCAAATAAAACTTTATAAGCTTTTAAGCTTTTTGGGCAACTTTTTAAAAATCAAAAATATTTTTTTTTTTAAATTCTATAAAAGAATTAATTTTGTAAAAAAAAACTTTAAACTTTATTTTAAAAATCAATTAAATGATTTTGGGTCGCTATGGGTTCTTTAAAAACTATTTTTGATAAAAAAACGGGTCGGGTAATTTTTAAAAACAGTTTTTATATAACAAATTGTTAAGTATCAATAAAAATGGTTGTGGGTCTAAAAGGATTAAAAAAGCTTAAATGTGGGCATAAACGGGTCAAATATTGCTCAATAGGTAATTTTCAAAAAATATGGGATCATTTTTTGGTTCGTACGGGTAATTTATAAAATCCCACGAAAACACAATTTTAGTAAACAACGTGGCAACCCTGTATACACTTGACAGCAGCGCTCGTTCCTGTGAGTGTATTAGTGTTTATGTCTACTTGTTTTATGAGCAAATAAAGGAAATAAACAAACGAGTGCAGCGGCGAGTAGAATGCTGAAACAAATTAATTTTTGTTTCATTTGTTTCAGCTTGGCGACTTTGATAAATAAAATATATTGTAACAATTTAAAAAGTGAAAATAAATAAAAACAATTGATTTTGTTAACTAAAATTTAACACTTTTGACGAAATGAAATTTATTTTAAAAAGATCGTTTCGTATAAAACGATCGTTTTGTTCGGGTCGGATCGGCAAAAAATTCGATTCTTTGCAAAAACAATTTGAAAAAAAATGAAACAATAGTTTTAAATGTTTATATTTCACTTCTTATTATGAAACAATAGTTTTAAATGTTTATATTTCACTTCTTATTATGTGTCGGGTCAATTTTAAATATATTATTATTCAGCGGGTGGGTCAATTCTTGCCAAAACAATTTTGTAGTCCTTTTAATCAAGGCTCGAAGTGACCAATTGTTCGGTTGGCGAACGAAGTAAGGGCAATTGGCGGATTGGGAAACACGAATTAAAATATGTAAATTTCAATTGTCGATTAGGTCGAATGGGTCGCGGCACATACAATATAATAAAATTCAAAGATTTTACCTTATTCCAGTATTGGCTTTAATATGTGTGGGTGTAATTTCGTGTTGTCTTCTGTTGAAGTGTTTTGTTTATTTCATGTTGTTGTTGGGTTTGTGTTGATCGTTGATTGATTGTATTTTTGTTTTAATTGTTTATGTTAAGTGTCGCGAGACCGAATGGCGCGTAGACGGGTTTTTGTATTTGTTTATTTGTCGCGGTAACTGGTGAACAATATAAATGTGTTTTAAAACTTTACTTTTAATGTCGCGGAGACGGATGGGTTTGCGTAGCGTTCGGTATTATAAAATTGTAACGAGTGAAGTATTATTTGTGGTGAACGTTGACAGAGCCGACGGTCGATCGGTTCGCCGCAGTAATCGATAAATAATATATTGTGTGGATATGACGGACGGAGATGTACAAACATATCGAGTTTACGTTTGTACGTAAACATTTGATGATTAAATAAATTATGAATTATATGATTATTAAAGGAATTATATGATTAAATAAATCTAAACTATTCATCGTAAATATAGATTTTATTCAGTGTAATCTCACAGTCATTTGTAGTAAACAACCCAGTAGAAATTGTGAAACAGAATTTTTGCCCAATTTTTTTTTTATCTGAATCTGAAATAATATTATTACAAAATATTTATATATAATGTTAATTTATTTATTTTCCTGGGGAGTGCGCCGACTTATGTGTGTTGATTTCCTTGATTTTCTTAAAAAAGAATTAGTAGAGTGAGAGATACTGTAAGTACACAGTATTAAATTTGAGATGTTCACATTCACAATTGAAACGTACAGTTTAAACATACTTCTAGTACCGTCAAAAATATAATGTTTATGTTGTTTTTTATTAGATACATTTAAATCATGAGTTGTTTATTTAAATGTATAAAAATAAAGTAAATTTAAGAATGGGTCAACAATTTATATTTCGTACTGAGATTGCATGCGTAGAATCGAAGTAGACTGCACAAAGTGGAACATAGTACTTTAAGTATGATTTAAATATTTATATTGCTATTTATTATTGTGTATTATTAATGTATTTTATAATAAATTTTGTTTATTACACAACCTCAATTAATAATTTGTGTTTACGTAGAACGTAAAAACAATGTGTTTGAACACGACCGCCGGACCCATTCGTTTCAGTGATACTCGCTGCAATGAGTTTTGACATTTTAAGTGAAAGATCGTATCACTCGATACGTGTACATCTTACAACCCGAACGCACAACCCACCCGTCTCCGCGACATTAATTGTATTTAAAAGTTAATATTTAACTTAAAACCAAACACGTTATCGCGATCAACTAAATCCAATAACCCGTCAAACGCGACAACTCGGTTACGGCGACATAAATCACAAATAAATAAACCACACGAAACATTTCACAACAATCAACACAAACAACATCGCACTTTGGCAAAAAATAGAATCCACACAGCGCTTCCAAAGAAGACGATCAGGAACTTCAAACACAACATCTACACAATATACAAAACATATTGAACAATTAAGGTTTGATATATTTATATTTTTATATTCATCCTCGATAACCCGTTCACCACCTGAACATTTGGTCCTTCGAGCCGGATTGACTCGAACCGCATGAAACGATCAAAATTTTGGCATTTAATTTGTAATTGACCCGACCCAAATACATATATTTTAATATATTTTCTTTACAAATTTGCCAAATTTTTGTTTCATTTGTTTTCAGCTAATTACTCGCCGCTGCACTCGTTTGTTTTTATTTGTTTTATATGCTCATAAAACAATAAACAAACACTAATACACTCACAGCTAAGAGAGCTGCTGTCAAGTGTATATAGGGTTGCCACGCTGTGCTATAAAAAAGTGTTTTCATGGGATTTTAAAAAATTGCCCGTGGGAATCAAAGAATCTTCCCCGAGTATTCGGAAATTGCCTGTTAAGCAACTTTTCACCCTTTTTAACCCACATAAAACCTTTTTTTAACCATTTTCGACCCAAAAAATCAACTTAATTGATATTAAATAATTTTGTATTGAAAAATAATTATAAAAAATTACCCGACCCGTTTATTATCAAAAATATTTTTAAAATATTAACCTATCAGGACCGAAAATCATTTTTATTGATATTTTAAATAAGCTTAAAGAATTTTTTACATAAAAACATATAATAATTCATATAAAATATTTTTGATTTTAAACAAATTGACAGCCAGAAGCGTAAAACTGTTCAATAAAATTTTATTTCGACCCGGTTTACCAATAAATAAAGTTTTAAAGTTAACCCATTTTGACCCAAAGAAAAATTTTTCAAATTTTCAAAACGTGTTGATTCAATACGTTTTTATCGTTCTTTCATTGTGAACAAATCATTTTGATTGATGTTAACCCATACACACCCAAACATAAAAATTATTAATTTTTTAAAAGTTTTCAGATTTATTTTCTGAAAAACTATTGTGACCCGTGATAATCTTTTAGATTAAGCCATCCAGACCCAATATTTATTATGGAAATATTTGAAATTGTCTCAAATTAGTTGAATATTTTTAAACCCAACACAATACTAAAAAATATGGCGGCTCTGACAGCATTTTTTCAATTTGGAAACGAAATTATTGAATTTGAGCAAAGTATTTGCGAGACCCCTACCCAAGATTTAATACCTCATGCCTTGGAGTTTCATCAGAAGCAGCTTAAATTCCTGTGGGATAATTTCCAAGCTTCATATCATCCTGTACCACAATCCCGATGTGTACAGAAAGAAGCTGAAGGATAAATATTCCAAAGCATACATAAGCTGTATTGCTTCAATTTCAGAAATAATGGGGACATTCGAACACCCGGTAGAAACTCCTAAGGCAAGAGAAGAAACGACCCCGATACAATTCGAACCCTATATAACTTTACCCCCATGTGACATGGATATTTTTGATGGTGATTATGCTACATGGCCCACTTTCAGAGATCTGTTTTCGGCTATGTACATTAACAATTCCCGATTAAGTGATGTTTACGCCAAAAGCCACATAATTAATTACATATTTTACTTATATTATAATCGTTGAAAAAGCACTGTAGCTACACTCTGTGGCAGCTTAGTTTTAGCTACCAACATTTAAAACTTAATATCACATTATGTTAGGTTAACATTATGTTAAGTATTTAGTTCTTGGAAGACAAATGAAACAACTTCCTCTTTGCTGTTCATTATTTTTTTTTACGAACATTTTGGTTTCATCTTGGTCCATATCGTTGGACACTATACTTGGACGATTACATTGAACCATCGCATTCATCTCCGTGAGAGCGCCAATGCTTTAATTGTACTTTGCTGCCACATCGTAAAGCTTTCCATTTCGTTGGATTACTCTTATACGCGAGCGGCAGCGTGGACAGTGTTGCATCCACTAAAGGTTCCTGGGAACACATCGTCATTCGGACGGACATCAATCAAAAATTGGGAACAGTTTACGCATTTATTCAGACGACCATCATTCCCGCGCATCGGTCAAGCGTTTAAGGTCAGTGAAAATTTGATTCTGTTCGTGAGCAAATAGTGTATTTTAAAAATAGGCAAAGAGTGACAGTGTTTTTTTTTACTATAAAACCTCAACATTATATAAAAAAAAGAAAAAAAAAAAACAGTTTTTTTTTTAAGAATTTTTCTGAGAAATTATTTGTGCCAAAAACTGCAAAAAATATAAAAAGAAAAAATGGTATAGTTGTACACTAACGTATATAAAGAAACACACACAGTTAAGCGATGTGCCCAACAGCCTGCATCAACAACTGATTTAACTCATGGCACCAAATCATATGTATCCTGCAAGATCATTTAACAGTGAGTTATCAAATTAAATTGAATTCCAAAAAAAGAAAGAAAAATAAAAAAAAATCGCATGTTTTTTTGTTTGTTGAATTGGTTGCAAAATAATTTGAAATAAATTTTATGTAAAAGTTTCAAATAAAAATAGTATTTTATTCTAAAATAAATTAATCGTTAATTAAATAAATTAAATTATATTAAATTACATTACATTAAATATAAAAGTTAAAAAGAAAATTATTTAGAAACCATAAAACAACATTCTGTGTGAAATTTTCATCTGGTCACCTTAATAAGATAACATCAAAACCAGTTCTATGCGAATGATTAAAGTCTCCACTTTAAACTGCATGCTCATTAAACCAAAGCGAAAAAACATTTCTTGCCCTCTTGCTCTCTTGCACCATCGAAGACAATTTTTTTTCTGGAGAGTTATTTTAAACTAACATTCAGTCGAGTGCAAGCTGACGTCGCCTGCAAAAAGTACTCAAGTGTTTAATATATATCCATACGAAATTCAACGAATTTTTCGTGGATACACATATATTATTTAATAAACAACAAATAAATAATATTTACAATTTTATCTGGATAGTTATTTTATACATTGAATTACATATTAAATTATATACAATAAAATAATTTTTTTCATTAGCATTTATATTTGGTTGGTAACCATTACTTACTTACTTAAATGGACCTTACAACCGTGGGTCGGTTTTGGCCGCTGAGATGAAGCCGCACCAGTCGGATCTGCTTTGCGCGCGCTGACGCCAGTTAGAAATACCAAGCGTTGCCAGGTTTTCCTCAACTTGGTCTTTCCAACGCAGATTTGGACGGCCTCTTCTACGCTGTCCACCTTCGAGTTTCGATTCAAGCACCTTCTTGGCTGGAGTGTTTTCATCCATTCGTTCGACATGACCTAGCCAGCGAAGCCGCTGGATCTTGATGCGCTTGACTATGTCAATGTCGTCGATTAACTCATACAGCTCGTGGTTCATCCTGATTCGATACTCGTTAGCAAAGCAGATAGGGCCAAAGATTTTACGGAGAATCTTTCTCTCGAACGCTCCCAGTACTCTCTCATCGATGGAGGCCAGCGTCCATGTTTCTGCACCATAAAGTAGGACGGGCATGATGAGTGACTTGTAGAGCGTTATTTTTGTCCGGCGAGAGAGGGCTCTGCTTCTCAATTGCCTACTGAGCCCAAAGTAGCACCTGTTGGCAAGAGTTATTCTCCGTTTGATCTCCAGGCTGACGTCGTTGTTGCTGTTTACGCTGTATCCCAGATAGACGAAGTCCTTCACAATTTCGAACTTGTTGGTGTCAAAATCAGCTTTTTGTCCAAGACGCACGGGCTTTTTTTGCTTGTTGACACAAGGAACTTTGTCTTGTCCTCGTTCACCGCTAGACCCATTCGACGCGACTCTTACTCCAATCTGGAGAATGCTGCGCTGACTGCTCGTGTGCTCCTGCCAATGATATCAATATCGTCGGCATATGCGCGCAGCATGACACTTTTGTTGAGGATAGTGCCGCTTTGACGGAGTTCGGCAGCTCGAACTATTTTCTCCATCAATAAGTTAAAAAAGTCGCACGATAGGGAGTCACCCTGTCTGAAACCTCGTTCGGTATGAAATAGCTCGGAGAGGTCTTTTCCTATTCTCACTGAGCAACGTGTGTTGCTCAGGGTCATCCTGCAAAGCCTTATAAGTTTCGCAGATATACCGAACTCAGACATTGCGGCGTATTCCCTTATCGGAGTGTCGAAGGCGGCTTTATAGTCGACTAATAGGTGGTAGGTGTCGATCTGTTTTTCTAGGGTCTTTTCCTGGATTAGGCGCAATGTGAAAATCTGGTCCATGGTGGACTTTTCAGGTCTGAATTCGCACTGATAAGGTCCAATCAGTCTGTTGACGATGGGCTTCAGTCTTTCACATAATACGCTCGATAGAACCTTGTATGCGATATTGAGTAGGCTGATCCCACGGTAGTTGGCGCAGATAGTGGGATCCCCTTTCTTAAGGATTGGGCAGAGTACACTGAGGTTCCAGTCACTTGGCATGCTTTCATCCGACCATATTCTGCTTACGAGCTCGTGCATTCTCTCTATTACCTCTTCGCCTCCAAGCTTAAACAATTCAGCAGGCAGGCCATCAGCACCGGCGGCTTTGTTGTTTTTCAACCGAGAAATGGCTGTTCTGACCTCGTCATGGTCGGGTGGCGGAATCTCAACGTCGTCATCAAGTACTGGGGTTGCCGGATTTACTTCTCTATCGGTGGAATTGCGGTCATCCTCACCGGTCAGCAGTTTAGAGAAGTGATCTCTCCATATCTTCAGTGTACTCTGGATATCTGTCACTAGATTCCCGTTCTCATCTTTACAGGAAGAGGCTCCGGATTTTGAACCTCCGGCTAGGCGTCTTATTTTCTCGAAGAATTTTCGAGCCTCATTCCTGTCCGCATGCATCTCAATCTCCTCAGACTCACGTCTTTCTGCCACTCTTTTTTTACGTCTGAAAAGACATCTCTCTTCCCCTCTCTTCTCTTTGTATCGCTCCTTCGCAGCTCGCGTAGCTACTGACTGCACCTCTTCGGCACCTCTTCGGCAGTCGTACGCATAGAGCAGGAGATATGGTTCCACTACGCGTTTATATCATCGAGAGGAGGAGTGCTTTTTCTAAGCAGGTGTGATAGTCGAGTGGAAAAGGCTTGCGTTGTCTGTTGTGATTGCAGATTTCCGACGTCTAGCTTTCTCTGCGTTTGGTTCCGTACGTTCTTCGCAGCGCTTAAGCGTGTGCGGACCTTGGCTGCTACAAGGTAATGATCCGAGAACATATTGGCACCTCGGATAGTGCGAACGTCCATCACGTTCGAAGCGTGCCTTCCGTCAATCACAACGTGATCAATTTGGTTTCGAGTTTTTTCATCTTTCTCGTTCGTCGGAGCGTGTGCACAAATTAGGCTGATATGGAAATATTTAGCCTTGATGCGGATTGTTGCCAGCCTTTCGTCCACGGGCGTGTACCTAGAGACAAGGTGGCGGAGTCTCTTGCCGACCACAAATCCACATCCAAATTCGTGTCTCTCCGCATGGCAGCTGTAGTAGATATCACAGGACGCTTGTTTCGAACAGCCCTGTCCCGTCCATCGCATCTCCTGGATAGCGGTGATGTCAGCCTTATATTTTTCGAGGACATCTGCCAGCTGGATAGAGGCACCTCCCCTGCTATTTACCACATCATTCTGTGGTGAAGCCTGATAGCGCTACTACTGCTTTACGAGTAGTATTTAATGCAACTAGTTCTACATCGAATGGTTGTAGCCTTAATGACATGCTCATGTTGGGCCAGTTCTTCAGGCTGATCTTATGATGTTACTGCTTCTTTGGCGATTTTACAGATATGTTTTTAACAGTGACATACAAAAAATGTATCGTCAAATACTTATTGCACCCTCACATCGACATCTTCAGAGAATAATTTTTAGAGAATCTGCTGATGAGGAGCTTTCTGACTTTGAATTAAAAGCCGTCATGTTTGGAGTAAATTAATATGATTAAAATTCCACGTTGGATAGACTATAAAATGAATAGTGAATTTGAAATGCATGGGTTTTCTGATGCCTCGGAAAACGCATACGCGGGGGCCATTTATATTCGAATTAATAATAATTCCAAAATATCAACTCATTTACTTATGGCCAAAACAAAAGTGGCTCCTGTTAAGAGCGTATTTTTACCTCGATTATAACTATGTGGGGCTCTTCTTCTTGCTGAAATGATTGAAACCCTGTTAATTAATCTTAACGTTAAAATAAATGAAATATTCTGTTGGTCCGATTCAACTATCGTTCTTGCATGGCTAAAGAAACCACCACGTTCATGGACTTGTTTTGTTGCCAATCGCGTTGCAAAAATTAAGAACGAGTCGGAAGTCAAAATTGGTATCATGTAGACACTAAAGATAATCCGGCTGATTTGGGAAGTCGTGGAACTCTGCCACAAGAACTTAATAACAGCGAATTGTGGTGGAACGGGCCCAGTTGGCTAAAATTTGAAAAAACATTTTGGCCACTTTGTCAAAATAATAATATTGAAACCACTTTGGAAACCAAAGCAATTAAAGCTCATGCTACATTTTTTACTAACTACCAAGACATTTTAGAGAGGTTTTCTTCTCTCTCTCGAGCGTTTCGTGTGATTGCCTATATTTTTAGATTTTTTCACCGAACAAATAAAAAATTTAATCAAATTTTCAATTTTCAATTCATTTCTGGGAAAGAAATAGCAGATATTCGAGTTCATCTGATCATTTTGTGCCAAAAAGTACATTTTGCGGATGAATATAAAAATATAGAAAATCATTCAACAATTTCTGCTAAAAGCAGTAATTTATCGCTTAATCCCTACATAGATTCAAAAGGTATCATGCGAGTAAACGGACGTCTGATTAATTCGAAAAATTTATCTTTTAATGAGAGTCATCCAATATTGCTTCCTTATAGCTGCAAGTTTTCAGAGCTTTTAGTTCAATTTATTCATCAAAGTTTCTTACATGGCCGCAATCAACTTATGTTATGCCTTGTACGACAACAATATTGGATTCAAAAAGTTAAAAACCTCATAAAAACGACTATACACAAATGTAAAATATGTGTTTTAGAGAAGAAAAGACATCAAAGTCAAATAATGGCCGCACTTCCAGTAGAACGTACCACTTTCTCTAGACCCTTTGCAACAACTGGAATAGATTTCGCAGGGCCATTTGATGTAAAAAATTACACAGGACGAGCGTGCCTTATAACAAAAGGATACGTTTGTGTTTTCGTCTGTTTTGTGACCAAGGCCATACACTTGGAAGCCACAAGTGATTTATCGTCAACAACGTTTCTTGCGACCTTTACTAGATTTGCTTCACGAAGAGGTTGCCCAAGTCAATTATTTTCTGACAATGGCACAAATTTCGTAAGTGCTTCAAAATTTCTTAAAAAATATTTTAATAATTTTATTCATTCATCTCAAGAAAAGGTGTACTCGACTTATAGTCATCAAAACATTACTTGGAACTTTATTCCTGCGGGTGCTCCACATATGTGTGGATTATGGGAAGCAGGTGTTAAAAGCTTCAAAGCTCATTTTCGGAAAATGTCAATATCACACAAATATACATTTGAGGAACTATCAACTCAACTATGTAGAATTGAGGCTTGTCTTAATTCAAGACCATTAAGCTCAATGTTAAATAATCCAGCTGATTATGCTGCTTTAACTCCTGAACATTTTCTTGTCGGCTCACCAATAATGGCTCCTCTTGAGCCTGAAATCTCTACGAGCCCTTTAAGTATTTAAATAGTTGGCAGAGATTAAAAGCCATTGCACAACATTTATGCCTCAGATGGAAAGTGGAATACTTAAAGGAACTACATAAACGTAATAAATGGAAGTTTCCGGAAATGAATATATCTTTTAGATTAAGCCATCCAGACCCAATATTTATTATGGAAATATTTGAAATTGTCCCAAATTAGTTGAATATTTTTAAACCCAACACAATAATAAAAAATATGGCGGCTCTGACAGCATTTTTTCAATTTGGAAACGAAATTATTGAATTTGAGCAAAGTATTTGCGAGAACCCTACCCAAGATTTAATACCTCATGCCTTGGAGTTTCATCAGAAGCAGCTTAAATTCCTGTGGGATAATTTCCAAGCTTCGTATCATCCTGTACCACAATCCCGATGTGTACAGAAAGAAGCTGAAGGATAAATATTCCAAAGCATACATACGCTGTATTGCTTCAATTTCAGAAATAATGGGGACATTCAAACACCCGGTAGAAACTCCTAAGGCAAGAGAAGAAACGACCCCGATACAATTCGAACCCTATATAACTTTACCCCCATGTGACATGGATATTTTTGATGGTGATTATGCTACATGGCCCACTTTCAGAGATCTGTTTTCGGCTATGTACATTAACAATTCCCGATTAAGTGATGTTTACGCCAAAAGCCACATAATTAATTACATATTTTACTTATATTATAATCGTTGAAAAAGCACTGTAGCTACACTCTGTGGCAGCTTAGTTTTAGCTACCAACATTTAAAACTTAATATCACATTATGTTAGGTTAACATTATGTTAAATATTTAGTTCTTGGAAGACAAATGAAACAACTTCCTCTTTGCTGTTCATTATTTTTTTTACGAACATTTTGGTTTCATCTTGGTCCATATCGTTGGACACTATACTTGGACGATTACATTGAACCATCGCATTCATCTCCGTGAGAGCGCCAATGCTTTAATTGTACTTTGCTGCCACATCGTAAAGCTTTCCATTTCGTTGGATTACTCTTATACGCGAGCGGCAGCGTGGACAGTGTTGCATCCACTAAAGGTTCCTGGGAACACATCGTCATTCGGACGGACATCAATCAAAAATTGGGAACAGTTTACGCATTTATTCAGACGACCATCATTCCCGCGCATCGGTCAAGCGTTTAAGGTCAGTGAAAATTTGATTCTATTCGTGAGCAAATAGTGTATTTTAAAAATAGGCAAAGAGTGACAGTGTTTTTTTTTACTATAAAACCTCAACATTATATAAAAAAAAGAAAAAAAAAAAACAGTTTTTTTTTTAAGAATTTTTCTGAGAAATTATTTGTGCCAAAAACTGCAAAAAATATAAAAAGAAAAAATGGTATAGTTGTACACTAACGTATATAAAGAAACACACACAGTTAAGCGATGTGCCCAACAGCCTGCATCAACAACTGATTTAACTCATGGCACCAAATCATATGTACCCTGCAAGATCATTTAACAGTGAGTTATCAAATTAAATTGAATTCCAAAAATAAGAAAGAAAAATAAAAAAAAAATCGCATGTTTTTTTGTTTGTTGAATTGGTTGCAAAATAATTTGAAATAAATTTTATGTAAAAGTTTCAAATAAAAATCGTATTTTATTCTAAAATAAATTAATCGTTAATTAAATAAATTAAATTATATTAAATTACATTAAATATAAAAGTTAAAAAGAAAATTATTTAGAAACCATAAAACAACATTCTGTGTGAAATTTTCATCTGGTCACCTTAATAAGATAACATCAAAACCAGTTCTATGCGAATGATTAAAGTCTCCACTTTAAACTGCATGCTAATTAAACCAAAGCGAAAAAACAATTCTTGCCCTCTTGCTCTCTTGCACCATCGAAGACAATTTTTTTTCTGGAGAGTTATTTTAAATTAACATTCAGTCAAGTGCAAGCTGACGTCGCCTGCAAAAAGTACTCAAGTGTTTATAACATATCCATACGAAATTCAACGAATTTTTCGTGGATACACATATATTATTTAATAAACAACAAATAAATAATATTTACAATTTTATCTGGATAGTTATTTTATACATTGAATTACATATTAAATTATATACAATAACATAATTTTTTTTCATTAGCATTTATATTTGGTAACCATTACTATGACATAAATTGCTTTACCCATTAAATAAATTCATTCCTCCAAAATTTAACATAAAACATATTTGTTATTGATTTAATTACTGTCTATCAGGAGAAGTTCTGGGAGAGAACTTATTGTATCTTTAGTTAATACTTTGCTACGGGCGGATATCTCTGGGAAAGTCTTCATATCAGTAGAAGAGAATTCATTCTGTTTGACTTTCTATTTGGTATATTGTATCTATAAACACATTTTTTTTTTGTTCGTGTTTATTTTTGCGCTATTTAATTAATTGGTCGAAACTTTAAGCACATCGTTGTTGTGTTTAAAATCGCGGATTTACTGTGTTTTAGCATTTCGAAACATAAAACACATTTTTGCGTGTGTATTATAGCGACATATTTTACCATTACGTTGCGTATATTTTAAACATTTTCGGTCCGGTTTTTATATCGCATTTTTTTTAAGCATTATATATTTGTTGAAGCGCATCTTATTTCTAAGTTGCAAATATGTCTGAACTCGATATTTTCATTCGGGCATCGGATAAAGTTATGGAATTCGATGCTCGTTTTACAGAAATTCCCAAAGTCGATCATACCATTTTCTCCGTAGACATATTTAAGGACGAAATAAATTCATTATGGTTAAAAACCAAAACCATATGACTCATGCTTGTCATATATCGATGCTCAAAATGATGTCGATTCTGAGGATATTCAAGTTGTTAAAGGTAAATACGCCACAACTTTTAATTCATACGTGTTTTGCTTAGCACATATTAAACAGCATTCTAATGATTTGACAGTTTCTCCCGCCAATTCTACCTCTTCGGCCAGTGGACCAAATCCATTACCTAATAGCCATGAATTTACTAATAATCTTCGACTTCCGCCATGTGACACTGAGGTGTTTAAGGGAGATTATTTATCATGGCCAACGTTTCGTGATATGTTCACAGCGGTGTATATTAACAACACACGTCTTAGCTATGTCGAAAAATTATATCACCTACTTAATAAAACAAGTGGTGATGCAAAAGAAATTGTAAAGAAGTCGCCCTTAACAAATCTAAAGGAAACATTTGAGAACAAAAGAGTCTTAGTCAATAGTCAACTAAAGCTTATGTTTGATCTTCCAGTTGTTTCAACTGAGAATAGTACTTCACTTAAAAACTTGCAAAGAGGAATTACAAATTGCCTCAATGCGTTGAATTTGTATGAAATCAACACGGATCACTGGTATCCAATATTAATATTTTTTTGTTGCCAAAGATTGCCCGATAAAACTCTGGCTTTATGGGAACATAGCATTAAGGGTAAATCCGCGATACCCAAGTGGAAAACATTAGATACGTTCCTTCCTGAACGCTATCAAACATTAGAGTCAATTGTAGACATTAAAGGAGCTTCTTCTTCAACAACTTCCTAAAAAAAAAACAATTCTCGTCACCAATTACAATGGCACAAAAGAAAATTAATTCTTATAATGCCAACGTTTCTCATGCCACAACTAATTGCGTCCTTTATTCTAAACAGCAACACACATTACGTGTGTGTTCAAAATTTATAAATCTTAGTGTTGCAGATCGGTTCTCAACAGTAAAAAAACATAATTTTTGTATAAATTGTTTAACGCGAAACCATTCGGTAAAAGAATGTCATAGCACTTATAGTTGTGCGGTGTGCAAAAAGCGGCATCACACGCTTTTGCACAGAAATACTTCTGATGATACACCCACCCCATCAGGGAATCGTCTTGTTGCTGGAGCGGCTGCTGGAGCTGTTGGAGTCGCTGCAGAAACTGCTACTGGATGTGCTGCTGGAGCTGCTCATCATGTATCACAAGTTTTTCATCATTCGTTACAGTCCACTCTAACGCATTCTACTGCTATGCAACCAACTTCGAATAATTTAAGACGCAGTGGCATAATTCTTGGATCAGCACAGGTTTTAATATGCCACCTTGGAGTCACATATTCTGCTCGTGCTCTCATTGATTCGGCTTCTGAAGCTTCTTTCATTTCTGAAAAGCTTCGAAAGTTGCTCAAACTTCCAGTTTGCTTCACTCAAGCCAGAATTTCTGGTGTCAACCAAAAGGTATCTGCAAATCCTTCGCAGCTCTGTTCTTTCCTTATTGGTTCTAATCTCGATTGTAATTTGCAGATTGAAGCTACAGCTCTGGTGCTTCCTCACATAACGGGTAACCTACCCTCTGCCTCCATCGACTTTTCTATTTATCAACTTCCCAACATAGCATTGGCTAATCCCCCATTTAACAAAGCTGGACCAATTGACGTTCTCATCGGTGACGATCTGTATCCGTTGATAATGCTAGATGGCGTCAAACGCAATATACTCGGTGCTCTAATTGCACAAGAGACCGTGTTCGGGTGGATTCTTACTGGTTCGTTATCCACTACACACGTCTCATGTTTCTCCACTCATGTGACAATTTCTAATGAGATTTCTATAAATAAACAAATCCAACATTTCTGAGAACTAGAAGAGGTTCCAAAGAGAAAATTTTTAACTGATGCAGATAAACTTTGCGTAGAGATATATTCTGAAACTACTCGTAGAAATGAGGATGGCAGATATATTGTTTCGCTGCCTTTTAAATCCGATTTTCCGTCACAACTCAAACTTGGTTCTTTACGTCACATCGCATGTAAACAATTTCTTCGTAATGAAACATCATTGTTACGAAAACCTGCATTTAAATCTGCTTATGATAATGTCGTAAAAGAATATATTTTATTAGATCATATGGAAAAGGTTCCATCTCCCAAATTTGATTATTTTCCTTCGCATTTCTATTTACCACATCATTCTGTGGTGAAGCCTGATAGCGCTACTACTGCTTTACGAGTAGTATTTAATGCAACTAGTTCTACATCGTATGGTTGTAGCCTTAATGACATGCTCAATGTTGGGCCAGATCTTCAGGCTGATCTTATGATGTTACTGCTTCGTTGGCGATTACAGATATGTTTTTAACAGTGACATACAAAAAATGTATCGTCCAATACTTATTGCACCCTCACATCGACCTTTTCAGAGAAGCTTTCTGACTTTGAGTTAAAAACCGTCACGTTTGGAGTAAATTGTGCTCCGTATCTTGCAATTAGAACTTTGATTCAACTTGTACATGATTGCATATATACACACCCATTAGCTTCGTTCATACTTCAAAATTGTATGTATGTGGATGATGTACCTGCTGGTGCTCACGACATAGCTACTGCTATTAAGGCTAGAGATCAATTAATCAACACGCTGCGGTCTGCAAGATTTTCTCTTCGGAAATGGACCGCAAATAAGAAGGAAGTATTTGACAATATTCCAAAATATTACCTACTGGATACTGAGTTTTTGGATTTTGATGACTCTAGCAACGCAAAAGCTCTGGGCGTACGATGGAATGCTTTGCATGATTGTTTCTTTTTTTATTACAGATAACATATACAACAAAGAAACATTTACCAAACGGGAAGTACTCTCCGCAACTGCAAAACTGTTCGATCCAGCTGGGTGGCTGGCGCCGATTATTGTAATGGCGAAAATAATAATGCAACTAGTTTGGCTAGACCAAACAGAATGGGATAATGAATTAACCCCTCAGACTCTTGCCAAGTAGAGGAATTTTGTTGAAAATTACCCCCACATTAATATGATTTAAATTCCACGTTGGATAGACTATAAAATGAATAGTGAATTAGAAATACATGGGTTTTCCGATGCCTCGGAAAAGGCATACGCGGGGGCCATTTTTTTTTTTTTTTTTTTTTTTTTTTTACAAATTAACCAACGCTCAGGGGATGCCCCCTATTCATGCAATGCACAGTGTTGATCGTAAGAAGAGATGATAGGTTAAATGGAGGGGGGAAAGATGGAGTAGTGTCGGTGAATGTTTGTTTTGAACTTGCCAATATCAAAAATGTCGGGAAAAACGGACGCAGGGAGATTGTTCCACAAACGTGTCGTGCGACTGAAGAACGAATTATCTCTATAATGCGTGGCTCTGATGAGAGTCGAGTGGACTACGAAGGGATGGGCTTGGTTTGATGCCCGAGTAGAACGAGAAAACACACGACCTGGTGGAATCAGGCCATGTATTTCACTCGAACACTTACCGTTGTAATACCTATAAAACAGGCTTACACACCCAACGGTCCTTCGGTGCTCAAGAGAACCAATAGACGATGAGATATTTTCATCCCCTATCAAATATATCGCACGTTGTTGAATTCGGTCCAGGAACTCCAAGGAGGATTTTGAAGCTCCTGCCCAAATGTGCGAATTGAATTCCATTTTAGGCCGAATATAGTTGGTGTAGACAGTACGCAGGTCAGCAGGAGTGAAGTATGTTTTACACCGTTTTAAAAAACCGAGGCACTTGGCAGCTTCTTTCGACACATTAAATATGTGATCATTCCAACGTAGATCACATTGAATTGATATGCCCAGAACGTCAAGAGCAGCTGACTCTGCAATATCCACAGGTAGGGTTGAATCCATTATTTTGTGAGTTAACAGACAACATTGGGTCTTGCGTGCATTAAAATCAACTCTATTTGCAAGACCCCACTCAGAGATTGATTTAAGGTCATTATTGAGAGTGTCATTCATAGTGCGTCTTTTACTCTCAATCTCCAAAGAGTTTGGGCGCTTGTTGAACGAGTATAAATGACAAATGTTACTGTCATCTGCAAAGGAATGAATTGGGTTCTGGGTCAATGACAGAATTACGCTCTCCATTACCTTGGAGAGTGCTGAGCATATTGCAATGGGTCGGTAATTGGCAGGGTTCGTAGACTCGCCCTTTTTCGGTACTGGCTGAACATTGGCAACCTTCCAACAAGAAGGTAAACTCCTGTCGTGTAGGAGATGTTGAAAAGGTTACGCAACGGACAAGCCAGCGTTGACGCGCACTTCTTCAACACATGGGCAGATATGCCATCTGGCCCAGAGGCTTTGTTAATGTTGAGGTTTGCTAAAACCTTTTTAACTGCCCGAGTTCGAAAATGAATTTCCAGCATTGCAGAAGAAACAAAATCTACGACGGGCAGTGGTTGATTACTATCTGGGAGCGTTGAATTATTTGCAAATAATTCTGCCAAGAGATTAGCTTTATCAACCGGGTCAGTGAAGGTCTGGTCATTCATAATAAGAGTTGGAGTAGACGATGTCGTCTGATTCTTCACTCTTTTAACGAATGACCAGAAATTTTTACTACCTCTATGGTAGAGTAGGACCTTTTTGCGCGCGTTTTGTTCGTGAAGAAACTTTTCGCGCGAGATCACGGCATTACAGCGATTCCTAGCCTGTATGCGAAGTCTTTCTGTGTCAGCATTCTTGTTAGAACGCCAATTTTGAAAGGCTTCCTATCTAGATTCGGACTCCTATAAAAAAAGCACAAGTGCATGATGTGTGTTTGGATTTTGAAGTTAACGCAAATTGTATTAAATTCGCTATCCGACACACTATGCTGTTGCTGCAGTTGATACGCAACGTCACTCCGAATAAATAAAGCAAGGCCCCTATGGGCAGAGAATAATGGCAACAGGTGATAACCAGGCACATGAAAATCCAGTGGATCTGTACCCTCATGAACCTAGGTCTCACATAGTGCCATTATTTGAGGCCTATGGATGGACACATACGCATATACAGAGAAAAAATTCGCCCTCAGCCCACGAACGTTGCAAAAATCTATGCGGAATTTTTGCGGCATTTTCCTACTGGGCAAGTTCAAAACCATCAAACATACCACAAACGTGCAGCAGTTGACACAAACAAATGAGAGCGCAAGCAAAGCAGTGGCGAGTGTTATACCTTAACCACAGCGTAGCTTACGCACTCAGTGCAGCATCAACGTGCACGCCAGTAGCAGGGAGTAGGATGGGGAAGGGAAGAATAACGAAAAACAAAATACAATTGCGGCAGAGGGCATAGAAGAGCCCCTTGCGTTGGCAATTGCAAATAAAAAAACAATGCAGCGAGTGCAGCAACTCAGCAGCCAGCGGCAGACCAAACCGGTTTTGGTTTATTGTTGTTGTTGTGTTTGTGGGTTTAATTTGTTTGGTTTATTGTTTGCGCTTTTATTTATTATTTTATTTTGCAACTATTAAAAGACGACACTGGACTTTGCACGAATTTTAACACAAATAATTTAAATAGACGACGGACAGACGACGAACGAGTAAAATTGTAGGAGGTCTAGGCGACACGACCGTCCCCCATGGCTATGTTGACGCTACCTGTCAAAATAATAATATTGAAACCACTTTGGAAACCAAAGCAATTAAAGCTCATGCTACATTTTTACTAACTACCAAGACATTTTAGAGAGGTTTTCTTCTCTCCCTCGAGCGTTTCGGGTGATTGCCTATATTTTTAGATTTTTTCACCGAACAAATAAAAAATGTAATCAAACTTTCAATTTTCAATTCATTTCTGGGAAAGAAATAGCAGATATTCGAGTTCATCTGATCATTTTGTGCCAAAAAGTACATTTTGCGGATGAATATAAAAATATAGAAAATCATTCAACAATTTCTGCTAAAAGCAGTAATTTATCGCTTAGTCCCTACATAGATTCAAAAGGTATCATGCGAGTAAACGGACGTCTGATTAATTCGAAAAATGTATCTTTTAATGAGAATCATCCATATTGCTTTCTTATAGTTGCAAGTTTTCAGAGCTTTTAGTAGTTTATTCATCAAAGTTTCTTACTTGGCGGCAATCAACTTATGTTACGCCTTGTACGACAACAATATTGGATTCCAAAAGTTAAAAACCTCATAAAAACGACTATACACAAATGTAAAATATGTGTTTTAGAGAAGAAAAGACATCAAACTCAAATAATGGCCGCACTTCCAGTAGAACGTACCACTTTCTCTAGACCCTTTGCAACAACTGGATACGTTTGTGTTTTCGTCTGTTTTGTCACCAAGGCCATAATTCAAGACCATTAAGCTCAATGTCAAATAATCCAGCTGATTATGTTGCTTTAAGTCTGAACATTTTCTTGTCGGCTCACCAATAATGGCTCCTCTTGAGCCTGAAATCTCTACGAGCCCTTTAAGTATTCTAAATCGTTGGCAGAGATTAAAAGCCTTTGCACAACATTTATGCCTCAGATGGAAAGAGGAATACTTAAAGGAACTACATAAACGTAATAAATGGAAGTTTCCGGAAATGAATATAGCTGTTAATGATCTTGTAGTAGTTAAACAGGAAAACCTTCCAACGGCAGAATGGCGCCTAGGTTGAATTATTAGAGTCTATCAGGGCAACGACAAGAAAATTCGAGTAGCTGATGTACAAACTCAGAAGGGTGTAATTACACGGCCTCTTGTCAAACTAATTCTTCTTCCAAATTATAAATTTACTCTTATTATTTTCATAACATACCTATACATATTAATTTTTAAGAAAATAGGTTAATTTAATATTCAACAATAACGAAAACCAACAAAACATGGATTCAGCAACAAACTCATCGCAAACTGTTAGGCAATTTGAATGCATAATCTGTAATCGAAATCATCCTCTTCGATTCTGTCATAAATTTCTGGCCATGAATTTCGAAAAGCGGCTTAGAGCCATTCTACTCCATCGTTATTGCTCGAGGTGCCTTGCTCATTCGCATGTATCTAAAGACTGCAGAAGCAGCAAGTCATGCACTTACTGCAAGCAAAATCATCACAGCCTCATTCACTCCAATAATCGGCTACATAGAAATCAGAGACCAACACGGCGATTGTACAAATACGGGTACGCAACACAAAGGTTTTTGAACGCGCATTATTAGATCCCTGCTCGGAAGTAAGCAAAATATCATCTAGCTTGGTGAATCGTCTAAACATGACAAAAACTTCAGTGGGAACTCACACAATCTGCGAAGTGGCCGTAAATTGTTGCCATTTTTTTTTTTTTTTTTTTTTTTACAAGTTGACCAACGCTCAGGGGATGCCCCCTATTCATGCAATGCATAGTGTTGATCGTATGAAAGGATTATAGGTAAGAGGAGGGAGGAAAGATAGAGTAGTGTCGGTGAATGTTTGTTTTGAACTTGCCAATATCAAAAATGTCGGGAAAAACAGACGCAGGGAGATTGTTCCACAAACGTATCGTGCGACTGAAGAACGAATTCTCACGGTAATGCGTGGTTCTATTGAGAGCCGAGTGAACTACGAAGGGGTGGGCTTGGTTCGATGCCCGAGTAGAACGAGAGGACACACGACCTGGTGGAATCAGGCCATGTATTTCCCTCGAACACTTACCATTGTAATACCTATAAAACAGGCTTACACACCCTACGGTCCTTCGGTGCTCAAGAGAGCCAATAGAGGATGAAATATTTTCATCCCCTATTAAATATATTGCACGTTGTTGGATTCGATCCAGGAACTCCAAGGAAGATTTTGAAGCCCCTGCCCATATGTGCGAATTGAATTCCATCTTAGGCCGAATATAGGTGGTGTAGACAGTGCGCAAGTCAGCAGAAGTGAAGTATGTCTTACACCGTTTAAAAAAACCGAGGCACTTGGCCGCCTCTCGTCAAATATGTGATCATTCCAACGGAGATCACATTGAATTGATATGCCCAGAACGTCAAGAGCAGCTGACTCTGCAATATCCACAGGTAGGGTTGAATCCATTATTTTGTGAGTTAACAGACAACATTGGGTCTTGCGTGCATTAAAATCAACTCTGTTTGCAACACCCCACTCGGAGATTGTTTTAAGGTCATTATTGAGTGTGTCATTCATAGTGCGTCTTTTACTCTCAATCTCCAAAGAGGTTGGGCGCTTTTTGAACGAGTATGAATGACCAATGTTGCTATCATCTGCAAAGGAATGGATTGGGTTCTGGGTCAATGACAGAAGGTCATTGATAAATACCAGAAATAGGGACGGGGATAGGACGGAACCCTGCGGAACTTCAGTGTCCGGACGGAACCCTGCTGGATGGTGTCCGAAAGAACACCATCCATCGCAACTCGTATTGAACGACCCTGGAGAAAACTCGATATCCATCGAGTAAAAGATTCACCGACACCATATGCAATTAGTTTTGAAACGAGGGCTTTATGCCACACTCGATCAAAAGCCTTGGAAATATCAAGTGCAACAGCCTTGCTCCCCCCGAAAAGGTGAACACAATTATTCCACTTTTCGGAGAGGACCGCCATCAAGTCACCTGTGGATCTGGTCCTACGGAAACCGTATTGTCGGTCACTGAGCAATTCGTTGTGCTCAAGATAGTTCACAAAGTGGAAGTTAATTACGCTCTCCATTACCTTGGAGAGTGCAGAGCATATTGCAATGGGTCGGTAATTGGCAGGGTTCGTGGCCTCGCCCTTTTTCGGAACTGGCTGGACATTGGCAACCTTCCAACAAGATGGAAAAACTCCTGTCGTGTAGGAGATGTTGAAAAGGTTACGCAACGGACAAGCCAGCGTTGACGCGCACTTCTTCAACACATGGGCAGATATACCATCTGGCCCAGAGGCTTTGTTAATGTTGAGGTTTGCAAAAAACTTTTTAACTGCCCGAGTTCGAAAATGTATCTCCGGCATTGCAGAAGAAACAAAATCGACGACAGGCAGTGGTTGATTACTATCTGGGAGCGTTGAATTATTTGCAAATAATTCTGCCAAGAGATTAGCTTTATTAACCGGGTCAGTGAAGGTCTGGCCATTCATAATAAGAGTTGGAGTAGACGATGTCGTCTGATTCTTCACCCTTTTTACAAATGACCAGAAATTTTTACTACCCCTGTGATAGAGTAGGACCTTTTTGCGCGCGTTTTGTTCGTGAAGAAACTTTTCGCGCGAGATCACGGCATTACAGCGATTCCTAGCCTGTATACGAAGTCTTTCAGTCTCAGCATTCTTGTTAGAACGCCAAGCCTGAAAGGCTTCCTCTTTCGACCTGACTGCAATCCTGCAAGTCTCATTAAACCAAGAGTGGTCCTTAGGTTTAATGCTAATTTTTTTTAGAAGGTATGAAGGACCGCATACCTAATAAAATAATATTTTGTACCATTAAAGCCGCAGCATTTATGTCTCTGTCAGCGAAACACAATTTCCAATTAAAGTTGCGAAAAAAATCATTTAACGCAACCCAATTTGCTTTTTCGTAAAGCCATACAGTCCTCTTCGGGGCTTTAATCGAAGAGGCGCGTAAACTAGAATACGAAAACTCAGCGGAAACAGTACAGTGGTCGGAATTACCAAGAGGTGCAAGGACTTTTACATCATATTTTTCATGATGTGAAGTCAGAAAAAGGTCTAGGACTTTTGGGCTTTGCCCGCCGACGCGTGGAATATACGTCGGCTCCTTCACCATTTGAGTGAGTTGGTTGCACTCGGCAAAAAGCTCAACATAACAACCCTCCTGTGTTGATAGACCCGAGTGGCTCAACCAAGTGGCGTTGTGCACATTAAAATCGCCCGCAACAACAATTTCACTGCCTGGAAATTGCTCCAATATATTTGAGATCGAATCAGATAAGGCATCCAGCTTATTACAGGTGGAAACCCTATCTAAATTCGGACTCCTATAAAGAAAGCACAAGTGCATGATGTGTGTTTGGATTTTGAATTTAACCCAAATAGTATTAAATTCGCTATCCGACACACTATGTTGTTGCTGCAGTTGATACGCAACGTCACTCCGAATAAAAAGAGCAAGACCCCTATGGGCAGAGAATAATGGCAATAGGTGATAACCAGGTATATGAAAATCCAGTTGATCTGCACCCTCATTAACCTGGGTCTCACCTAGTGCCATTATTTGTGGCCTATGGATGGACACATACGCATATACCGAGAAAAAATTCGCCCTCAGCCCACGAATGTTGCAAAAATCTATACGAAAGTTTTGCGACATTTGTGCCACTGTGCAAATTCAAAACATACAAACATACTAGCAGCGTGCGGCAGATGAAACAAACAGTTGAGAGCGCAAGCTAAGCCGTGGTGAGTGTTATGCCTTCACCACGGCACAGATTACGCACTCAGTGCAGCCTCAGTTGCGCACGCTAGTAGCTTGGAGTAGGAAAGGGGAGGGACAGAATACGAAAAAACAAGTATATGCAGTTGCGGCAAAGAGCATAAAGAAGCCCCTTGCGTTGACAATTGCAAAATGAAGCGGCAGTGCGTGGGTGAAACTGGTTTTTTTTTTATTTATTTTTGTTCTATTTTTTTTTCTGTTGCGAGAGTGAGTTATTATTTTTCCTTTTTTTTTTGGTTTTTAATATTGGGCGATGCGCTTAATTTATTTTAATTTAAAATGTGTTATTTTTTTGCTGTATTATTATTGTTATTATTGACGGCACTAGACGACACTAAGCACGATTTATGTTAAACAAAACTAAGACGACGGACGAAACGACGGAAAATTATAAATATATGAGATCGGCGCGACACGTCCGTCCCCCATTATTGCTCAGACGCTACTCTGTCTATTCTGGCACGCACGAATTTTTCTGAGAAATTATTTGTGCCAAAAACTGCAAAAAATATAAAAAGAAAAAATGGTATTGTTGTACACTAACGTATATAAAGAAACACACACAGTTAAGCGATGTGCCCAACAGCCTGCATCAACAACTGATTTAACTCATGGCACCAAATCATATGTACCCTGCAAGATCATTTAACAGTGAGTTATCCAATTAAATTGAATTCCAAAAGTAAGAAAGAAAAATAAAAAAAAAATCGCATGTTTTTTTGTTTGTTGAATTGGTTTCAAAATAATTTGAAATAAATTTTATGTAAAAGTTTCAAATAAAAATCGTATTTTATTCTAAAATAAATTAATCGTTAATTAAATAAATTAAATTATATTAAATTACATTAAATATAAAAGTTAAAAAGAAAATTATTTAGAAACCATAAAACAACATTCTGTGTGAAATTTTCATCTGGTCACCTTAATAAGATAACATCAAAACCAGTTCTATGCGAATGATTAAAGTCTCCACTTTAAACTGCATGCTAATTAAACCAAAGCGAAAAAACATTTCTTGCCCTCTTGCTCTCTTGCACCATCGAAAACAATTTTTTTTCTGGAGAGTTATTTTAAATTAACATTCAGTCAAGTGCAAGCTGGCGTCGCCTGCAAAAAGTACTCAAGTGTTTATAATATATCCATACGAAATTCAACGAATTTTTCGTGGATATACATATATTATTTAATAAACAACAAATAAATAATATTTACAATTTTATCTGGATAGTTATTTTATACATTGAATTACATATTAAATTATATACAATAACATAATTTTTTTTCATTAGCATTTATATTTGGTAACCATTACTATGACATAAATTGCTTTACCCATTAAATAAATTCATTCCTCCAAAATTTAACATAAAACATATTTGTTATTGATTTAATTACTGTCTATCAGGAGAAGTTCTGGGAGAGAACTTATTGTATCTTTAGTTAATACTTTGCTACGGGCGGATATCTCTGGGAAAGTCTTCATATCAGTAGAAGAGAATTCATTCTGTTTGACTTTCTATTTGGTATATTGTATCTATAAACACATTTTTTTTTGTTCGTGTTTATTTTTGCGCTACACTTTTAATTAATTGTTCGAAACTTTAAGCACATCGTTGTTGTGTTTAAAATCGCGGATTTACTGTGTTTTAGCATTTCGAAACATAAAACACATTTTTGCGTGTGTATTATCGCGACATATTTTACCATAACGTTGCGTATATTTTAAACATTTTCGGTCCGGTTTTTATATCGCATTTTTTTTAAGCATTATATATTTGTTGAAGCGCATCTTATTTCTAAGTTGCTAATATGTCTGAACTCGATATTTTCATTCGGGCATCGGATAAAGTTATGGAATTCGATGCTCGTTTTACAGAAATTCCCAAAGTCGATCATACCATTTTCTCCTTAGACATATTTAAGGACGAAACTCATGCTTGTCATATATCGATGCTCAAAATGATGTCGATTCTGAGGATATTCAAGTTGTTAAAGGTAAATACGCCACAACTTTTAATTCATACGTGTTTTGCTTAGCACATATTAAACAGCATTCTAACGATTTGACAGTTTCTCCCGCCAATTCTACCTCTTCGGCCAGTGGACCAAATCCATTACCTAATAGCCATGAATTTACTAATAATCTTCGACTTCCGCCATGTGACACTGAGGTGTTTAAGGGAGATTATTTATCATGGCCAACGTTTCGTGATATGTTCACAGCGGTGTATATTAACAACACACGTCTTAGCTATGTCGAAAAATTATATCACCTACTTAATAAAACAAGTGGTGATGCAAAAGAAATTGTAAAGAAGTCGCCCTTAACAAATCTAAAGGAAACATTTGAGAACAAAAGAGTCTTAGTCAATAGTCAACTAAAGCTTATGTTTGATCTTCCAGTTGTTTCAACTGAGAATAGTACTTCACTTAAAAACTTGCAAAGAGGTATTACAAATTGCCTCAATGCGTTGAATTTGTATGAAATCAACACGGATCACTGGGATCCAATATTAATATTTTTTTGTTGCCAAAGATTGCCCGATAAAACTCTGGCTTTATGTGAACATAACATTAAGGATAAATCCGCGATACCCAAGTGGAAAACATTAGATACGTTCCTTCCTGAACGCTATCAAACATTAGAGTCAATTGTAGACATTAAAGGAGCTTCTTCTTCAACAACTTCCTAAAAAAAAACAATTCTCGTCACCAATTACAATGGCACAAAAGAAAATTAATTCTTATCATGCCAACGTTTCTCATGCCACAACTAATTGCGTCCTTTATTCTAAACAGCAACACACATTACGAGTGTGTTCAAAATTTATAAATCTTAGTGTTGCAGATCGGTTCTCAACAGTAAAAAAACATAATTTTTGTATAAATTGTTTAACGCGAAACCATTCGGTAAAAGAATGTCATAGCACTTATAGTTGTGCGGTGTGCAAAAAGCGGCATCACACGCTTTTGCACAGAAATACTTCTGATGATACACCCACCCCATCAGGGAATCGTCTTGTTGCTGGAGCTGTTGGAGCCGCTGCAGAAACTGCTACTGGATGTGCTGCTGGAGCTGCTCATCATGTATCACAAGTTTTTCATCATTCGTTACAGTCCACTCTAACGCATTCTACTGCTATGCAACCAACTTCGAATAATTTAAGACGCAGTGGCATAATTCTTGGATCAGCACAGGTTTTAATATGCCACCTTGGAGTGACATATTCTGCTCGTGCTCTCATTGATTCGGCTTCTGAAATTTTTAACTGATGCAGATAAACTTTGCGAAGAGATATATTCTGAAACTACTCGTAGAAATGAGGATGGCAGATATATTGTTTCGCTGCCTTTTAAATCCGATTTTCCGTCACAACTCAAACTTGGTTCTTTACGTCACATCGCATGTAAACAATTTCTTCGTAATGAAACATCATTGTTACGAAAACCTGCATTTAAATCTGCTTATGATAATGTCGTAAAAGAATATATTTTATTAGATCATATGGAAAAGGTTCCATCTCCCAAATTTGATTATTTTCCTTTGCATTTCTATTTACCACATCATTCTGTGGTGAAGCCTGATAGCGCTACTACTGCTTTACGAGTAGTATTTAATGCAACTAGTTCTACATCGAATGGTTGTAGCCTTAATGACATGCTCAATGTTGGGCCAGATCTTCAGGCTGATCTTATGATGTTACTGCTTCGTTGGCGATTACAGATATGTTTTTAACAGTGACATACAAAAAATGTATCGTCCAATACTTATTGCACCCTCACATCGACCTTTTCAGAGAAGCTTTCTGACTTTGGGTTAAAAACCGTCACGTTTGGAGTAAATTGTGCTCCGTATCTTGCAATTAGAACTTTGATTCAACTTGTACATGATTGCATATATACACACCCATTAGCTTCGTTCATACTTCAAAATTGCATGTATGTGCAATTGCATGTGTACCTGCTTGTGCTCACGACATAGCTACTGCTATTAAGGCTAGAGATCAATTAATCAACACGCTGCGGTCTGCAAGATTTTCTCTTCGGAAATGGACCGCAAATAAGAAGGAAGTATTTGACAATATTCCAAAATATTACCTACTGGATACTGAGTTTTTGGATTTTGATGACTCTAGCAACGCAAAAGCTCTGGGCGTACGATGGAATGCTTTGCATGATTGTTTCTTTTTTTATTACAGATAACATATACAACAAAGAAACATTTACCAAACGGGAAGTACTCTCCGCAACTGCAAAACTGTTCGATCCAGCTGGGTGGCTGGCGCCGATTATTGTAATGGCGAAAATAATAATGCCACTAGTTTGGCTAGACCAAACAGAATGGGATAATGAATTAACCCCTCAGACTCTTGCCAAGTGGAGGAATTTTGTTGAAAATTACCCCCACATTAATATGATTTAAATTCCACGTTGGATAGACTATAAAATGAATAGTGAATAAGAAATACATGGGTTTTCCGATGCCTCGGAAAAGGCATACGCGGGGACAATTTTTTTATTTTTTTTTTTTTTTTTACAAATTAACCAACGCTCAGGGGATGCCCCCTATTCATGCAATGCACAGTGTTGATCGTAAGAAGAGATGATAGGTTAAATGGAGGGGGGAAAGATGGAGTAGTGTCGGTGAATGTTTGTTTTTAACTTGCCAATATCAACCAGTTGGGAAGGTTAGATCACATGGGAAATTTTAAAGTAGGTGTAATTATGATAGTTAGGATTATCAAAATTATAGTCGGTCTAAGCCGACTATAAATACCCTACACATATGTGTGGTTACCATTCAAAGTGATATATAGGTCACCAGGGTATACGAATCCTGAAAATAACTACAAACATTCAATCGCTGAAGAATTTCCATTCATTTGATACCCATATTTACAAATGGGTAGGTGTACCGAATTTCGATTTTTTTTTTTGTGAACCACAAGTCTTTTCGCCGGAAAACATTATTATCATGTATTTGAGCATGATGTCAATATATATTTGACCAAAAAAGTTTACCTAAGCACGTAAAGATAAAAATTGATCTTTATATGTACATTTTATATGAGGTATTTGAACATAAGTGGTCGGATCATAGGTCACCATGGCCCGATCTCAATTTTTTCGCACATACAGCGTAGGTATATTAGTAATCTAAGTTATAAGTTTCATTTATCTAGCTCTTCAATTTTAAAAGTCTTAGGGATTTCAACAGACAGACAGACGGACAGACAGACGGACAGACAGACAGACGGACAGACAGACGGACAGACGGACATCGCTAAATCGACTCAGGAGGTCATGCTGATCAAGAATATATATACTTTTCCATACCGGAGATGCTTTCTTCTGGGTGTTACAAACGGCGTACCAAACTGAATATACCCTTTCACTCTTAGTGTAGGGTATAAAAATGTCGGGAAAAACGGACGCAGGAAGATTGTTCCACAAACGTGTCGTGCGACTGAAGAACGAATTATCTCTATAATGCGTGGTTCTGATGAGAGTCGAGTGGACTACGAAGGGATGGGCTTGATTTGATGCCCGAGTAGAACGAGAAAACACACGACCTGGTGGAATCAAGCCATGTATTTCACTCGAACACTTACCGTTGTAATACCTATAAAACAGGCTTACACACCCAACGGTCTTTCGGTGCTCAAGAGAACCAATAGACGATGAGATATTTTCATCCCCTATCAAATATATCGCACGTTGTTGAATTCGGTCCAGGAACTCCAAGGAGGATTTTGAAGCTCCTGCCCAAATGTGCGAATTGAATTCCATTTTAGGCCGAATATAGTTGGTGTAGACAGTACGCAGGTCAGCAGGAGTGAAGTATGTTTTACACCGTTTTAAAAAACCGAGGCACTTGGCAGCTTCTTTCGACACATTAAATATGTGATCATTCCAACGTAGATCACATTGAATTGATATGCCCAGAACGTCAAGAGCAGCTGACTGCGCAATATCCACGGAGTCCATATTGAGGGGAGGGAGGGGTGAATCCAATATTTTGTGAGATAACAGACAACATTGGGTCTTGCTTGCATTAAAATCTACTCTGTTTGCAACACCCCACTCGGAGATTGATTTAAGGTCATTATTGAGCGTGTCATTCATAGTGCGTCTTTTACTCTCAATCTCCAAAGAGTTTGGGCGCTTGTTGAACGAGTATAAATGACAAATGTTACTGTCATCTGCAAAGGAATGAATTGGGTTCTGG
Source organism: Dryomyza anilis (assembly GCA_951804985.1). Taxonomy (NCBI): domain Eukaryota; kingdom Metazoa; phylum Arthropoda; class Insecta; order Diptera; family Dryomyzidae; genus Dryomyza; species Dryomyza anilis. Next base: position 29,061,034 of record OX638135.1, on the reverse strand, counting down.
GTCAATGACAGAATGTCATTGATAAATACCAGAAATAGGGACGGGGATAGGACGGAACCCTGCGGAACTCCAGAATTGATGGAATGTTTTCTGAAAAAACACCATCCATCGCAACTCGTATAGAACGACCCTGAAGAAAACTCGATAACCATCGAGTAAAAGATTCACCGACACCAAATGCAATTAGTTTTGAAACGAGGGCTTTATGCCACACTCGATCAAAAGCCTTGGAAATATCGAGAACAACAGCCTTACTCTCCCCGAAAAGGTGAATACATTTATTCCACTTTTCGGAGAGGACCGCCATCAAGTCACCTGTGGATCTGGCCCTACGGAAACCATATTGGCGGTCACTGAGCAATTCGTTGTGCTCAAGATAGTTCACAAGGTGGAAGTTAATTACGCTCTCCATTACCTTGGAGAGTGCTGAGCATATTGCAATGGGTCGGTAATTGGCAGGGTTCGTAGCCTCGCCCTTTTTCGGTACTGGCTGAACATTGGCAACCTTCCAACAAGATGGAAAAACTCCTGTCGTGTAGGAGATGTTGAAAAGGTTACGCAACGGACAAGCCAGCGTTGACGCGCACTTCTTCAACACATGGGCAGATATGCCATCTGGCCCAGAGGCTTTGTTAATGTTGAGGTTTGCTAAAACCTTTTTAACTGCCCGAGTTCGAAAATGAATTTCCAGCATTGCAGAAGAAACAAAATCTACGACGGGCAGAGGTTGATTACTATCTGGTAGCGTTGAATTATTTGCAAATAATTCTGCCAAGAGATTAGCTTTATCAACCGGGTCAGTGAAAGTCTGGTCATTCATAATAAGAGTTGGAGTAGACGATGTCGTCTGATTCTTCACTCTTTTAACGAATGACCAGAAATTTTTACTACCTCTATGGTAGAGTAGGACCTTTTTGCGCGCGTTTTGTTCGTGAAGAAACTTTTCGCGCGAGATCACGGCATTACAGCGATTCCTAGCCTGTATGCGAAGTCTTTCTGTGTCAGCATTCTTGTTAGAACGCCAAGCCTGAAAGGCTTCCTCTTTCGACCTGACTGCAATCCTGCAAGTCTCATTAAACCATGAGTGGTCCTTGGGTTTAATGCTAATTTTTTTAGAAGGTATGAAGGACCGCATACCTAATAAAATAATATTTTGTACCATTGTAGCCGCGGCATTTATGTCTCTGTCAGCGAAACACAATTTCCAATTAAAGTTGTGAAAAAAATCATTTAACGCAACCCAATTTGCTTTTTCGTAAAGCCATACAGTCCTCTTCGGGGCTTTAATCGAAGAGGCGCGTAAACTAGAATACGAAAACTCAGCGGAAACAGTACAGTGGTCGGAATTACCAAGAGGTGCAAGGACTTTTACATCATATTTTTCATGATGTGAAGTCAGAAAAAGGTCTAGGACTTTTGGGCTTTGCCCACCGCCGCGTGGAAGGTACGTCGGTTCCTTCACCAATTGAGTGAGTTGATTGCACTCTACAAACAGCTCAACATAACAACCCTCCTGTGTTGGAAAACCCGAGTGGCTCAACCAAGTGGCGTTGTGCACATTAAAATCGCCCGCAACAACAATTTCACTGCCTGGAAATTACTCCAATATATTTGAGATCGAATCAGATAAGGCATCCTTATTACAGGTGGAAACCCTATCTAGATTCGGACTCCTATAAAAAAAGCACAAGTGCATGATGTGTGTTTGGATTTTGAATTTAACCCAAATTGTATTAAATTCGCTATCCGACACACTATGCTGTTGCTGCAGTTGATACGCAACGTCACTCCGAATAAATAAAGCAAGGCCCCTATGGGCAGAGAATAATGGCAACAGGTGATAACCAGGCACATGAAAATCCAGTGGATCTGTACCCTCATGAACCTGGGTCTCACATAGTGAAATTATTTGAGGCCTATGGATGGACACATACGCATATACAGAGAAAAAATTCGCCCTCAGCCCACGAACGTTGCAAAAATCTATGCGGAATTTTTGCGGCATTTTCCTACTGGACAAGTTCAAAACAATCAAACATACCACAAACGTGCAGCAGTTGACACAAACAAATGAGAGCGCAAGCAAAGCAGTGGCGAGTGTTATACCTTAACCACAGCGTAGCTTACGCACTCAGTGCAGCATCAACGTGCACGCCAATAGCAGGGAGTAGGATGGGGAAGGGAAGAATAACGAAAAACAAAATACAATTGCGGCAGAGGGCATAGAAGAGCCCCTTGCGTAGGAAATTGCAAATAAAAAAACAATGCAGCGAGTGCAGCAACTCAGCAGCCAGCGGCAGACGAAACCGGTTTTGGTTTATTGTTGTTGTTGTGTTTGTGGGTTTAATTTGTTTGGTTTATTGTTTGCGCTTTTATTTATTATTTATATTTATTATTTTATTTTGCAACTATTAAAAGACGACACTGGACTTTGCACGAATTTTAACACAAATAATTTAAAAGACGACGGACAGACGACGAACGAGTAAAATTGTAGGAGGTCTAGGCGACACGACCGTCCCCCATGGCTATGTTGACGCTACCTGTCAAAATAATAATATTGAAACCACTTTGGAAACCAAAGCAATTAAAGCTCATGCTACATTTTTTACTAACTACCAAAACATTTTAGAGAGGTTTTCTTCTCTCCCTCGAGCGTTTCGGGTGATTGCCTATATTTTTAGATTTTTTCACCGAACAAATAAAAAATTTAATCAAACTTTCAATTTTCAATTCATTTCTGGGAAAGAAATAGCAGATATTCGAGTTCATCTGATCATTTTGTGCCAAAAAGTACATTTTGCGGATGAATAAAAAAATATAGAAAATCATTCAACAATTTCTGCTAAAAGCAGTAATTTATCGCTCTACATAGATTCAAAAGGTATCATGCGAGTAAACGGACGTCTGATTAATTCGAAAAATGTATCTTTTAATGAGAATCATCCATATTGCTTTCTTATAGTTGCAAGTTTTCAGAGCTTTTAGTAGTTTATTCATCAAAGTTTCTTACTTGGCGGCAATCAACTTATGTTACGCCTTGTACGACAACAATATTGGATTCCAAAAGTTAAAAACCTCATAAAAACGACTATACACAAATGTAAAATATGTGTTTTAGAGAAGAAAAGACATCAAACTCAAATAATGGCCGCACTTCCAGTAGAACGTACCACTTTCTCTAGACCCTTTGCAACAACTGGAATAGATTTCGCAGGGCCATTTGATGTAAAAAATTACACAGGACGAGCGTGCCTTATAACAAAAGGATACGTTTGTGTTTTCGTCTGTTTTGTCACCAAGGCCATAATTCAAGACCATTAAGCTCAATGTCAAATAATCCAGCTGATTATGCTGCTTTAACTCCTGAACATTTTCTTGTCGGCTCACCAATAATGGCTCCTCTTGAGCCTGAAATCTCTACGAGCCCTTTAAGTATTCTAAATCGTTGGTAGAGATTAAAAGCCTTTGCACAACATTTATGCCTCAGATGGAAAGAGGAATACTTAAAGGAACTACATAAACGTAATAAATGGAAGTTTCCGGAAATGAATATAGCTGTTAATGATCTTGTAGTAGTTAAACAGGAAAACCTTCCAACGGCAGAATGGCGCCTAGGTAGAATTATTAGAGTCTATCAGGACAACGACAAGAAAATTCGAGTAGCTGATGTACAAACTCAGAAGGGTGTAAATACACGGCCTCTTGTCAAACTAATTCTTCTTCCAAATTAGAAATTTACTCTTTTTATTCTTTTCATAACATACATATACATATTAATTTTTACGAAAATAGGTTAATTTAATATTTAACAATAACGAAAACCAACAAAACATGGATTCAGCAACAAACTCATCGCAAACTGTTAGGCAATTTGAATGCATAATCTGTAATCGAAATCATCCTTTTCGATTCTGTCATAAATTTCTGGCCATGAATTTCGAAAAGCGGCTTATAGCCATTCTACTCCATCGTTATTGCTCGATGTGCCTTGCTCATTCGCATGTATCTAAAGACTGCAGAAGCAGCAAGTCATGACTTTCTGCAAGCAAAATCATCACAGCCTCATTCACTACAATAATCGGCTACATAGAAATCAGAGACCAACACGGCATTGTCCACCTATAGTTCCAGTCGTTAACCAATCCATCTCACTTCTTCCTACGGCGATTGTACAAATACGGGTACGCAACACAAAGGTTTTTGCACGCGCATTATTAGATCCCTGCTCGGAAGTAAGCAAAATATCATCTAGCTTGGTGAATCGTCTAAACATGACAAAAACTTCAGTGGGAACTCACACAATCTGCGAAGTGGCCGTAAATTGTTGCCATGATCCGACTGTACGTTTAACAATATATGCTCGTGTCAGATCGGATTTTGATTTTAAAACTCCCACTCAACACGTCAATGCTAAAATCAAGGAAAAATTTACAAACTTCAACCTAGCGGAACCTAAGTTTTATACGTCAACGGTAGTATCAATAATATTCGGTGCCGATACGTACCACCGCATAATTCGTTCAGAAGTGATGTCTAATAGTGGCTTCCAGTAGCTCATAACACAATTTTTGGATGTGTCCTTTCTGGTCAATGTGTCCTTTAAGACATACAATTGCTTGAGATCCTTTCTGATCTAAATGTCTATTCTGGCACGCATTTTTAATCATTATCTACATGAATTTAGAAATATTATTGCAGATATAATACTGCAAGGGGGCCGGCAATTTTTACGCCAAAAGCCACATAATTAATTACGTATTTTACTATATTATAATCGTTGAAAAAGCACTGTAGCTACACTCTGTGGCAGCTTAGTTTTAGCTACCAACATTTAAAACTTAATATCACATTATGTTAGGTTAACATTATGTAAAAAATTTAGTTCTTGGAAGACAAATGAAACAACTTCCTCTTTGCTGTTCAACCAACCAACTATACGTACGTACAATAAATAAGTCCCTTATGACTGAATTAAACTGAAACATTTGTCTTTTATTTTCTATCGTTCCTTTATGATATATTTCACCAAATTTTCGTAAAAAATCCAAATCCACATCCGCTTCGCACAAACAAGTGATGTAGAAAAATTATTCTACCTTAATCAAAAGACCCGAGGCGAAGCAAATGATATTGTAATAAATGCTCCGCTTACCAATGCTGGATTCTCATTTGCTTGTTCTAATCTCGTGGAACAATACGAGAATAAACGAATGCAAATAAATGCGCAATTAAAGACTCTTTTTAATTTGCAAGCAGTGACATTTGAGTCAGGTTGTTCCATTAGGAAGCTACAAAGAACTATAAATGACTGCATTATGACCCTTCAAAATTTGAAAATTGACACAAAGGGCTGGGATCCAATCCTGGTATACTTGGCTCGACCCATCTCCCCAAGAATACCTTAGAGAACTTTGAGAAATCTCTAACGGACATCTCAGTTGTTCCATCATGGACAACTTTGAACGTATTTCTGACCCGAAGATATAGGACACTCGAAGCTGTTGATGATATAAAGCCATCGACTTCAAATCACAGCCGAGATGGTTCTGGACCCGAATCTTGGGGAGAAAATGTGAATACATATCACATGAATGTTTCTCAGACCCATTGCGCATTTGGACCCACACATAATACAAATCCAAGACCCACATTTACAAAGCCAACCCAATGGGAATTTGAAGAGGACCTTTGCCCATTATGCAAAGCCCAGCACACTCTCCTCGAGTGCCCGAGATTCATAGCCATGAAAGTGGGTGAAAGACTCGATGTCGTTAGAAAAGTAGGATTGTGCTATAATTGTTTAGCAATCACTCACGGCATTAAAAATTGTAGAAGTGAGTGTAAGTGTCAGACATGTGGAAAAAGGCATCATTCACTTCTGCATCTGAACCCTGACTCAGAATCAAATACACGACCCAGTACAAGTGCAGCGGCTATAACCCAAGCATTTACGACCCAAATACAGTCCACTGACTCTAAACCCAATCAGTAAAACAATCAATAAAGCCATATATTGCTGGCAAGAAAATGATTCTTGGACGTCATTGGTCAACGTCGAACACAAAGGATATAAATATGTAGCGCGCGTGTAACAGAAAAATTAAGTAGGCAGATAGGCATTGCAACCCGTGCCATTAATGCACTAGTAAGTGTTCTTAATCACACAGTTACTTCAAACCCATCAAGATCCTGCGATTTGGCGTTGTGTTCTCCAACAGACCCTAACTTTAAAGTTAATATTGTGCCAATGTGTGACAAAGTAGAACTTGCTGAGACCCAACCCTCCAACAATTGCAGTGATGACAATCGTGCTAAATTCCAAAATGTGAAGATCGTCAGGCCTAATGAACATACAAGATTTCGACCCATCTCTACCCGTCCTTATTTTCATGGACGACAGTATGGGGCATCGACCCGTCCAATGGCATGCGAACTTTGCTATCAGAACCATCGCTTGGCGACTTGCTCCAGGTTCAAGGAGAAGAACCTGTATAAGAAATATAACGTAGTGAAGAATTTCCACTACTGCGTGAATTGCTTGGCCCGATCTCACAGCACAGAAAAATGCACCAGCAACAACACATGTGTCGTGTGTCATGAGAGACACCACACGAGTCTGCACCCATTTAACAGACATGAATTGAAGAAATTCAGGCGGCCACTGACCCATTGTGGCCTCCAATTAAATAACTAATCAGACCCACTTTTTGAGCCGAAAAGAATTATGTCGATGTTGGCTAATTTAGCCTACTTTATCGCATGTTCTTGGCTGACCGACAGTAGTAATTATGCTGGACCCTAAAGACCCTATATTTTGCAGTTACTGCAAGGCGGGCAGAATGTTTATGTAGAACGTAAACACAATGTGTACGAACACGACCGCCGGACCCACTCGTTGCAGAGATACTCGCTGCAATGATCTTTGACGTTTAAAAGTGCACAATCGTCACTCGTTTCGATTACTTTAGAACGTACGCAATCGACCCACCCGTCTTCGGACATTTAAAGTTAAAATCAATAAATTCACCCGCAACAATTATTAATAAATAAAAACCTGTCGGTAAAACGCGACAACTCGGTCATGGTGAAATATAAATCCCCATTAACAAACACATCAACTTATACACAACCCCAACAATCAACATTCAACAAATCAAGGAACGCCAAACAGCACTTCGGCAGAAAACGGAATACATTTATACGGATCTACATAACATCAAGATCAAAGGTACAATTTTATATTTAATGCAACTTATTAGTTGCGACCCAATTTAATTGAAATGTAATATTTCAATTTGCGTTTGCCAAGCGCCAACGCTCGTTCATCACCCGAACACCGGGTTTTAAAATTAAACTGCTTTAAAATGATATATATGAATTACAGCTTCAAAATATTCCGCCCGTAACGATAATCCAAATTAACCAAGAACTGAAATTTAATAACGAATTTGTTGAAAGTTATCATATAAAACAAATTGTCAAATGCGGTATATTAAATTAAGTTGTATGTTAAAATTATTTATAGTTATGCGCCAATAACTTGTGATCAGTAAATTTAGTTTTAGCATTTATTAAAATGGAAATGTACTAAAATGGTCTGGGGAGTACTTACGTAAAATTCATCACTGAGCCAAAGTCGCCATGAGCAGAGAACTTTTGAATAAAAGCTTTTCACTGTGAAAACTACTTAATCGACGGAACGAAAAGCTGGATTAATAGCTGAACTATATAGAATTTAGAGTTAGCTGGTATATCGACGTATCGCAACAGGGCTTCAGTAACTTTCAAATTTATGTCCACAAATTAATTCGTGGCATAAATTTCCGATCACATCTGTGTCCAACCAAATTAACATTGAAGTGTAGCCTTAGAAAAGGTGCTTTTTTCGGGCCAATCACGTTTTTTTCGAAAGTTACTTCGTATCCTTATTTGTTGGGATTTATTAATTCAAGTATTCTTGACACTATTGAATTGAAATGTAAAATATAAAAAAAAATCTTTTTTTTTATACATTATTATGTAGGTTATTGTAGGTCATTATTATGTAGGTTATTATGAAGGTTAAAATTTTCTGGATTTTCTCATATGTGTAGGGTAGAGTGGTTCAAAAAAACGACTTTTTCGAAATTCCCACGGGAATCCGCCCCCTCTAAAAAGTTTAAACACGTTAAAAAAGTATTTCACAAAAAATTTTGGCCAAATCGAAAAACGTTTAGAGGTCGCGCAATGCGATTTTCTAAAGTTTGAATTTTCTAAAGTAGAATAACTTATTTATTTTTGGTTGAATGTTGATGAAATTTTGGAATCTTGAACATAAATCACTACAGATTACAATGGAATTATTATTTTATCCGCCCATAAATAACACTGTGCGGAAAAATGACATCTTTTTAATTGAACTCCGATTTTCTTATATTGTGCTTCTATATGGTCTACCGATAAAAAGTGTAGTATAAACTTTAACACATACACATGTATATAGTTCGTCATTTTGTAAAAAAGTGGTTCATTGTAAGTTTTTGATGACTTAGGTGCAAATATAGGGAACTTGCTAAGGATGATTTAAACTGAACACTTCAAGTTTGTATCTTAACAAATTATTATCATTTTAAATGGTTTTTTATTAACAATTCCGTTAAGAAGTTTTAACCAGTAGAAGAAGTCAGAAAACTATCATAATGTCTAATGTAAAATAGTCGTCTTAAAAATTTAGCTAGGGTCTCTAAACAACTAAATTCTTCAACACGTACTATTTCTGATATATAAGCCTACTACTAACGAATAATAGTTCTAACTTCAATTTTGAGAAAGTCGTAGAAATTTATTATTACAATAATTTTGGTGCAGTGTAAATTGCATCAATTCTTAGTTAAAATTGGGACGCTGATTTCAAAAAATGCATATATTTTTTCTTATTGGCTCTAGTTTTTGAGATATAGCCCGTTTTTAATTTCTCATAGTTTTTCTCTTGTATTTTTTCCATATTCCAACCAATGACAAGAATGCATTGGACGCGGATAACCTTGCTATATCTCGCTATATCAGACAAAAGAAAATTCAATCTTGACAAAAAATTATGAATTTTTATTATAATAAAAATTATTACTTGTTCAAAAAAAAATTACAAACATACTTTTTTAATACTTTTTTGTGCAGCTTCACGTATATTTTTTTTTTGTTATATTAGGAAATGCATTACTGCCTTTGGTTAAAAAATAATAATACTTAATTGAAATAAGCCAAAATTTTAAAATATTTTAATTAAGCAAATATTTGAATTTTCCTAAGCAAACGCCATAATTTATTTGTTTTATAAAACATTTTAAAGAAGATAAATGGTGCTGCGAAAAAAAAGGCATTTCATCAGCGTCACAATTTTAACAAGAAATTGATGCAATTTTCACTGTACTAAAATTATTGAAATAATATATTTCAACGAATTTTTTTAAAATTGAAGTTAGAACTATTATTCGTTATAAGTAGGCTTATATTTCAGAAAAAGTACGTGTTGGAGAATTTAGTTGTTTAGAGATCCTAGTTCAATTTTAAAGACAAATATTTTCTTCAAAGACATGGTGATAGTTTTCTAATTTCTCTACTGCTTATAACTCTTTAACGGAATTGTTAATAGAAAACCATTAAAAATGGTGGTAAATCGTTAAGGCACAAACATAGATTGTTCGGTGGAAATCATCCTTAGGAAGTTCCCTATAATCGCTCCTTAGACATCAAAAACGTACAAAACAAAAACGTACGCTACAAAATTACGAACTATATTGGTTATCCTTTGTACCCTTTAGGACCCCATAGCGTCTAACCCAGACGTGTAAGGGTAGAAGTTTATACTACATTTTTGATCCACTGACCATGGAGAACATGTAAATAAAAATTGGAGTTCAAATTTTAGTGCCGCACAGTGTAATTTATTTCCCGTTTTTTACATATGGCCATTTCCAGAAAAACGTCAACCCCGACCAAAAAATTCAAAATGCTTAAATCTTTGAAATAACGATGGATTTGAAATCTTAAATGTCTGAATCTCAATATCTGAAAAGAAATTTCTATTTCGTTAACGGTAATTTTCTGTTTTTTCTGGTAACATTAATAATTATTTCTAAAACTTAAAAATAATGATACAAACTAAAATAACGGATATTTGATTTTTTTATAATGGTTTTCGATGTCCCGTCCGGAACCAAAAAGACACATTTATTTGGTATTAAAGTAAACTGAAAAGTTTTTTTAAAGTGTTGAATCCATAGTTTTCAAAGCGGCATTTCTAAAAAAGTAAACATCATTTTCCTAGTTATTCTAGAAAATGTTTGACAGCTAATTGAAATCTGTCCCGTCCGGAACTTTGAGTACAAAAACTGTACCAAAAACTACAGTAAAAAATATAAAAAAAATTCAAAAAAATTAAAAAAAAAACAATTTCATTTCGTTATAATGATTATTGATATTGTCATATACACAATTATTTTGTAAAAAGTATTTTTAAAATAAAAAATATAAAAAAAATTCAAAAAAAATTTAAAAAAAAACAATTTCATTTCGTTATAATGATTATTGATATTGTCATATACACAATTATTTTGTAAAAAGTATTTTTAAAATAAAAATCGTACTGATAATTTCAATACGAAATTTTTTGTCCCGTCCGGAATTTTCTCTGATTTATTATGAAAAAACTATATACTTTAGGAACAAAGTGTAAATATACAAAGAAAGCACGTTATTTCAACTATTTTTTTTTAAAATCATTTGAACGCAAAATTTGCAAATTTTTGGAATATCCATTTGAACATCGATATTTACTTCCGTTTTTGTCCCGTCCAGAACGTCTATTTTTTATTTAATTCTATAATTTTTTGAAGATGTTTAGTCCTATTTAAATACTACATGCACAAAATGCCTGCTAAATCCAACACTGTTCTGAATGCAGCCAAAGCAGAAGATTGTGGAGGCGGTGATAAGCAATTTTCATTGAATGTGAGTACAAATAAGTTTTTTTAATATACTTCTATATGAAAGTAAAAGTCCTGTTGACAGATTTTAAAATGTAGTTCGTTTCCAAAATATTCGCACTGGCGAAACTATTCAGCTAGATGTTCATAAAATTATAATTTTTTTTAAGATTGACGAAACAAAAAAACAGAAGGAAGGTCCCGTCTATATTCTGGAAAAAAATATTGGTCATCTAATTGATGACAATGACCATGACAATGATGGCCTATCTTACCGTCCTAGTGATTCCATTCATATTTTAAAACGACAAATACATGATCTTTTAGTTGGCGATGTCGCTTGTGATGACGAAAATGTGGAAACGCAAAAATCATTTTCTACACTCGAATACTACGAACAGCCAAAAAGGAGGAAGCGCAAACCAAATCAAGATAAACTAGATGCATTGATAGACAAATATGAATATCTTAAAGATGAGAGAAAGCTTTTACTCACGGAACAAACCAACTACTACAGAGAAATGGAATTAAAAAATCACAGAACGAGGAGCAGAATTTAAAATTTAAAAAACTTAAAGAATCCTTAATTAATAATTAATTAAACTTGGTGCAGTTTTTGCTGCTGGCCCTCTCGTCACTTTGTGCAGAACAGAATTCGCATTCTGTTTATTATACAAAGTGAAGTTATAGGTTTAGCTAAGCACAAACTGCATACAAGACCGCTGATGAGGAAGCTTGGCTGCTTCCGAACCAGCTGTACGGTCGGCCAACAAGTTTTTGGTTTTTTGTCAATTACTGTTGTTGTTTTTTGAACCAGTGCAAAATACATATTGCATTTGGTAGACCTAGAGCCCGACAAATTAGTTTTTACATTACTCTATTTTAAAGTCGAATAAAAACAAACAACTTTAAATTAATAATTTATTTTTATTAATAAAATAACTTAACTTATAATAACTTAACTTGAATTTTCATTTACCTATTAGATAACGACTTTAAGACCGTGTAAGATACGCAATGAATTACCGAGTAAGTATGGTGTATAAAGTGTAGAGATTACGAAATTTAATTTACACGGTAGATATCTATGCATAGTAAGATATCTAGTTGTTAAAGTTACGGGCATTATGGTCTACGGATAAATACGGATAAAAAGTGTAGTTTAAACTTATACCCCTACACGTATAGGTTAGGCGCTATGGGGTCCTAAAGGGTTCAAAGTATAACCATTATAGTTCGTAATTTTGTAAAGAAGGGGTTCATTGTATGTTTTTGATGACTTAGGAGCAAATATAGGGAACTTGCTAAGGATGATTTCCACTGAACTCTTTAAGTTTGTATCTTAACGATTTACTATCATTTTGAATGGTTTTTATTAACAATTCCGTTAAGAAGTTATAACCAGTAGAAGAAGTCAGAAAACTATCATAATGTCTAAAGAAATCAGAAAACTATGATAATGTCTTTGGGTAAAATCTTAAATTGAGCTAGGGTCTCTAAAGTACTAAATTCTCCAACACGTACTATTTTTGAAATATAAGCCTACTAATTACGAATAATAGTTCTAACTTCAATTTTGAATAAAGTCGTAGAAATTTATTATAACAATAATTTTGGTGCAGTGAAAACTGCATCAATTCTTAGTTAAAATTGTGACGTTGATGAAATGCCAAAAATGACTGTTATGCCTTTTTTCGTAACACCATGTTCAATTTTAAAGACAAATATTTTCCCCAAAGACATTATCATAGTTTTCTGATTTTTTCTACTGCTTATAACTCCTTAACGGAATTGTTAATAGAAAACTATTTAAAATAGTGATAAATCGTTAAGACACAAACTTAGATTGTTCGGTGGAAATCATCCTTAGGAAGTTCCTTATAACCGCTCCTTAGACATCAAAAACGTACAATGAACCATTTCGCTACAAAATAACGAACTATATTGGTTATCCTTTGAACCCTTTAGGACCATATAGCGCCTAACCCACAGACGGACAGACGGACGGACATCGCTAAACTGACTCAGGAGGTCATGCTGATCTATAATATATATACTTTTCCATACCGGAGATGCTTTCTTCAGGGTGTTACAAACGGCGTACCAAACTGAATATACCCTTTCACTCTTAATGTGGGGCAGGCATGTCAAACTCATTTGGCATCACGGGCCGCATTGGAAATTCCAAAGATGAGGCGGGCCGCATTTCTTTACCATAAGAAAAAAATTCGCTCTTTTTTTTACATTTGTTTCTTCGGTTTTAAAATAAAATGTAATGTTAAGATGATAAAAATATCCATTGTTCTTCGTTTAAAGCGCCGCAGCCAATTTTTTTTTGCAATAAATGGTGCGATTTTTCGTCTGTCTGTTCAAAATATATAGAAAAAATGTCCGAACTTCTTTGATCCTGCCAAAAATTTTGTTTGAGGTAATTACAATGGAGTATATTTCAAACACTAAAGAAAATTTTATGAAACAGAATCTGACAATCATCCAAATTGTTGCAACGATATCGAATTAATCTTGCACCAATATCGAAGGCCAAATCGTACTAAAACTGCAAAAATAGTTCAAACATATCGCAGTTTTTTTCGAAACGATAATAAAAACGATTCTGGATTAATATTGCATCAAATAGTTCAAATATACCGAAATTTATTTGAAAAACATTGTGATATCGATGTGGAAAATGTTTAAATAACATAAAATTTTACTCTACGAAAATAACGAACTACAAAATTAGCAAAAAGATTGGATTTTTGTTATCCAAGTTAGTTCGAGATACCTTGGAGGCATCAAACATATGACAACATTTTTTAGATTTTCGGTATATATAAATTTGATATTTGAATAAATTTGAAAAGGTTTCCTGTTTATAAACAATTAATTTAAATTGCAAGGAAAATGACGATTGATTACATGTTCGGATTTAGGAGTTATGACGTAGTTTGTTTTAATATCCTTAAAACGAGGTAAGCAGCACTCTACGGTCAAGAGTTTTTCTACAACCACAATATGTGATTATTGCTTAATTATTTTCAACTTTGGACCACTGTATCTCTGGAGAAGTGAAGACTTGAACTCTGGTAGATTTGGTATGGTATGTCTCTAATACAAAAAGTTTTACTTACTAAAAAAAAATTTTAAAATGATTTCAATTCTAGTTTGTGCAAAGCAAGACTCTTGGTTAAAACATGTCGATATTTTTTTAATGAAATTCCAAATTTTTGGGGTCTTGTTTTATTCTGATTGCGCCTTTATTTGATACTGTTTATGAAAATGGTTTTGTTAAATTGGTTCCAGTTTTAGAGATTTTTAAGATTTAATTATTTTTCTCTCCTTTTATTTTGAATAGTCGAACAAATATTTCTTTTCGGTGTTGGACGTACAAAACTATGCGCTACCATATATTGTTTTATATATGCCGGTGAAATATAGCCAAGGCAAATTCAAAACTTTACAATCAATTTAAAATTTTATAAATAAAATGCAATATTACTTGATGAAAAAGGATAAAAATCATTATTATGCCATTTGTGCAACGCCATGTATAATATTTAAAATGACAATTAAAAAAAAAAAAATTAAGATTCTATATTAAAAACTTATCAATATCTGATTATTCAATTTTGGGAAAATAATGTACCTACAAAAATATTGATTTTTTTTTAATAAATTATTAAGTTTTTAACCAAGATTAGTAATTTAATTTCTTATATGTCATGTTAAATTGGATACATGTCGCTTCACAAAAATGCACAACAATACATAATAATCATTTTAACGCCTGAAAATAAAAAAAAAATTAAAATTTTCAGTTCTTAAATTTTTAAAATATATTATTTAAAAAGTATTTGCGGGCACAGATGAAGGGTTGGCGGGCCGCGTGTTTGACATGCCTGGTATAGGGTATAAAAATTTCAAAAAAAAGTAAAATTAAAAACTTAAAAAACATCTGGAAATTTTAATAGTACATCACTTTTCATTTCATAACAATGATTATTGATATTTTCATATACACAATTATTTTTAGAAAAAAATCGTAGTGCAAAATTCTTTACTTCCGTTTTTGTCCCGTCTGGAACGCCTATTATTTTATTTCTATCTTTTGATAGAAATAAAATGGTGATAGTTTTCTAATTTCTCTACTGCTTATAACTCTTTAACGGAATTGTTAATAGAAAACCATTAAAAATGGTGGTAAATCGTTAAGGCACAAACATAGATTGTTCGGTGGAAATCATCCTTAGGAAGTTCCCTATAATCGCTCCTTAGACATCAAAAACGTACAAAACAAAAACGTACGCTACAAAATTACGAACTATATTGGTTATCCTTTGTACCCTTTAGGACCCCATAGCGTCTAACCCAGACGTGTAAGGGTAGAAGTTTATACTACATTTTTGATCCACTGACCATGGAGAACATGTAAATAAAAATTGGAGTTCAAATTTTAGTGCCGCACAGTGTAATTTATTTCCCGTTTTTTACATATGGCCATTTCCAGAAAAACGTCAACCCCGACCAAAAAATTCAAAATGCTTAAATCTTTGAAATAACGATGGATTTGAAATCTTAAATGTCTGAATCTCAATATCTGAAAAGAAATTTCTATTTCGTTAACGGTAATTTTCTGTTTTTTCTGGTAACATTAATAATTATTTCTAAAACTTAAAAATAATGATACAAACTAAAATAACGGATATTTGATTTTTTTATAATGGTTTTCGATGTCCCGTCCGGAACCAAAAAGACACATTTATTTGGTATTAAAGTAAACTGAAAAGTTTTTTTAAAGTGTTGAATCCATAGTTTTCAAAGCGGCATTTCTAAAAAAGTAAACATCATTTTCCTAGTTATTCTAGAAAATGTTTGACAGCTAATTGAAATCTGTCCCGTCCGGAACTTTGAGTACCAAAACTGTACCAAAAACTACAGTAAAAAATATAAAAAAAATTCAAAAAAATTAAAAAAAAAACAATTTCATTTCGTTATAATGATTATTGATATTGTCATATACACAATTATTTTGTAAAAAGTATTTTTAAAATAAAAAATATAAAAAAAATTCAAAAAAAATTAAAAAAAAAACAATTTCATTTCGTTATAATGATTATTGATATTGTCATATACACAATTATTTTGTAAAAAGTATTTTTAAAATAAAAATCGTACTGATAATTTCAATACGAAATTTTTTGTCCCGTCCGGAATTTTCTCTGATTTATTATGAAAAAACTATATACTTTAGGAACAAAGTGTAAATATACAAAGAAAGCACGTTATTTCAACTATTTTTTTTTAAAATCATTTGAACGCAAAATTTGCAAATTTTTGGAATATCCATTTGAACATCGATATTTACTTCCGTTTTTGTCCCGTCCAGATCGTCTATTTTTTATTTAATTCTATGATTTTTTGAAGATGTTTAGTCCTATTTAAATACTACATGCACAAAATGCCTGCTAAATCCAACACTGTTCTGAATGCAGCCAAAGCAGAAGATTGTGGAGGCGGTGATAAGCAATTTTCATTGAATGTGAGTACAAATAAGTTTTTTTAATATACTTCTATATGAAAGTAAAAGTCCTGTTGACAGATTTTAAAATGTAGTTCGTTTCCAAAATATTCGCACTGGCGAAACTATTCAGCTAGATGTTCATAAAATTATAATTTTTTTTAAGATTGACGAAACAAAAAAACAGAAGGAAGGTCCCGTCTATATTCTGGAAAAAAATATTGGTCATCTAATTGATGACAATGACCATGACAATGATGGCCTATCTTACCGTCCTAGTGATTCCATTCATATTTTAAAACGACAAATACATGATCTTTTAGTTGGCGATGTCGCTTGTGATGACGAAAATGTGGAAACGCAAAAATCATTTTCTACACTCGAATACTACGAACAGCCAAAAAGGAGGAAGCGCAAACCAAATCAAGATAAACTAGATGCATTGATAGACAAATATGAATATCTTAAAGATGAGAGAAAGCTTTTACTCACGGAACAAACCAACTACTACAGAGAAATGGAATTAAAAAATCACAGAACGAGGAGCAGAATTTAAAATTTAAAAAACTTAAAGAATCCTTAATTAATAATTAATTAAACTTGGTGCAGTTTTTGCTGCTGGCCCTCTCGTCACTTTGTGCAGAACAGAATTCGCATTCTGTTTATTATACAAAGTGAAGTTATAGGTTTAGCTAAGCACAAACTGCATACAAGACCGCTGATGAGGAAGCTTGGCTGCTTCCGAACCAGCTGTACGGTCGGCCAACAAGTTTTTGGTTTTTTGTCAATTACTGTTGTTGTTTTTTGAACCAGTGCAAAATACATATTGCATTTGGTAGACCTAGAGCCCGACAAATTAGTTTTTACATTACTCTATTTTAAAGTCGAATAAAAACAAACAACTTTAAATTAATAATTTATTTTTATTAATAAAATAACTTAACTTATAATAACTTAACTTGAATTTTCATTTACCTATTAGATAACGACTTTAAGACCGTGTAAGATACGCAATGAATTACCGAGTAAGTATGGTGTATAAAGTGTAGAGATTACGAAATTTAATTTACACGGTAGATATCTATGCATAGTAAGATATCTAGTTGTTAAAGTTACGGGCATTATGGTCTACGGATAAATACGGATAAAAAGTGTAGTTTAAACTTATACCCCTACACGTATAGGTTAGGCGCTATGGGGTCCTAAAGGGTTCAAAGTATAACCATTATAGTTCGTAATTTTGTAAAGAAGGGGTTCATTGTATGTTTTTGATGACTTAGGAGCAAATATAGGGAACTTGCTAAGGATGATTTCCACTGAACTCTTTAAGTTTGTATCTTAACGATTTACTATCATTTTGAATGGTTTTTATTAACAATTCCGTTAAGAAGTTATAACCAGTAGAAGAAGTCAGAAAACTATCATAATGTCTAAAGAAATCAGAAAACTATGATAATGTCTTTGGGTAAAATCTTAAATTGAGCTAGGGTCTCTAAAGTACTAAATTCTCCAACACGTACTATTTTTGAAATATAAGCCTACTAATTACGAATAATAGTTCTAACTTCAATTTTGAATAAAGTCGTAGAAATTTATTATAACAATAATTTTGGTGCAGTGAAAACTGCATCAATTCTTAGTTAAAATTGTGACGTTGATGAAATGCCAAAAATGACTGTTATGCCTTTTTTCGTAACACCATGTTCAATTTTAAAGACAAATATTTTCCCCAAAGACATTATCATAGTTTTCTGATTTTTTCTACTGCTTATAACTCCTTAACGGAATTGTTAATAGAAAACTATTTAAAATAGTGATAAATCGTTAAGACACAAACTTAGATTGTTCGGTGGAAATCATCCTTAGGAAGTTCCTTATAACCGCTCCTTAGACATCAAAAACGTACAATGAACCATTTCGCTACAAAATAACGAACTATATTGGTTATCCTTTGAACCCTTTAGGACCATATAGCGCCTAACCCACAGACGGACAGACGGACGGACATCGCTAAACTGACTCAGGAGGTCATGCTGATCTATAATATATATACTTTTCCATACCGGAGATGCTTTCTTCAGGGTGTTACAAACGGCGTACCAAACTGAATATACCCTTTCACTCTTAATGTGGGGCAGGCATGTCAAACTCATTTGGCATCACGGGCCGCATTGGAAATTCCAAAGATGAGGCGGGCCGCATTTCTTTACCATAAGAAAAAAATTCGCTCTTTTTTTTACATTTGTTTCTTCGGTTTTAAAATAAAATGTAATGTTAAGATGATAAAAATATCCATTGTTCTTCGTTTAAAGCGCCGCAGCCAATTTTTTTTTGCAATAAATGGTGCGATTTTTCGTCTGTCTGTTCAAAATATATAGAAAAAATGTCCGAACTTCTTTGATCCTGCCAAAAATTTTGTTTGAGGTAATTACAATGGAGTATATTTCAAACACTAAAGAAAATTTTATGAAACAGAATCTGACAATCATCCAAATTGTTGCAACGATATCGAATTAATCTTGCACCAATATCGAAGGCCAAATCGTACTAAAACTGCAAAAATAGTTCAAACATATCGCAGTTTTTTTCGAAACGATAATAAAAACGATTCTGGATTAATATTGCATCAAATAGTTCAAATATACCGAAATTTATTTGAAAAACATTGTGATATCGATGTGGAAAATGTTTAAATAACATAAAATTTTACTCTACGAAAATAACGAACTACAAAATTAGCAAAAAGATTGGATTTTTGTTATCCAAGTTAGTTCGAGATACCTTGGAGGCATCAAACATATGACAACATTTTTTAGATTTTCGGTATATATAAATTTGATATTTGAATAAATTTGAAAAGGTTTCCTGTTTATAAACAATTAATTTAAATTGCAAGGAAAATGACGATTGATTACATGTTCGGATTTAGGAGTTATGACGTAGTTTGTTTTAATATCCTTAAAACGAGGTAAGCAGCACTCTACGGTCAAGAGTTTTTCTACAACCACAATATGTGATTATTGCTTAATTATTTTCAACTTTGGACCACTGTATCTCTGGAGAAGTGAAGACTTGAACTCTGGTAGATTTGGTATGGTATGTCTCTAATACAAAAAGTTTTACTTACTAAAAAAAAATTTTAAAATGATTTCAATTCTAGTTTGTGCAAAGCAAGACTCTTGGTTAAAACATGTCGATATTTTTTTAATGAAATTCCAAATTTTTGGGGTCTTGTTTTATTCTGATTGCGCCTTTATTTGATACTGTTTATGAAAATGGTTTTGTTAAATTGGTTCCAGTTTTAGAGATTTTTAAGATTTAATTATTTTTCTCTCCTTTTATTTTGAATAGTCGAACAAATATTTCTTTTCGGTGTTGGACGTACAAAACTATGCGCTACCATATATTGTTTTATATATGCCGGTGAAATATAGCCAAGGCAAATTCAAAACTTTACAATCAATTTAAAATTTTATAAATAAAATGCAATATTACTTGATGAAAAAGGATAAAAATCATTATTATGCCATTTGTGCAACGCCATGTATAATATTTAAAATGACAATTAAAAAAAAAAAAATTAAGATTCTATATTAAAAACTTATCAATATCTGATTATTCAATTTTGGGAAAATAATGTACCTACAAAAATATTGATTTTTTTTTAATAAATTATTAAGTTTTTAACCAAGATTAGTAATTTAATTTCTTATATGTCATGTTAAATTGGATACATGTCGCTTCACAAAAATGCACAACAATACATAATAATCATTTTAACGCCTGAAAATAAAAAAAAAATTAAAATTTTCAGTTCTTAAATTTTTAAAATATATTATTTAAAAAGTATTTGCGGGCACAGATGAAGGGTTGGCGGGCCGCGTGTTTGACATGCCTGGTATAGGGTATAAAAATTTCAAAAAAAAGTAAAATTAAAAACTTAAAAAACATCTGGAAATTTTAATAGTACATCACTTTTCATTTCATAACAATGATTATTGATATTTTCATATACACAATTATTTTTAGAAAAAAATCGTAGTGCAAAATTCTTTACTTCCGTTTTTGTCCCGTCTGGAACGCCTATTATTTTATTTCTATCTTTTGATCTACCGAATAGAATTCTATAATTTTTTACAGATGTTTAGTCCTATTTAAATACTATATGTACAATAAAAATCAAGTAATTTCATTAATTTTTCTTCGAGATATTAAGCTTTTAAGCGTACGAATGTCCCTTCCGGAATCCCAGGAAATGCCCATATATTTTTCATAGATAGTTCACACCCATTTTCGCCATCTTGTTACAGATTTAAAATGTGTCGATAACTTCTCTTAAATATCCAATAAACATAACTAACATAAAAAGAAATTAAAAACGTGGCATACTTTAATGTAATTCAATTTTTAAGCCGTGAAAAGTACGTTTTGGTAGTTATTTGCGTACTATAAAAATATACATTGGTATTATATTATACTTAAAGGCGAAAATATGTAAAAATAATTAAAACATAAATTTAATTTTTTTTATTAACATTTTTACTGCTAAGTATGTCGATATGTCTACGAAGACTATAAGTAATATATAGGTTTTATATATACAGGGTGGTCCGCTTTAGGATGCAAATATATTGTGCACTGATTCCTTGGTTCATTTCATGAAAAAAATGTTACAAAGATTGGGTGTATCTGGAGCACCCAATGATATACAGTTTTCAAAATTGATTTTATAAAATTAGATAGGAACTACTATTTAATTATATCTTCTACAATTTAAATCTCATCCGAATAAGATTACATTCTGTTTACAGACAATTGACCGGGTTTATTAGAATTTTTTTAATATTTAAATTTTGTATTGGAACATTAGAAATTTTACCCATCAAATTAAAAAAATAGATTTTTTAACAACTTTGTTTTAATTAGGCTTATCTTTGAATTATTACTTAATCTATATTTTATTTTTCATTATTTGAATGAACTATAAAGTTATAAACAAATTCAGCTTGCAACATTTTTATGTAACACTTACCGTTTTATAGTCGAGCAATGTTTATATTGTTACGAAAAGATGTAATTTGCCCCATAGTGCAAGCAATCAACAATAATTAATGAGACGCAAGACAATTCAGCGCACTAAGCATGTGTTAGAAAGAGACGGAAGATCATTCAGCGCACTGAGGCAGTGTGCGAGAAAGAGATGGAAGATCAGCGCATTAAAACACATGAGTGCGAATGAGATGCCAATAGCATGCGTCAGTCACGAAACGAGTAGAAGGTTCTCGAAACAAGTCGAAGCTTGTCGAAACGTGTCCAACTGATGCCTGCAGTATATAAGGCCGCGCATCTGAGGCACTGTACTTCAGTTGTGATTTAATAGTGAACTAGTGCGTCTCGTGAGTGAACATTGTAAAGATAAATTGTAGTAATTCAGCAGTTGATATAAGTGATTATTCATTAAGTTGTTATTTAAATTAATAAAGTTAATTAAAACTAGTTGAAATAATACTAGTTAAAACCAAATATAAGTGCGTTTTTATTTTGTACACAATCCAGCGATACGAACTCGTAGAACAGTTTTCCGTAGACTTAATTTTCTTAACATTGGTGTCAGAAGTGGGATTGTGATACAAAATGGTTAAATTCGAACAACTTAAAGTCGACCAGCTAAAGAATGAGCTGGCGATTCATAATCTTCCAACTGTAGGTACGAAAGTAGAGCTACAAAAGCGTCTAATGGAAGAATTAGAGACCCAACGCATTGACCTCGCAGAGCACGAGTTTGAAGTGGAAGCTGCAACAGCGTCATCGAAAAGTGTGGACACGGAGCAAAAAGTACAGTCCCAAAGTTTTGATATGAGCCAGTTGCTCGGAGCAATACAACAACAGCTTCAAGAAAATTCCAACAAAATGGAACAGAAGCTTCAAGAAAATTCCAATCAACTTAAAACAGAACTTCTAGAAAATTCGAAACAGCTCCAAGAAAATTCGACCAGAATGGAACAGAAACTTCTAGAGAATTCAAACCAACATCAAGTAAAAATTGAGCAACAGATGCAGGAACATTCTAAGCAGCTTCTGGAAGTTTATAATACACTCCATGGCAAAGTAAACGAACTTGAGGCACATGTAAATGACATGGAAGGCAAATTTGAAAAATTGGAAAATGGCATCGACAAAAAGTTCCAGAAAATGCAAGAAGATTTCGGTGCGTTACAGCTAAGTGGACCTACACAGCATGTTCTTAGTGGTTCGAAGCTGAAATCGCCGATTTAAGATGCAACTACAGCGTTGAACATTTTCAAGCTCCAATTTGAGACAACGGCTTTAAGTTATCGATGGAACAATGAAGATAGCGTAGCAGCGCTTATTGTGACCCTGAAAGGTGGAGCGGCTGAAGTATTGCAGACTGTTCCAGAAAGCGATAGAAATAGTTACATAGCGGTTATGGCTGCACTGCAACGGAAATATGGAAGTGATCACATGAAGCAGATCTATAGAATGGAACTAAAGGGACGAATGCATAGGAATGGTGAAACATTGCAGGCGTATGCAGCGGACGTCGAGAGGCTTGTGCATTTGTCGTATTCAGCAAGTGATTTCATAGAAAAGTGTAAAATCGAAGCGTTTGTTGATGGCATACGCGATCAGGAGACAAAACGTGCAACAGTGATTGCGCCCAAGGTAACATTTACGGAAACGGTTACCATCGCTCTAACACAGGAGACAGCAAATGCGTTGTGCCGATCGGCTCCAAAGGCGCGTAGAATTGATGTGGAGAACGATGATTTATTTCAAGTAGTGTACCAAGCAGTAAAAGCAGGCGTTAAAACCGAACACACATCAGCCAACAAAGATACCCAATTCAGAAGCAATTGTTTGGGCGAAATTAAATGGAGATTGTGGGATAAGCAAGTTGTGGGTTATAGAAGCGAATGATGAGCAAATGAGCAGAAGTAATATTGTTGTCGGAAGAACATTAGTAGAAGCGATAAAAGACAAAATTGTTCCAATAAGAGTTCTCAACTTGGAAAACTCGTCCAAATTAATTAAAAAGGGAACAGTGATAGGCCAGTGTCAAGAGGCATCAGCGATAATAAATTGTGAAGCAAGTCAATCAAAAATCAACAATACACCGCAAATAGACAATAAATCTGCTCAAACTTTTATAAAAGAGTGGACCATGGATTTGATTGACAAAGAAAAGGGTAAAGTACAACAACTAATTGATAAACACTGGTTTGTATTCGCTACTGAAGGCCAATACGACGGAAGAACTTCCATCGTAAAACATCGAATAGACACTTGTGACTCTAAACCAATTCGCCAAGCACCGAGAAGAGTACCACTTGCCAAACGGGATGAAGTGTCACATTTAGTCGAAGAGATGGATAAAAATGGTGTCGTGGAACCATCAGAAAGCCCATGGAGCTCACCAGTGGTGCTGGTTAAAAAGAAGGATGGTAGTACGCGGTTTTGCGTTGATTACCGAAAGTTAAATGATGTAACCAAGAAGGATAGCTATCCATTGCCTAGAATCGACGATACCTTGGATACACTCTCTAATGCAAAATGGTTTTCTACGTTAGACTTGCAAAGCGGTTACTGGCTGGTAGAAATCGATAAAAACGATCGAGAGAAGACTGCATTCAATACTGGCGATGGACTATGGCAATTTCTGGTAATGCCATTTGGACTGTGCAATGCCCCAGCTACATTCGAGCGGTTAATGGAGCACATATTAAAAGGTTTATACTGGAAAACATGCCTGGTATACCTTGATGACATAATTGTTATGGGCAAGGATTTCAACGAACATCTAATAAGTCTAGAAGAAGTTTTCCTTCGATTGGAAAGTGCGGGACTGAAACTTAGCCCAAAGAAATATTGACTTTTTAAGAAAGAAGTCAAATATCTGGGTCATCGAGTTACCACAGAAGGTGTACATACCGACGAGGATAAAATAGTTGCCATAAAAGAGTGGCCCAGACCACAGAACCTACATGACCTTCGAAGCTTCTTGGGGCTATGTACATACTGCAGGCGATTTTTTCCAGGTTTTGCCAATGTTGCTAGCAGTCTTCACGAATTGACAAGAAAGAACCGCGCATTTCAATGGGGTGATGATCAAGAAAGGGCGTTTTTGAAATTAAAAGATCTACTGTGCTCAGCACCAATTCTGGCGTATCCAATTCCAGATGAGAAATTTATACTATCCGGCAAGCGGATACGGAATAGGCGGAGTTCTCTCTCAAGTGATCAATGGGCAGGAAAAAGAGATCGCATACTACAGTAAAAGATTGTCCAAGCCCGAGCGAAATTACTGTGTCACCAGGAGGGAGCTTCTTGCTGTAATTGAAAGTGTGAAAAATTTCCATAAGTATCTGTACGGACAACAGTTTCACTTAAGAACCGATCACGCAGCACTACGATGGTTACTTCAGTTCAAAGATCCGGAAGGTCAAATAGCGCGTTGGATAGAGCGATTGCAGAGCTACGATTTCTCAATCGAACATCGTAAAGGAGAAAATCATGGAAATGCAGATGCTCTGTCACGACGCCCATGTAAACTAGAATGCAGACATTGTTCAAGAGCGGAAGGAAAAGAAAACATAATTGACATTCGTTTGCTAAATGTTTTGCCCGATGAAAAATGTACTCCGGAACAAATTCAAATTGATCAAAAGAGTGATCCCGATCTCACAAAAATCATGATGTTCCAGGAACAGCAAAGAAAACCATCATGGGAAAATATAGCTGCGGACAGTGCCATAACGAAAGCTTACTGGGCACAGTGGCAGAGATTAAAGCTACAAGATGGTTGCTTATATCGTGTATGGGAAAATGAAGATGGCACATCCGCTCGAAGTTTGATTGTTGTTCCCAAGTCAAAAATAAAAGAGATATTAGCGGAATACCATGGTGGATCTAGTGGTGGTCATTTGGGCATTAATAAAACGGTCGAGAAGGTAAAGAAACGTTTTTATTGGATTGTATGCCAAGAGTCAGTCGCAGATTGGATTCGCAGTTGCCCACAATGTGTATCAGCCAAAGGACCAACAGTCAGAAGTCGCGGCAGGATGCATCAATACAACGTGGGAGCACCATTCGAGCGTATTGCCATGGATGTCGCCGGGCCGTTTCCAATCAGTGATGCGGGGAATAAGTATGTGCTTGTCGTCATTGACTACTTCAGCAAGTGGCCTGAAGTGTATCCCATGCCGAATCAAGAAGCCACAACAGTTGCGGATGCATTAGTTAACAACTGGGTAAGCCGTTTTGGAGTACCGTTGGAATTGCATTCAGATCAAGGAAGAAATTTTGAGTCTGCTGTATTTAAAGAAGTATGCAAAGTCCTCAACATACACAAAACACGAACAACGCCTTTGCACCCGCAATCAGACGGCATGGTGGAGAGATTCAATCGGACTTTGGAAGAGTATCTCAGAAAAGTGGTTGATAAAAATCAAAAAGATTGGGATACACACATACCACTATTCCTCATGGCTTATCGATCGGCGGTTCATGATACCACAGCAGCTTCACCATCTCAAATTGTTTTTGGAACAGACTTAAGATTACCTGCGGATTTAAAGTTTGGTGCGAGTCCTTCAGCTGGAATTCCTGTACACAATTATGTTTTCAGAAAAAGTGAAGAAATGAACGAAGTGCATCAGTTTGTAAGACAACGTACACAATTTGCGAGTGATAAGATGAAGGCCAGATACGACTTGCGCACAAATTCAGAGGGATTTGCGGAAGGACAACTTGTTTTGCTATATAATCCACAAAGGAAGAAAGGCTTATCCCCTAAGCTACAAACACACTGGGAAGGACCATACAAGATAATTAAAAGAATTAACGATGTCGTGTATCGGATTCAGAATACTGCAGGCGTTAGAAGAAAGATGAAAGTGGTACATTTAGAAAGGTTGGCGCCGTATAGAGAGAGAGAGGATTAACATCTGTTCGGGACGAACAGATTTAGGTGGAGGGCAGTGTTACGAAAAGATGTAATTTGCCCCATAGTGCAAGCAATCAACAATAATTAATGAGACGCAAGACAATTCAGCGCACTAAGCATGTGTTAGAAAGAGACGGAAGATCATTCAGCGCACTGAGGCAGTGTGCGAGAAAGAGATGGAAGATCAGCGCATTAAAACACATGAGTGCGAATGAGATGCCAATAGCATGCGTCATTCACGAAACGAGTAGAAGGTTCTCGAAACAAGTCGAAGCTTGTCGAAACGTGTCGAACTGATGCCTGCGTATATAAGGCCGCGCATCTGAGGCACTGTACTTCAGTTGTGATTTAATAGTGAACTAGTGCGTCTCGTGAGTGAACATTGTAAAGATAAATTGTAGTAATTCAGCAGTTGATATAAGTGATAATTCTTTAAATTGTTATTTAAATTAATAAAGTTAATTAATACTAGTTGAAATAATACTAGTTAAAACCAAATATAAGTGCGTTTTTATTTTGTACACAATCAAGCGATATGAACTCGTAGAACAGTTTTCCGTAGACTTAATTTTCGTAACAGTATGTAGTGTAATTGTTCCCAGTATACCACGACTCGAAGCCTCCAGTTTATCGAACAATTCTCGAAGTGGCTTCGAGAAAAAAAACCGATCTCGTTATTATATCGAAACTAATTTTTAATGATTTTTGTATTCAATTGTTTAGAAGTTTTCTGAAATGTCTACGAGAAAAAAACATTGATGTCGTTGTTATATAGAAACTAATTTTTAAAGATTTTCGCATTCAGTTGTACCTCCTTTCGGGTACATTTCTACTTTCGTCTGCTGGATCCGAACAGTTGGAATACCCTTTTGCGTTCAAGTAATGTCGGTGTCCGCAAGAGTTAGGTCAATTTCATTATTATAAAAGCAACGGTTTTCGTTTCTTTGTTAATAAATGTTAGAACTCATGATTGCGACTCATTTCCGATTTTAAAAATAAGGTCACCAGGTGTCCAGTGACCTTTTCTTTATGGCTGTATTTACTTTTGTTTAAATATAAATAGAGTGGACATTATTTTTTTATATTTTTATGTTAATTTCACTTTATTTCATTAAAAATAAATGTATGAAAATAGTGAGCTTTGAATTTTCATTTTTTATTTATTTTTGTTTTCGATGTCAGAAATATTTTCGTACAGAAATAAAAAAAAATGTAAACACATGCTAAGTTCGTAGACTCATTTTCGAAAATTATTTAGTTTAAATTAAAATTGAATATGAAAATAATATACGACAAATTAATATAGAGTACCCAGTAGTAGCAACTAATAGAAAATAAAATGCAATGTAAAATGATGATGGTTAGTAATTGTGTTACGAAATTAAATTCAATAGAATAAAAAAATATATTAATGCGATGGTGCGGACCATGATGAGAGAAGGACGTAAAGGGTTTTTCAATAAGAGCGCTACAAAAGTAGAGCGACAGGGACAGAAAACGACGCCATATTTCTTGCCGCCCTTTTGACATTTCTCTTCAGTAAGGTTTGCCATTTTATGATGGAAAGATATACGAGCCAACCACGAATCAAAATTATTAAAATTTACTACCGAATTTCAAATTCGTATATCTTTCCATCATGAAATGGCAAACCTTACTGAAGAGAAATGTCAAAAGAAATATGGCGTCGTTTGCTGTCCCTGTCGCTCTACTTTTGTAGCGTCCCTGTTAAAAAACCCTTTAATAAAAAAATAGAGAGATAGAGATAGGTAAAGAAATTTATTTTTGATTTTTTCGTTTTTTTTTATTGTCATTGCGGATGACATATAGATGACACATTTATTTAAACCAATCAGAAAGCCCCATTCTGTCGTCAAGAGCTTCTAGAACGGTTCGATTCTGACCTTCATTATATCGGTTCGATATCGCCCGACCGTTTTGGTAGGAATTTTCCTATATTATCATTGAGAGAAATGGCTTCGATATCGGAAAAATTCTTCGACATTTCGCCACATTTTCATTGCGATATCGAAACAGTTTGGTATACTGGGTTACCAAAGAAATGTTATTTGAACTAACAAAAACTGATCCTCGATAAAAACGGTAAGTGTCCCAGCAAGAACACTTCCGGTCATATGAGCAGTAATATTATAAGTATAAAAACTGAAAGTTTCAGTAAAAGTTTCAATAACATTGCGTCGGTATAAAATTGACCGAAACTTTTGTGTGCGTGTGAATTTTTATCTCTTTCTCGCTCATCTGAAATGAGATACAATTGAATATATGTTTATCACTGTTGGTAATAAGTGACGATTAAATTACTTGTAAATTTACGAAATATTTTACGTAACATAAACTGTTTTAATTTTGAGGTTAAATATTACGTTTGCAATAGTAGCCACTACAGCAGGAGTTGAAAAAAATGTTACTTAAATTATAAACTATTGATAAACACTAAAAGAAAGTATATTGAAAAGAGTATTTGTATATATTGTATATATTTGTATTTATCTATTTATATTATAGATATCATCAAAGTGGAAGGCTCATCTGCATTAAACAAATGCATGGAAGGAAGCAAAACAACGGCACACAAAAGTAGTTTTAATAGACAATTTTGTAATGCAAACATGTTGAAGGTAATGCGTATTATATTCAACGCAATAAAAATGAAAACTATAGAATTTTGAGTTTTTTGGTTTTATTTGGTCTAATTTTGGTTAGTTTACTATTAAATTAACCGTCAAAATAAAAAATGGTGGCAAACCGACGCGCAAAAAATATTAGTTTTCATTGCTAGTAAAATTACGGGTCATATATCTATCATTGATCCTGCAGGGATGCATTTCAAATTATTTATGTATGAGTGAGAGAATATAATATTGTCTTTGTGTTGGAGTTTTGGTAAGGCATGTCTTGTTGGGGTTAGATTAAAATGATTTTTACTAAATTTGTTTGTTACATTATGGTTTATTATGATGCAACAAAAACTGAATTATGATTTTTTTTAACTTGATAAAAAGAAATCTCAAGGGTCTAATACAAAATGTCAATGTTATTATTTTTTGAATAATTTTGATAAATTGTCTGTAAATTGAATATAATATTATTCGACTAAGATATAAATTGTAGAAGATACAAATAAACAGTAGTTTCTATCTACTTTTATAAAATTCATTTTGAAAACATCCTGTATATCATTCGGTGTTCCAGATACATCCCATCTTTGTAACATTTTTTTTTCATGAAATTAACCAAGGAATCAGTGAACAAAATATTTGCATCCTGATGCGGACCACCCTGTGTATGTAAAACTCTATATTACTTATAATCTTCATAGGCATATCGACATCAAGAATAATAGAATAATAAGATTACGCATTGCGCATGTGCACCCTGTATTGCTGACGTCAAAAAGTATGGAATGTCAAGTAAAGGAAATTTAAATTTAGACATTACAAATATTTATTTCATTGAAAAAATATTTTTTTTTTTACATTTTTGCTGAAAAAAATTGGTGGGAAGCAGGCTTCCGGCTGTTTTCTTAGTGGGTGAATCAACTATAGTGCTGATCAAGACATTGCTGTACATGGTCATGGGTGGATGGCAGTTTATTTAAAATTCAAATCTAAAATATATACACAAATGCTGTTGAATTATTTTGTTTTTAGGGCATTTCGATGGTGTTTTCTTATCTTTTAGTTTTGATGGCCGATTCAGTGCAGTTTTGCACACATATTTATTAATCACACGCAATTTTTTCAAAAATAATTCAAATGTTTTGTTTTTTTTTACAAAAACGTTCTGACACAATGAAAAAATTACAGTTGTCAAAAAACTTCTACGTACATGCGCAGAATATTCAAGTTTTGAACAACGTTCTGCGCAATCTTTGTTTCTATTATTCTTGTATCGACATACTCAGCAGTAAAAACGTTAATAAAAAAAAAATATATTTTCATTATTTTTACATATATTCGCCTTCAAGTATCATATAATACCAATATATATTTTTATAGTATTAAAATGCACGCACAGAAAAACATGATCACCACAATCATGTTTTGACGGCATCATTCAATGACTTGAATTATTATTGCTACAATCATGTTCCATATTGAGCCATGATTATATCAATCATGTACCTCTCAGAGCTCTTTCTCTCTCTGTTTGTGATCTCTCTATATTTTTCTCATTTCGCTCGGAGTCTCTTTTAGTCATTTTCGACTTTGCATTGAAATAAACCTTTAGAAAATAATAAAAGCAGCGACGACGCGTTGATCGTTCTAGAAATGATGGGAAGGAACAGCGCAACCGTGCCGTTGCTTTTATTTTGTGTGTTCGTTGTTATTCGCAGCATTTATTCCGTTCTGGATTTAAAACCAAAGTTTATTAGTTGAATTGTTACCAACACGCATTCCTGAAATTATAATATTTCTTATATACGTAAAAATGAACACAATATTTTTATCATAAATAATACCGACCTTTCTGACCTTTCTTGACAAAGTGTAGTGTAACACTGAATCTGCAAAAAATACTCTCTGCACAGTAGAGAACTTTTCTCATAATTTTAATCATAGTATGGTTATATCAATCATTCATTGAGGCAACATGATTTCTGGAACCATTGCATGATTGTAACAAACAATCATTCATTTTTAAATAACATTTTTGCTACAATCGTTGGGCCTGATTCCGTTTCCGCGTTCGATCCGCTGTGAACTTATAAATTTGAAATATTCAATCCGCTATCGAAAATGTTTGAGTTGTGTCACGGAAGAAAAAAAAAATGGTCGACTCGAATAAAAATTTGAATCATTCATTCCGTGACATCGAACTTATCTGTCGGATTTGCTCCGTAGACATTTTATTGCGGTTAGAGTAAATTTATTGAAAATAACTTAAAATATGCAAGTGTTTTTAATCGTATATTAAAGTTTTAGTAAGTGATTAATTTTACAGGAATAAGAAAAATGTCCTGACATCGCTAGAGGCTCGACGACGTCAAAATCTCCTGTAGCTACCTGCAGCGTGTAGGGCTGAAAAGTCAGCCGCTTAGTACCCAATCGCGAGGTGACTTTATCCACCTAAAGATGCAGATTCACGCCCCTAAAAGTGGTAACAAAATTGTGCGCCCTTTGGATAAATTGAAAACTGACCAAGGTCTCAACTGTTTTTTTTTTTTTGTTTTTAGAAACGTCGGAAACTTTTAGCAGATGCGATGTAGAAAAAATGTAAAAATTACAACAAAATAAAAATGATGAACTTATTTTTGTAAATGTATTTATATTAAAAGAAGACATGGCGATTTTTGCATGCCTTCCGAAAAGTTCGATCGTAATTGCTATCCGTAGCGGATTGCTTTCCGTGCGGAATCAACAATCAGGCCCATTGACTATTCCAATCATTGAATTAAATCATTCTATGATTCTGGAAATCATTAAATGAATAACAGAATCATTTAAAAAAATTGGGTATGATGGTTGCAATCATATATGACCTTAGAAATCATTCTGATTACCCAAGCATTGTTTTGTTGCAACAATCATGCTACGATCATGTTTTTTCTCTGCGTGCAACATATATTTCACGGCTTAAAATTGAATTACATTAAAGTATGTCACGTGATCAATTTCTTTTTATGTTATTTATGTTTATTGGATATTTAAGAGAAGTTATCGACACATTTTATATCTGTAGCAAGATGACGAAAATGGGTGTGAACTATCTATGAAAAGTATATTTAAAAAGCGGCTAATAAACTATTTATGGTCGGGTAAAAATTTTGAAAATTCCATTTTAATATATAGTGAAGTATGTTCAAGATTCCAAAATTTCATCAAAGCAAACTAAAAAAAAAAAAATTATTCAACTTTAATCAGACTTACCTACGATTTGAATGGGATAAAAACGATTTTAAATGGGCTAAAAACATATAATCGCGATGCGCGACTTCTAAACGTTTTTCGATTTGGCCATTATTTTTTGTGAATTACTTTTTTAACGTGCTTAAACTTTTTAGGGGTCCCGTGTGAATTTCGAAAAACTCGTTTTTTGAACCACGCTGTAGGGTATTTATAGTCGGCTTAGACCGATTATAACTATCATAATTCCTACTACCCAATATGTCACAGGGTAAGCGTTTGAAAATATAATCATAATTGCTTTTAAGGTCTAGTGTGTTTTTCCAATCAATTTCAAATATAAAATAAGTGCTATTTATTAGCATACTCTCTATTTAAGAATGATTTGATAATAACATTACCAAGAAAGGGCAGAGAAAATTAGGAACTAAAATGTAGTGACGCTAAAAACAGAATGTTATAAACCCTTACAAAAAATATAACATAACAACGCGCGTTCAAATCTAATAGCTTACCCAAATATATTAGTGTTTGGACTTCTGTGAATCTTTTAAACAATATACCGACCGCAAACCTTTTTTATCAAGCTCCAGAATAGCATTCGAGAGCTTGAAACATACAAGCTTACAAAAAACACGTCTACCAAATTTTGGTTGCTGGCATCGATTTCCTGCAGCTGTTTTGACGCTCTGGCTCGAAGTCTACGATATTGGTTGGATGTCATAGAACGGACTAGCCGTAAGCTCTCTGCGTAAATTAAATAAAAAAATATACAAAACAAATCTTTTATACATTTTAATAATTTATTATAAACTTTAAATGAAAACAAGTTGCAATAAATGCTATCGTGAAGTAGTTGAAGACGATTCTTTGCAACGGATCGCCGGGTGCAAATTGTATTTTCACGCAAATGCGTCGACATTGAATTAAACTATTTAAAATTTATAAAAAACAATTCAAACATTTTCTGGTTGTGTAATTCATGATCGAGTGTATTAAATCTTGGTATTATGTCGAAATTATGTTCATTGTCTGAACAAATGAATATAATGGCTAAACCCATTACAAAGTTACAAAATAAAGAAATGAATTCAAGTGTTTCAACAAATTTTGATCATGTTACAGCAGAATTGAGTGTACAGCAAGAGCAGCAATTGCAGTATCATGTTCCTCTACATTAACAACATTAACAACAGCAACATCAACAACAACATCATCAGCATCAAAAACAACAACAAAAGCAGCAACTACATATACATCAGCAACATCAACCACTTTTAAAGAGTGGCAACAATAGAAAGCAGCTGCAACATAATAATTGAATACATTTTAAACAACAACAAAAGCAGCAGTTAAATGCGGCGAATACAGGCAGCGCTTGCACTAGCAGTAGGCGACTCATGTTGCAGACACACTATCATTGAAATCAGACGAGATTCAATGTTATCGCTTAACGAAGCGCGATGCAGATTTATCAGAAATCAAATCAATAAGTTTTTTTTTGCTTATTGTTCCGTCAAACCACTTTGAAGCTATAACGAAGGTAGAGCACTGGCCGGCTGAAGTGCTGGTGAAAAAATTTTGTCTCTCTCCAAAAAAACGACGAATGATATTTGAATATTGCGCCGCTTTTAAACTATTTACCACACAGTTACCATCCAATGGTAATTTCATCTCTCCCACTATTTATTGAGGAGCAGCAATCTCTCTCAATATCGACATTAACACCGCAAGTGTTGCTTACGCCTACACCGTCGCTGCGCAACCAAGCGCGCTCTCATTGTTCTTTAGATTTTGCAACATATTTCACTTCTTCTCCTTATTTTCATCGTGGGACGGAGCAACAACATAGTTCAACATTCTCTCAAACGCATCTGGCTTTCAATTGTCGATGTCACTTCATGAAAATGAAAATGTCACTTCAATGAAAAATTTTGAAAATTCCATTTTAATATATAGTGAAGTATGTTCAAGATTCCAAAATTTCATCAAAGCAAACTAAAAAAAAAAAAATTATTCAACTTTAATCAGACTTACCTACGATTTGAATGGGATAAAAACGATTTTAAATGGGCTAAAAACATATAATCGCGATGCGCGACTTCTAAACGTTTTTCGATTTGGCCATTATTTTTTGTGAATTACTTTTTTTAACGTGCTTAAACTTTTTAGGGGTCCCGTGTGAATTTCGAAAAACTCGTTTTTTGAACCACGCTGTAGGGTATTTATAGTCGGCTTAGACCGATTATAACTATCATAATTCCTACTACCCAATATGTCACAGGGTAAGCGTTTGAAAATATAATCATAATTGCTTTTAAGGTCTAGTGTGTTTTTCCAATCAACTTCAAATATAAAATAAGTGCTATTTATTAGCATACTCTCTATTTAAGAATGATTTGATAATAACATTACCAAGAAAGGGCAGAGAAAATTAGGAACTAAAATGTAGTGACGCTAAAAACAGAATGTTATAAACCCTTACAAAAAATATAATATAACAACGCGCGTTCAAATCTAATAGCTTACCCAAATATATTAGTGTTTGGACTTCTGTGAATCTTTTAAACAATATACCGACCGCAAACCTTTTTTATCAAGCTCCAGAATAGCATTCGAGAGCTTGAAACATACAAGCTTACAAAAAACACGTCTACCAAATTTTGGTTGCTGGCATCGATTTCCTGCAGCTGTTTTGACGCTCTGGCTCGAAGTCTACGATATTGGTTGGATGTCATAGAACGGACTAGCCGTAAGCTCTCTGCGTAAATTAAATAAAAAAATATACAAAACAAATCTTTTATACATTTTAATAATTTATTATAAACTTTAAATGAAAACAAGTTGCAATAAATGCTATCGTGAAGTAGTTGAAGACGATTCTTTGCAACGGATCGCCGGGTGCAAATTGTATTTTCACGCAAATGCGTCGACATTGAATTAAACTATTTAAAATTTATAAAAAACAATTCAAACATTTTCTGGTTGTGTAATTCATGATCGAGTGTATTAAATCTTGGTATTATGTCGAAATTATGTTCATTGTCTGAACAAATGAATATAATGGCTAAACCCATTACAAAGTTACAAAATAAAGAAATGAATTCAAGTGTTTCAACAAATTTTGATCATGTTACAGCAGAATTGAGTGTACAGCAAGAGCAGCAATTGCAGTATCATGTTCCTCTACATTAACAACATTAACAACAGCAACATCAACAACAACATCATCAGCATCAAAAACAACAACAAAAGCAGCAACTACATATACATCAGCAACATCAACCACTTTTAAAGAGTGGCAACAATAGAAAGCAGCGGCAACATAATAATTGAATACATTTTAAACAACAATAAAAGCAGCAGTTAAATGCGGCGAATACAGGCAGCGCTTGCACTAGCAGTAGGCGACTCATGTTGCAGACACACTATCATTGAAATCAGACGAGATTCAATGTTATCGCTTAACGAAGCGCGATGCAGATTTATCAGAAATCAAATCAATAAGTTTTTTTTTGCTTATTGTTCCGTCAAACCACTTTGAAGCTATAACGAAGGTAGAGCACTGGCCGGCTGAAGTGCTGGTGAAAAAATTTTGTCTCTCTCCAAAAAAACGACGAATGATATTTGAATATTGCGCCGCTTTTAAACTATTTACCACACAGTTACCATCCAATGGTAATTTCATCTCTCCCACTATTTATTGAGGAGCAGCAATCTCTCTCAATATCGACATTAACACCGCAAGTGTTGCTTACGCCTACACCGTCGCTGCGCAACCAAGCGCGCTCTCATTGTTCTTTAGATTTTGCAACATATTTCACTTCTTCTCCTTAGTTTCACCGAGACATGACTGCACACGGACATCTTAAGTTTCGAATTTTTTGATGAATATAATTGCGTTCATCGATTGGATCGTTGTCCAATTACTACTGGTAGAAAAAGAGGAGGAGGTGTTCTTCTTGCAGTAAGAGCAGATCTGTACTGTGGAATAATTACTCTACCTATTATTTGTAGAGATGTGGAGGAGTTATGCATTGAAATACATTTCACACACAAGCATTAAGTTTATATCGTAATTTCGTATATTTCTCCCAGGAGTGATATAAAACTATATCAAAACCATTTAGATAATATTAGTAATTTGATAGAAAAGTTAGATCATTATCACGAAATTATTATTAGGAGATTTTAACCTAAGTAATATTTTTGGAATTTAGATGAGCAGAATTTATTACCATTTAATGTTATATCTGATATCGAATCCTTGGTTTCTAGTTTTTTCTGTCCAATGAATACCAACAAATAAATTCAATAAATGGTCGAATTTTAGACTTAATTTTTACATCAAGCTATTTGAAAACATTGTGCGAATTAAGTCTGTCGCCTAGTTTTAATAATTGTTTACACCATAAAGTACTTAGTATTACTTTTGGGCTATATATTTTCGATTCCAATGAAAGTGGTTCTAATGACTTCGATAAAGTAAATTTCACTGCTATCAACGAATTTTTAAGAACTATTGATTGGTCAGTTTTAAATTCATTTTCTGAATCATTAGATATTTTTAATTTTATAAATGAAAATTCGGAAAGATTTGTTCCATCAAAATACAAGCTTTTAAAGAATAAACCGCCATGGTTCAATGCCAGATAATCAAATTTAAAAAATATCAAAAATAAATCGTTTAAAAAATATCAAACTACAAAATGTGAGTCTGATCGCTATCAATTCATACGTTTGCTGAATAAAATTGATTATTTACATACATTTTTTTATAAACTATACATTTATAAAACAGAAACAAAATTGAAATCAAATCCATCAGCTTTTTAGCATTTTATTAATACAAAAAGCAAAACCAATGGATTTCCATCTAGTATGGAATATGATGGCAAAAAATCTAGCAATACAACAGAATCCTGTAATATGTTTGCTAAATTTTTTGAATCGGTTTATAAAATATGTAATACAAAAATGAACAGAGATTTCAATTCTCCGAATCAAGCTAGTTTTCAATTTTCCATTTCTGAATTTGCCATTTCTGAATTAAAATCCAGTTCAAATTGCGAATATAATGATTTTCCATCAATCTTCTTTAAAAATTGTTCAATAAATGTTATTAAACCTTTAGCAATATTGTTTAATAAATGTGTAAAGAGTTGTACGTTCTTGGATGATTGGAATGTTTGTTTTATTGTTCCAATATTTAAATCGGGTAACCGAACTGATGTGAATAATTACAAAGCAAAAAACTTTAGCAAAGTTGATCAAAGTAACATGTTCAAATTTGACATAATTAACTAAACATATTGTCAATGCAATGGAACAGCATAATCAGTTAGATGTGATTTATACCGATTTTTCAAAAGCATTTGACAAAGCTGATCACACAATTTTATTACTTAAATTGAAAAAGTTAGGATTTTCCGAACAACTTATAACATTTTTTGAAAGTTTCTTTATAAATCGAAAATTTAAAGTTAAAATTGGTTCTTGTTATTCTGAAATGCATGTTCTGCAATACCTCAGGGTACGCATTGTGGAACGTTATTGTTTGTAATGTTCATTAATGATTTGCAAATAAAATATTCAAAATGTTTGATTTTTGCAGATGATGTAAAATTGTTTCTTAAAGTTAATCATATGTATGCTTCAAATTACAACATGATTTAGCAATGCTGAATGCATGGTGTTACTCAAAAAAATTAAATTTAAATGTTAATAAATGTTGTGTTTTATCTTACACAAAATCTAGCATTCCAAAAAATTTCACATACACTCATAATAATTTAATTATAAATCGAAAATTTTAAAAAGTAAATTGTTCTGAGCTCTTAAATACATTTAATTTGTAGGTTCCACTTAGAGATTTAAGACATAATCGTTTATTTGTTGAGTCATTACATAGATTAAATTATGCTCTCAATGAACCTATTTCTAGATGTATTAGATTATGTAATAGTTTTTTTTATATTTAATTATATATATATATATATATATATTTGAATTGTAATTAGTCTGTAAGATGCAAATCAGTAGACTAAATAAGATGAAATAATTGATTAAAAAATTCCCTTATTCTTGTCGTATATGATAATCCTTTTAATTTACTTATTTTGTCGGATTAAGTCAATATATAAAAGTAAAAAATAAATTTTAAATTAATCGTTGATTTCGAGTTGAAAATAAGGCTAAATCTTGATATGAAGTAAACGTTGAAATCAATTTAAGAATGAGTGTTGATATTGATTTGAGAATAAGGGAATTTTCAAGATAAGTTATGCTACCTGTTTTTAGAATTTTACAAGTAATGATTATTCTCTTGCTAAAATTCTGAAAGAATGCGTTTTTCATAATATCTAATGATTTCCTTAGTCTTTTATGAAAGTTTTATGTAAAGGAAATGAAAATAATTAATTTCTAAATTATAAGCACATGAGAATACATGAATACTCCAGTTAAAGTAGCAGGTAAGTACATATTTTGAAAAATCTAGTTATATGCATAAATTAAGTAATGAAAAGGTATTTATTAACAAATTAAAAAAATAACTATGACTAAAGAATTGTGGTACACAGAATGTTCATAAATGAAATGAACGACTTTAATTAATTCATAATATATGGGCCATTCCACACCAAATCGACAAAAAAAGTCAAATTTGAGATTTTACCTTTTCGATTTTAATGAAATTTTGGCAACTGATAAAGGGTATCGAGACATGCACTAACCATTTTTTTCCGACCACTACTTCCAGAGATACAATGGCTCAAAGTTGGAAAAAAGGGCAAAAAATCACTTTTGTATGGTTGTTCACATTTAAATATCTCTTGAACTAGAAATGTTAGACACTCTGTTATTTACTCGTTTTCAAGCTAATAGAACAAGTTTTTAGAAAAATAAAAATTAAAATAAATTTTAAACGTTAACATGTGGCTCGTGGTCATTATATTTGCACTTCAAAATTGTGGTCCTTAAAAAGGACCCCTTTTAAAATTCTGAAAAAAATCCTAAACTTTCGTCAATTTATTATAAATGTTCACGCAAAATTTCAAGATGGTATTTTGATGGCATCATATTTTAAAAAAATAATTTTCTTAATTTTTTCAATATTTTTTGTATTGAAAAAATATATTTTTTCAAAAGTAAAATTTGCAATAATTGTGTATTGCATATGTATTTGTAACTCTAATTTCGAAACTTGCATCAGTTTCATCAAATTGTCTCTAGTTTTTGAGATATATACCATTTTTCAAAAATAGTAGAAACTGTATCCCAAAATCAGTATCTCATAAACTAGATTCAATACAGGGGCGGATCCAGAAGTATGATTTGGGGGGTGATTGGTTTTTTGCGCCTTTTTCCAATTTTTTCTAAAATGCGCCCCATAAATGTATTTTGCGCCCTTTTTTTATATTTTCTCATCAAATACAGTGAATAATGAATTATACACAACTGTACTTCTTTAAACCTACTTTTTTTCTTTAAATCAACCGTTTTATTTGCTTAAAAAACAAAAAAAATGTAGGGTGCGGTCGGATCCGTGGTACCCTAGAAAAAACGATATCCGGTGCATCTACATATTTGATCATATAGGTACTCAAATGAAAGGTAATAATGCTACATTTGTAATTATATGGTTTATTTATTATTTATTTTTATGATCTAATAACCATAGCGATTAGGATTTGTAATTATGTAAAAAATAAAATTAAAATGAAATGCTGATTGTTGAGAAAAATATTTAATTAATTATCAAAATGACTAAGAAAATTTTGAAATGAATAGGTAACGCTGAAACGCTTTTTTAAAATTTTCTAGAAGTGGCCCAACACTTAATTATAATATTTCGTTGGCAAGTTATATCGAAGAAGCGCCGTAGGTGAAATTTTTTTATAAAATATTAAATTTTTTATTTTTAAAAATAAATACAAAAGTGTAGACTCCTGATTAAATTTATTTTCGTTTGGGTACACACACTTGTATCTATATATTATTCGTGTATAAAATAAACTCAGTTGTTAAAACTAAAAAGGGACCTAAGGTTACTGGGGTTATCGGATCATGAACATAATAACATTAATCGTGAGATCAATATCTTTCATTTCAGTACCTACATGTTCATATAGGTAGGTGTATGATGTTTCAATTTATCTGGGGTACCACAAGTCCGACCGAGTCCCTATTTAGTCTGGGACCCAAACAGAGGGGATAGTTTGAAGAAAAAATATTTCACTTCATCCGGTTATCTAAACTTCAGCCAAATTGTTTGTTGGTTTGGAGATTTTTTGGTAGGAGTAACGACTTTTTTTCCATATATATATCAAAAATAATAATAAATTTAGATTTTAATAAATATGTATCTAACATAAAA
Organism: Dryomyza anilis; assembly: GCA_951804985.1. Lineage (NCBI taxonomy): Eukaryota > Metazoa > Arthropoda > Insecta > Diptera > Dryomyzidae > Dryomyza > Dryomyza anilis. Next base: position 29,020,341 of record OX638135.1, on the reverse strand, counting down.
ATTATATTTGAATTTTGAAAATATTTATCAAAAATAATTATTTTTAACTTTAATAATATTAACTTTTATTTATATTTCTCAAATATAATTATTAAAATAATATTTTAAAATTTAACAGACCTATAAAAAAAATAAGACCATAAATTAAAAATGTTCATCGAATGTTATCTAATGGTACTCATTGATTTACAGTGCCATCATTTCTTACAATGACTTTTTACATATAAATTTGAAAAAATTAATTATTTTAGGTCTCTGATTTTAGGAAGGTGTACAAATCTCAGTACCCTTTGTAAACAAAATTCAATTTGTGTATTATATTAAAGGTGATCAATACCAACATCTCGTTGGAAAACTACTTCAGATATACACAATGTATTTTTAATGATTATTTTCACTTATTTTTATTTGATTTTTTTTAAAGTGTAACATTCGACCAATTGTACCATTTATACCAAACTTAAGTTTGATATTTAACCTAGATTTTTGTACCATTTATTCGAGAAATAAAAGATAAAAGTTACTTCACCAATTATTAAATTAATTGACAACAGTTTTTTTATTTCAAAAATACTAAAAACGTAAAAATCGGATAATAAATCGTCGTTATAGAACTAAAAGTCATCAAATAAATTTTATTTCAATATCGATTTTTTTTTTTTTAATAACTTCTTCAATTATAATATGAAACATATACTTAAAAACTATATTTTGTGAATATTTGAATTTTAATTATGAAAAATACACCAACACACCTAAAACTATGAATTGTCAAATATACAAAAAATATGTATATTTTTTAAAAACTAAAAATTGTCTATGGTTATGCGCCTATAATGTTTAAATTCGATTTAATATTGATACCCCGAGACAAAATTTATGTAATTTTTCAGAAATATTTACGGCCAACACACAGATAAGTGGAATATTTTGGGAAGTGTATAGCAGGTTGTAAAATTTTGTGGAATTTTAATGACACATTCACGGCATATTTTGGGATCGGGCAGTTCGGGCAGACAGCTTGTGATACAAACTCCGCCTATCTCTTTTTAAAATATGTCGAAAAAATGTTTCTAAACTGCCTCGACCCTGCCTAAAATTTTTGTCTTGGGACATTTTGATATAGATCTCAAAATATTTAAAACTCGAATTGTGTATTCTTCAGAATCTTCCCATCGCCCCCCATCGCTCTCATCGTCCCCCCTGGATCCGCGCTTGATTCAATATGATAAAACTGACGCCATTTTAGAAATCAAAGTTACATATATATTCAGGAATTATTACAACTTTTACTTTCAACTTTAAATATGATGTCATCAAAATACCATCTTGAAATTTTGCATGTACATTTATAAAAAATTGACAAAAATTTAGGATTTTTTTCAGAATTTTAAAAAGGGTCTTTTTTAAGGACATCAATTTTGAAGTGCAAGGATAATGACCACGGGCCACATGTTTACGCTGAGAAATTACAATTTAGTTTTTCTGAAAGCTTGTTCTATTAGCTTTAAATCGAGCCATCAATGGATCGATTTTAGCTTTTCTAGTTTAAAAGATATTTAAATAGGAAAAACCATACAAAAGTGATTTTTGGCCCTTTTTTTACTACTTTGAGCCACTGTATCTCTGGAAGTAGTGGTCGGAAATAATTGGTTAGTGCATGTCTCAATATCCTTTATCAATTCCCAAAATTTAATTGAAATCGAGGAAGGTGAGTTTCAACCGCTGGTCGATTTGGTGCGGAATCGCCCCATATGTGAAAAAATCATTATATTTATGAACTATTCTTTGTATATACGAATCGCACAAATGAACTTTCATTACGGTTTTATGAACGATACATAAATATGATGAATTTGGTGATTGACTAATTCATAACATTCATGAACAAATTCATTAATAGTATGAACTTTTTTTATAAATGGGGTAAATGGTAAATAATCATAAATGGGGTGAGTTTTCGAAATTTAATTTTTGTGACTTGCCCGGTTCTTACTCGGAATCATTCTTATATTTGAAGAAATAAATCATTTTGTTTGAAAATATCGCAAGTATTTTTTACTGACTGCCGAAACTTTACTGGGCATTTTTGGATTAAATGTGTAATATAGATGTCCCTTGGTAAATCACCTCTGTCTTTATTAATTTGAAATCCAATTTCAATGCTAAAAAAAAAAAAACTCTTTTTTGGGGAAAATAAAAAATAAAAGTGGGCATTTTTACTTCAAATAGGACATTAGCCTGAGTAGCGGGCACAAATTTGTTTATTGTATGAATTTGTAAGTATTCACATAGAAAACCATTTTTTTTTCCCAAATTAACCAACGCTCAGGGGATGCCCCTATTAATGCAAAGCACAATGTTGATCGTAAGAATGGATTATAGGTTTTATGGTGGAGGAGAGATGGAGTAGTGTCGGTGAATGTTTGCTTTAACTTTCCCAATATTAAAAATGTCGGAAAAAAACAGATGCAGGGAGATTATTCCACAAACGTATCGTGCGACTGAAGAACGAATTCTCTCTGTAATGCGTGGTTCTGTAGAGAACCGTGTGGTCTATGAAGGGGTGGGATAGGTTTGATGCCCTAGTAGTACGAGAGGAAACCCGATGGAATCACGCCATGTATTTCCCTCGAACACTTACCATTGTAATACATATAAAACAGGCTTACACAACCTACACGGTCCATCGGTGCTCAAGAGAACCAATAGAGGATGAAATATTTTCATCCCCTATTAAATATATTGCACGTTGTTGGATTCGATCCAGGAACTCAAAAGAATATTTGAAAGCCCCTGCCCATAAGTGCGAATTGTATTCCATCTTAGGCCGAATAAAGGTAGTGTAGACAGTGCGCAAGTCAGCAGGAGTGAAGTATGGCTTACACCGTTTCAGAAAACCGAGGCACTAGGCAGGTTCTTTCGACACATCGAATATCTGATCATTCCTACGGATGTTACATTGAATTGCTATGCCCAGAACGTCAAGAGCAGATGACTGCGCAATATCCACATAGCCCATATTGAGGGAAGGGAGGAGTGAAACAATTCTTTTGTGGGACAACAGACAACATTGGGTCTTGCTTGCATTAAAATCAACTCTATTTTCAAGACCCCACTCGGAGATTGCTTTAAGGTCATTATTGAGTGTATTATTCATTATGCGTCTTATACTCTCAATCGCCAAAGAGTTTGGACGCTTGTTGAACGAATATGAATGAAAAATGTTACTGTCATCTGCAAAGGAATGGATTGGGTTCTGGGTCGATGACAGAAGTTCATTGATAAAAACCAGAAATAGGGACGGGGATAGGACGGAACCCTCCGGAACTCCAGAACACCATCCATCGCAACTCGTATTGAACGACTCTGGAGAAAACTCGATATTCATCGAGTAAAAGAATTATCGACATCATAGGCAATTAGTTTTGAAACGAGGGCTTCATGACACACTCGATCAAAGGCCTTTGAAATATCGAAGGCTACAATCTTACTCTTCCCGAAAAGGTGAACACAATTATTCCACTTTTCGGAGAGGACCGCCATGAAAGCTGGACATTGGCAACCTTCCAACAAGATGGAAAAACTCCTGTCGCGTACGAGATGTTGAAAAGGTTACGCAACGGACAAGACAGCGTTGACGCTCACTTCTTCAACACATGGGCAGATATGCCATCTGGCCCGGTGGCTTTGTTAATATTGAGGTTTGCTAAAACCTTTTAAACTGCCCGAGTCCGTAATTGCAGAAGAAATAAAACTGACGGCAGTTAGTGGTTGATTACTATCTGGGAGCGTTGAATTATTTGCAAATAATTCTGCCAAGAGATTAGCTTTATCAACCGGGTCAGTGAAGGTCTGGCCATTCAACAGTTGGAGTAGACGATGTCGTCTGATTCTTCACCCTTTTTACAAATGACCAGAAAGGCTTCCTCTTTCGACTTGACTGCAATCCTGCAAGTCTCATTAAATCAAGAGTGGTCCTAAAGTTTAATGCTAATTTCTTTAAGAGTGAATGAAGGACCGCATACCTACCAAATTAATATTTTGTACCATTAAAGCCGCAGCATTTGTATCTCTGTCAGCGAAAGATAATTTCCAATTAAAGTTGCGAAAAAATTTATTAACTCAACCCAATTTGCTTTTCCGTAAAGCCATACAGTCCTCTTCGGGGATTTAATCGAAGAGGCGCGTAAACTAGAATAAGAAAACTCAGCGGAATCAGTACAGTGGTCGAAATTACCAAGAGGTGCAAGGACTTTTACATCATATTTTTCATGATGTGAAGTCAGAAAAAGGTCTAAAATTTTTTGGCTCTGCCCACAGACACGTGGGAGGTACGTCGGTTCCTTCACCAATTGAGTGAGTTGATAGCACTCGGCAAATAGCTCAACATAACAACCCTCCTGTGTTGATAGACCCGACTGCTTAACCATGTGGCGTTGTGTACATTAAAGTCACCAGCAACAACAATTTTACTGCCTGGAAACTGTTCCAATGTATTTCAGATCGAATCCGATAAGGCATCCAACTTATTACAGGTAGATACCTTATATAAATTCGGACTCCTATAAATGAAACACAAGTGCATGATGTGTGAACAGATTTTAAATTTAACCCAAATAGTGTTAAATTCACTATCTGACACACTATGTTGTTGCTGCAACTGGTAAGCAACGTCACTACGAATATATAAGGCGAGACCCTTATGGGCAGAGAATAATGGCAATAGGTGATAACCAGGTATGTGAAAATCCAGTGGATATGCCTGGGTCTCACCCAGTGCCATTATTTGTGGCCTATTGACCGACACAGTAGCCGCGTTAGCTCAGTGGTTAGTGCGTTGGACTGCGAGCCGAAAGGTCCCCGATTCAAGCGTGTACTGGGGCTAACAACATCTTTTCATAGAAATATTTTTCTATACCGCGCTACCTCTCGGCAGTAAATGGCAAACCTCCGAGAGTAAAAACATTGCCTATGAAAAGCTCTCACCCGCCGAAATTAAATTAAAACACAAACTAATAATAATTTACATAAAAAACTAAAAATAAACAGCAAATAAATCAAACAATAAAAATTCTGCTACAACAACCACATAATAGAACCGAACCCTGCCAATTACCGACCCATTGCAATATGCGCTGCACTCTCCAAGGTAATGGAGAGCGTAATTAACTTCCATCTTGTGAACTATCTTGAGCACAACGAATTGCTCAGTGACCGCCAATATGGTTTCCGTAGGGCCAGATCAACAGTTGACTTGATGGCGGTCCTCTCCGAAAAGTGGAATAATTGTATTCACCTTTTCGGGGAGAGTAAGGCTGTTGCTCTCGATATTTCCAAGGCTTTTGATCGAGTGTGGCATAAAGCCCTCGTTTAAAAACTAATTGCATTTGGTGTCGGTGAATCTTTTACTCGATGGATATCGAGTTTTCTCCAGGGTCGTTCTATACGAGTTGCGATGGATGGTGTCTTTTCAGAACAACATTTCATCAATTCTGGAGTTCCGCAGGGTTCCGTCCTATCCCCGTCCCTATTTCTGGTATTTATCAATGACATTCTGTCATTGATCCAGAACCCAATTCATTCCTTTGCAGATGACAGTAACATTTGTCATTCATACTCGTTCAACAAGCGCCCAAACTCTTTGGAGATTGAGAGTAAAAGACGCACTATGAATGACACTCTCAATAATGACCTTAAATCAATCTCTGAGTGGGGTGATGTAAATAGAGTAGATTTTAATGCCAGCAAGACCCAATGTTGTCTGTTATCCCACAAAAGAATAGATTCACCCCTCCCACCCCTCAATATGGGTGCTGTGGATATTGCGCAGTCAGCTGCTCTTGACGTTCTGGGCATATCAATTCAATGTGATCTCTGTTGGAATTATCACATATTTAATGTGTCGAAAGAAGCGGCCAAGTGCCTCGGTTTTTTTAAAACGGTGTAAAACATACTTCACTCCTGCTGACCTACGCACTGTCTACACTTTCTATATACGGCCTAAAATGGAATTCAATTCGCACATTTGGGCAGGAGCTTCAAAATCCTCCTTGGAGTTCCTGGACCGAATTCAACAACGTGCGATATATTTAATAGGGGATGAAAATATCTCATCGTCTATTGGTTCTCTTGAGCACCAAAGGATCGTTAGGTGTGTAAGCCTGTTTTATAGGTATTACAACGGTAAGTGTTCGAATGAAATCCATGGCCTGATTCCACCAGGTCGTGTGTTTTCTCGTTCTACTCGGGCATCAAACCAAGCCTACCCCATCGTAGTCCACTCGACTCTCAACAGAACCACGCATTATAGAGAGAATTCGTTCTTCAGTCGCACGACACGTTTGTGGAACAATCTTCCTGCGTCCGTTTTTCCCGACATTTTTGATATTGGAAAGTTCAAAACAAACATTCACCGACACTACTCCATCTTTCCCCCCTCCATTTAACCTATCATCCCTTCTTACAATCAACACTGTGCATTGCATGAATATGGGGGCATCCCCTGAGCGCTGCAATTGCACAAATGTGCAATTGCAGCAGAAGGCATAGAAAAACCCGTTACGTAGGTAATTGTAAAAAACGACGTTGGCAGCAGTCATTGTTGGTAGATGAAAATGCAGCGAAACCGGTTTTGTGTTTATAGTTCTGGTGGTTATTAAATGTGTAATACAGATGTCTCTTGGTGAATCACCGCTGCCTTTATTCATTTTAAATCCAGTCTTACCGATTGCAATTTTGATAGAAAAGAAGGATTACGTTTTTGTGGTCATGGTTGTGTTTTATGCGTGAAATTATATTAGAAAAGTGCACTTTTTTTAGTCAGTGCTGCCACAATTTTATTACAGACATGTAAATATCGCAAAAAAAAATGTGTGAATTTTCAAATAAAAATTGGGAAGTAAAATACAAATGGGCATTAAATCGGGCATTTCAGAAAACTGTGGGCCACTAAGGGCTACGAAATAGTATTGGGCAGCGATTATGGGGGCGATATGGGGGCGATTATCACAAGGCAACGTGTCTGAGTGCTTCAACATGGCGAAGCCAGCGCAATCCTTGTAGGTGTCGTCTCAAGTCAACTCACTGGTCACCAGAATTGACAAATTGTCAAATGGTGACACCTCCACTTCGGTGGAAGTCCTCCTCGTGGAAGTCCCTGGAAACGGCGCTCTACACCACCCGGTGTAGAAGTCGGCTAAAGTGAGTGGCGAGCATCTCCCTCAGAGTGAGGGTTCGTGCGTTGGGTTTGGGTCCCACCACGGAAAAAACCTATGCGCCCAATGAAAACAAAAAAGAAGCCTCGGATAACGACCGATTACAACGATGACGACCCACGCAAACGTTTTAAGGACCATGATTTACGGATATGCACCTGGAATGTCCGGCCCCTTTATAGGGAAGGTGCCTCTATCCAGCTGGCAGATGTCCTCGAAAAATATAAGGCTGACATCACCGCTATCCAGGAGATGCGATGGACGGGACAGGGCTGTTCGAAACAAGCGTCCTGTGATATCTACTACAGCTGCCATGCGGAGAGACACGAATTTGGATGTGGATTTGTGGTCGGCAAGAGACTCCGCCACCTTGTCTCTAGGTTCACGCCCGTGGACGAAAGGCTGGCAACAATCCGCATCAAGGCTAAATATTTCCATATCAGCCTAATTTGTGCACACGCTCCGACGAACGAGAAAGATGACGAGACAAAAGAGCGCTTCTACGAGCGCCTAGACAACGCATACGAGCGCTGCCCCCGCCACGATATCAAAATCGTGCTAGGCGATTTTAACGCCAAGGTGGGCAGAGAAGCCATCTATTGTCCCACAATCGGAAAATTTAGCCTCCATGCCAACACTTCCGATAACGGAACGAGACTAATCGACTTCGCCGCAGCACGAAACATGGTAGTTAGTAGCACTAGATTCGAACATTTCGATATCCACAAGGCCACATGGTTGTCGCCCGATCAAAAAACTCGAAATCAAATTGATCACGTTGTGATTGACGGAAGGCACTCTTCAAGCGTGATGGACGTACGCACTATCCGAGGTGCCAATATGGACTCGGATCATTACCTTGTAGCAGCCAAGGTCCGCACACGCTTAAGCGCTGCGAAGAACGTACGGAACCAAACGCAGAGAAAGCTAGACGTCGGAAAGCTGCAATCACAACAGACAACGCAAGCCTTTTCCACTCGACTCTCACACCTGCTTAGACAAAGCACTCCTCCTCTCGATGATATAAGCGCGCAGTGGAATCATATCTCCTGCTCTATGCGTACGGCTGCCGAAGAGGTGCTTGGATTCCAACGCCCCCTGAGGAATCAGTGGTATGACCAAGAGTGTCGCGCGGCCACTGCAGAGAAAGACGCTGCGTACAAATCCACCCTGCAGTCAGTAGCTACGCGAGCTGCGAAGGAGCGATACAAAGAGAAGAGGAGGGAAGAGAGACGTCTTTTCAGGCGAAAAAAAAGCGAGGCAGAAAGACGTGAGTGTGAGGAGATTGAGATGCATGGGGACAGGAATGAGGCTCGAAAATTCTTCGAGAAAATAAGACGCCTAGCCGGAGGTTCGAAATCCGGAGCCTCTTCCTGTAAAGATGAGAACGGAAATCTAGTGACAGATATCCAGAGCACACTGAAAATATGGAGGGATCACTTCTCTAAACTGCTGACCGGTGATGATGACCTCAATTCCACCGATAGAGAAGCAAACCCGGCAACCCCAGTACTTGATGACGACGTTGAGATTCCGCCACCCGACCATGACGAGGTCAGAACAGCCATTGCTCGGCTGAAAAACAACAAAGCCGCAGGTGCTGATGGCCTGCCTGCTGAATTGTTTAAGACCGGAGGCGAAGAGCTAATAGAGAGCATGCACGAGCTCGTAAGCAGAATATGGTCGGATGAAAGCATGCCAAGTGACTGGAACCTCAGTGTACTCTGCCCAATCCTTAAGAAAGGGGATCCCACTATCTGCGCCAACTACCGTGGGATCAGCCTACTCAATATCGCATACAAGGTTCTATCGAGCGTATTATGTGAAAGACTGAAGCCCATCGTCAACAGACTGATTGGACCTTATCAGTGCGGCTTCAGACCTGGAAAGTCCACCATAGACCAGATTTTCACATTGCGCCTAATCCAGGAAAAGACCCTAGAAAAACAGATCGACACCTACCACCTATTAGTCGACTATAAAGCCGCCTTCGACACTCCGATAAGGGAACGATTATACGCCGCAATGTCTGAGTTCGGTATACCTGCGAAACTTATAAGACTTTGCAGGATGACCCTGAGCAACACACGTTGCTCAGTGAGAATAGGAAAAGACCTCTCCGAGCCATTTCATACCGAACGAGGTTTCAGACAGGGTGACTCCCTATCGTGCGACTTTTTTAACTTATTGATGGAGAAAATAGTTCGAGCTGCCGAACTCCGTCAAAGCGGCACTATCCTCAACAAAAGTGTCATGCTGCTCGCATATGCCGACGATATTGATATCATTGGCAGGAGCACACGAGCAGTCAGCGCAGCATTCTCCAGATTGGAGAAAGAGTCGCGTCGAATGGGTCTAGCGGTGAACGAGGACAAGACGAAGTTCCTTGTGTCAACAAGCAAAAAAGAGTCCGTGCGTCTTGGACAAAAAGCTGATTTTGACACCCACAAGTTCGACATTGTGAAGGACTTCGTCTATCTGGGATCCAGCGTAAACAGCAACAACGACGTCAGCCTGGAGATCAAACGGAGAATAACTCTTGCCAACAGGTGCTACTTTGGGCTCAGTAGGCAATTGAGAAGCAGAGCCCTCTCTCGCCGGACAAAAATAACGCTCTACAAGTCACTCATCATGCCCGTCCTACTTTATGGTGCAGAAACATGGACGCTGGCCACCACCGATGAGAGAGTACTGGGAGCGTTCGAGAGAAAGATTCTCCGTAAAATCTTTGGCCCTATCTGCTTTGCTAACGAGTATCGAATCAGGATGAACCACGAGCTATATGAGTTATTCGACGACATTGACATAGTCAAGCGCATCAAGATCCAGCGGCTTCGCTGGCTAGGTCATGTCGAACGAATGGATGAAAACACTCCAGCCAAGAAGGTGCTTGAATCGAAACTCGAAGGTGTACAGCGTAGAAGAGGGCGTCCAAATCTGCGTTGGAAAGACCAAGTTGAGGACAACCTGGCAACGCTTGGTATTTCTAACTGGCGTCAGCGCGCGCAAAGCAGATCCGACTGGCGCGGCTTCATCTCAGCGGCCAAAACCGACCCACGGTTGTAAGGGCCATTTAAGTAAGTAAGTAAGCAAACTGCCCAAAATGCCTGCTAAATCAAACACTGTTCTGAATGCAGCAAAGTCTCAAGGAACAGAGAACTTTCAAATAAAAGCTTTTCACTGTGTAAACTACTAAAACGACACAAAGAAAAGCTGGATTGATAGCTTAACTATATAGCTTTTAGAGAATATTTAACTGTTATATCAACGCATCAACGCAGTGCTTCAGTAACTTTCACATTCATTCCCACAATTACACTGCTTTAACTATACATCGCCCTCAGTGCTTGTGCATCTTCCATAAATACTTTCATTTCACATAAGTCTAAAGGCTAAATCGCAACGTTGCGTTAGGTCGTGCTTGTGTTGACAGAAATAGTAGAATCAATAAAAAGCAATGATATCTAAACCTGAAGTAGACAACATAGCTTTATCGTAAATTCTCACAAATATCCTCAACGCATCGCAAACGTAAGAGAGGTACTCCCTACTGTTCTTCCGTTTGACTTTTGCTTAATAATCATTATTTCATAGACTTAGTTTTCTTAAAAAAATGGTTTGAACATTTTTTTTTTTATTTGAACAAGAAATTAATGTTTAGTGCGCGAAAATTGTTTTTATTTACCACGAGTAAGAAAACAGAGACGAAACGCCACCGTATCGCAAAGCTCAATTGAGATTTGAAAAAGTGCGCATATCGCTAGTGTAGCATGCACTAGACTGCGCCATATTCACTACACTGATATAAAATATTTATTTGAATATGTTTGAATTTAATTAAAAAACCAGTTGGGAAGGTTAGATCACATGAGAACTTTTAAAGTAGGGACATTTTATAGTAGGTGTTATTATGATAGTTAGGATTATCAAAATTATAGTCGGTCTAAGCCGACTATAAATACCCTACACATATGTGTGGTTACCATTCAAAGTGGTATATAGGTCACCAGGGTATACGAATCCTGAAAATAACTACACTGTTTCAATCGCTGAAGAATTTCCATTCATTTACAAATGTGTACCGAATTTCAATTTTTTTGAGAACCACAAGTCGTTTCGCGGGAAAACATTATTTCCATGTATTTGAGCATGAAGTCAATATATATTTGACCAAAAAAGTTTACCTAAGCACGTATGCAGTAACATTGAACTATAGTTGTATATTTTATATTAGTTATTTGAATATAAATGGTCAGATCACAGGTCACAATGGCCGATCTCGCCAACTTTTTCGCACATACAGCGTAGGTACATAAGTAATCTAAATTATGAGTTTCATTCATCTAACTCTTCAATTTTTTAAGTAGTAGGGATTTCAACAGACAGACGGACAGAGGTCATGCTGATCAAGATTATATATACTTTTCAATACCGGAGATGCTTCCTTCTGGGTGTTACAAACGGCGTACCAAACTAAATACACCCTTTCACTCTTAGTGTTGTGTATAAATAAATTGTTTATAGAACAAAATAAATTTGTTCGACGAACAACATAAATTTGTTCATCTAACAAAATAAATTTGTATATCATACAAATTTCCTTTGCTAATAGAATAAAAGTATTTTATTAAATGAACAAGACCATTTGTTAATATAACAATAAAAAATTGGAATTGTAAATAAAACAAATATTTCTTGTTGACCGTATATTAACAAATATTTAGTTAATTTAGACCAGATATTTGTTAATATCACCATAGGAATTTTTTTTGTGTCGATGTAAATTGTATATGATGTATTTGAATATAAATGGTCAGATCACAGGTCACAATGGACCGAACCAATTTTTTGCACATACAGCGTAGGTATATAAGTAATCTAAATTATGAGTTTCATTCATCTAACTCTTCAATTTTTTAAGTAGTTGGGATTTGAACGGAAAGACAGACGGACAGACGGGCATCGCTAAACCGACTCAGGAGGTCATACTGAGAAAGAATATATATACTTTTCCATACCGGAGATGCTTCCTTCTGGGTGTTACAAACGTACCAAACTGAATATACCCTTTCACTCTTAGTGTAGGGTATAATAATACGATATTACCATACATGTATTACGAATGAAGTGTAATAAAATTATAATCGAAATTGAATTTTTTTTTTCACATTGTAATAACATATTACTATGTGTAAACAGATTCTTTCCAGCAGAATCTGTCAAACTTACCATGAATATCTTACAATACTAACATAAAATTTTAATTGCATTTAAATAAACTATTTCTTGATTAAAATTATTAAAAAAAAAAAAAACAGAAAATTCTATTCAAATTTCGCAACGCTCGTCTTCATTCGGTAAGTTATCGACAGACGAAGTTGGTAGGGCGTTGAGCAGCATTTTATACATACGTCTCTTTTGCCATCGTTGAAACATATGAAAAATAATTAAATTAGATTAGATTTAAGTAAATGTATTATTGCAACATTCTTCTTGTCGTTGATTGAAGTATGTATTGGGTACTTTTAAATATACTGATGTTTGAAAACAAACCAAAAAAAAAGGAACACTCTTCTTGCTTACGAAATCTACATTCGGTGACCGGCATTTTCTGCGTACGTATCTTTTCCTCTTCGTTTCGTTCCAAATAATGTTTTATTTGGAAAATATTTATGTTTCGGTTGAAATATTTATATTGTTTGGATGTAGGAAATATTATGTTTCTTTTAGAACATACACCATTTTAAGGGGCTGCATCATAATATTTCCGTGATATCATACTCCCAAAAAAATACTGAATAAAATTGAATAAAAATGTAGTTGAATTTAACTAAATTTTAGTTGCTGACCGTCCTAATAAAAACGTAGTCATTTTTGAATAAATGATTTAGTGGTTTTTATTGCAATACTTTTACTAATAAAATTAACTGACTATGTAGTTAAAACAAACATATTGCAATTGACATGTTTTTTGCATTGCATTTATCCGAAAATATAGGAATATATGTTTATATACTTTTTATTTATAATATAAAAAAATAATTACAATAAACAATTAACCATCCGTAATCGGAAATTGCATTTGGGCTTGATGAACACAAAAAAAGGATTGTTTACGAATTTTTAGCCGTACACAATGAAATGTTTGTAGTGAGAACTTATTGCTTCCACTTAAGACTTATAATGTTATATAATTTGTCATAAATAATGACTGTTTCCTGCAAACACTTCAAATTATTAGTCGTAAATTTGCTTAGCTGTATTATTGTTTAAATTACGTACAACAGCAGCAACTACTAGGGTTACAACATCGCCAGAAAAAACATCGATGTTTATTTTTTTCGATGTTTCAAAAATTAACAACGATGCACAAAAAACATCGAAAAAACTACGATGTTTTACAATGTTTGTCTTTTTTGAATGATACTACTAAAAAAATTATATTGAGCATATTTTTTCAAGGTCAGTTCGATGATGCAATTCAAAAGAGTTTAGTAGATGATCAGAAACTCCGTTTATAACGCCATGAAAGCAAAACTCCGCGAACACACCGAGTGACTTGTTTTACAAAAGTGCCACTGGTGGTGTCGATACCAACGCAAAAGGGTCAATGTTGAAGGTGATTTGCTTGCGTCTATTCGTGCAAATTGTTTGGTTCATGAGTTTTGGCAAAACCTACGCTATTCAGAGTAGTTCCATTGATGCCGCAAAACAAGGAGAGTGGCAACAAGACGTCAACTGCGGCACATATACGCGAAGCATCAAAGCATTCATTGACAACAAAACCGGCGCTCGTTAGACCCAGTTGATGAAAACTCATGACGCTGAAAGAAACATGTTAATGGTAATTTTTTAAATTTCTGAAATACTTATTAAATATATATATCAACAATTTTTCAGGAGAAATCTAATTTATATAGAACCGAGCACATCAGACCTTGAAATCGTCGCGCATAATTTCATTTGTCCACCAGCATCCCCACATGTTCGATGTCCGCGATTTGTTTAGCCACCACGAATCCTTAGATGATGTTAACGCTCTCAGATTATTTCGTTTTTCTTTTTATATCTTTAAATTTGCTGCTATAGTTTTTCCCGTTTTTGATCTTAACCACACAACTGCGCGCAACGACCATTTTGAATTTAATGAACATTTTATGGATGACGTTTAATTAAACGAATAATATACAAACGAGCAAAAACGGCAGCCATTATTAAAAAATTACTCTCAGAATGAAAGTTGAAAAAGGAATAGGTTGATTCGACGAAACATGGTAGCATTCAACTGTCCACAACAAAGCAGAGCGGAGCTAACATGTCACTGGACATATTATTCGCATCGCTGTAAATCTAATTAATTTTGTGATTTATATACGACTGTTAACACCAAGTCTCATAGCTCTTGCGTATTTCGTTCTATTGTTTTCGTGATTTCAAAGATCAAACTTCAACTGTTTACAATAAATGCAACTGCTTACCATAAATGCAATACTCCTTTGCACAGAATTTACTCTATTGGTTTTGAATAAGATAATGACGTCATATTCTTAGTAAATTTGTATAAAGTTTGTTCAAGTACTAGAATATTCCATGACGAAAAAATCTAAAGTTAGTAAAAAAAAAAACATTTTTATTGAAGAAAACATCGTAACATCGACGAAAACTGACGTCGATGTTTCATTTTTTTTCGACATCGATCTCAAACATGATGCAGACAAGAACTTCGATGTTTCGAAAAAATCGATGTTGACTTTGCAACCGTAGTAATTGCAGAACACTTAACTATACATACCAGTGATGCCAACGATACAATATTTATTGTATTAATACAATAATTTTTGTGGCGCACATTGGGCTGAGTGTATGGAAAAGGCGCGCATCGATGTTTTTTGTATGTAGCTTTTGAACTAAAAAAGATTTTGAGGAAAGAAAAATTGTTTTGAAAACTGGACACTTCAGGGAATATATAAAGTTCAGATTTATTGATATGAAAAATGTATATACCAAAAATAGAAATTCCTAGTTTTTCAACAAAATGTCATTAAATTATATTAATTTATATAATTCTCTTATTTCTGGCTTAATCTTTTCCATAAGGGCACGTATCATATGTAGCGTTACCATATCTGCAAAAAAAAAATTTCGAAATATTTCTTAATTTGCTACTTTTGTCTTCGAATGTCGAACTTAAAAATTAAAATTTTTAGTAATTTTTTAAAATGAGTAAAAAAAATACATGATATGTGAAAATTTCAATGTAATAACTTAACAAGAAGTAATTTAAATTAAATTTTAAAAAAAGTATTCAAAAAAATATTAAAATTAACAAAAAAATCAAAAAAGAGCCCACTTTGGACTGATATCCTGTTGAAAATAATACATATAAAACAATTCATTTAATGGTTTTCTATTCACTAGGATGTCTATTTTATGATTGCACAAAAAAAAGTTCAAATTGATAAAATTTTTGTTTCGGCCCAAAAGCGCGCTGTGTGGCGGTTCAATATACAATCCTGATATGGATTTATACAATCTTTTTTATACACTATAAGAAAAATTTAGTATAATAAATGTAGGAAACCGGTTTCCTCTTCTTAATGTAATAAATACCAACGAATGTTTAAAAATTAAATTTACACGGAAAGGTATGTAAAACTTATACTAATCTGTAGTGTCAAAAGACATTTTTATGAGTTTAATATAATAAATGCATACAAAACCTTGTATTTATGACCGTGGTGAAGTTAGCAACACAGGTGCCAGTCACACTTTCGAAGTTCGAATCCATAGAACATATTTTCTAAGATTAGAAATTAGAACGACCTTGATAATTCTATAATCGATATTATGCGATTTATACTAAAATCAATAGAAACTAGTCAAATTTTATTAAAAAATATCGCCATTATTAAAATAATTACACTGAGCCAAAAAATATACTTTAAAATTAAGAACAAATTTTAAAATTTTAAATTAATCACAACGTTTTAAAATTAAACAAAATTGTGTTTAATTTAATCATATTGGTTCGAGTATTCTTGAAATATTCCTAACGGTATGCAGCATTTACGGTATGTGGCATAAATGTGAAATGAATAAATACATCTATGAACAGCATTTACGCGTTGAACACTTTGTGTCACCCTTTTTAAAATAATAATTATTTCAGAAGATACAATATATTTCTCAAAATTAATAAGGGGATTTATATTAAGCACGTAAAACTCGTAATTCATGGACATCTCGTAAATAGTAGAAATTTGAGCAAAAATTGTATGAGAATATTTTACGCTCAACTCATAAATTTATTTGTCGATTTTTATGTGAAAAACAATGTAAATATATTTTCATGATTATTTAGTTCTACCTTTTCGTTAGTTGTCAATAAAATTATGTTTTATGACAAATGTGTGAGGTTTTGTCTGTTTGATTTCAAACAGAAAATAATGTCCGAACTTCGTTGATCCTTTCATAATACAATGTAAAGGGTTTTTTAACAGGGACGCTACAAAAGTAGAGCGACAGGGACAGCAAACGACGACATATTTCTTGCCGCTCGTTTGACATTTCTCTTCATTACGGTTTGCCATTTCATGATGGAAAGATATACGAATTCGAATTTCGGTAGTAAATTTTAATAATTTCGACTCGTTGTTGGCTCGTATATCTTTCCATCATGTGTATCTACCAATACACATGTAAAATATGACAGCTAATTATTATCTATTAAATTAGGTTGTCAATTCGATTATTTATTTTTTCAAAAAAATTGATGGAAATAATCGAAATGACAAACTAATACATATAAAATAAATAAAAAGGAAAATAAAAAACAACAACAATGAAAAAACAAAAGCTATGTTTTTAATTTAAATGCATTTTTATTTGAGACAACTCGACGACGTGGTAAGTATTGTTCTGCAGTAAGCTCTGAACTGCATCTCGTAAAACTTCACAGCGTACAATAAGACATATTTTAGTCTACAAAGATTATTAATTAATCTGTGTAAATGAAAAAGAATTTCATAAAAATAAAAAAGAGAATTTACTCCAGCATTTTTTTTCTTAAATGTCTAAAATAATGATATTCTAAAAACTTTATAAATACGAGATGTAGATACTGCATTACAAAAAATAAATGGTTTTGATAGTATTTTAAATAAACGTTTCAAAAAATTTATCACATATTTGACAATTTTTTTGGTTTGGAATTGTTGCCAAACATTTTTTCTGTGTAAGAGAGTGTAGGGGAATGTTAGATACATACAAGCCCGTAGCCAGGATTTTCGTTCCAGAGAGGTTTTGAAAAAATATATTAATTTTTATGAGAGAGTTCCAGAAAATATATCCGTGCATACCAATTAATTCTTTTTTCATTTTTATTCATTCGGATTATGATTTTCAAATCCTAAATTTGTTTTTGGATATCCCCAGCCGAAAAAAATGATTCTCAATATTTTCACGAAAAACTATAATGAAAGGAAAGGTTTTTCTTCAAATATGTAAATAATATCGACCCTATAAAATTAAATGCAAATAAATATTTTCATTTATAAAGAACATGAAAAATACTTTCTAAAGCTGTCATAGATGTTTACAAATGATCTTCTCTCATTCAAATTATAAATAATTCAATACAAACCTGCGTGAAAAATTTGGGGCCGTATATCTCGCAACCCGTCAATGAGCCCATATATCTGACAGCAGCAAATTAAAGATCACACTTATTTTTTTGTATTAAATTATACTTACTCTTTTCCATATTCTTGGAATTATTAAATGTTTTTGAAGATTTTAATTATTTTGTATTATTTTTTAAATTCCGTTTTCACTATAACTTTACGATTAACACACTCCACCATTTTCAATGCATTAATACAGCGGTATATTTTCAAATAATTGTGAAACATACAAAAAGAGGATCGTTCATAATATATTAAAATATAAATATTTTACCCTTTCTTAAGTGCTTAAGTCTCAAAACAGTTAATGAGATTGCTGACTCTTTCGTAGCAAAGAAAAAACCATAAAAACGTAGGTTTCATATATAATTATTTATTTCATATTTTCAATATCGACGAAATCTCTATTCAAGTTTCATTTAATTTCAAACTTCTTATTATAGGCACTTATAGTAGGTACACAAACCCAGCAACGAATATTTCGAAGATTGTTAACAATAATTTATTTTCGAAAACTATTTTCGTCCATCTTCGAAACTGTGGCTAACTTAAAAAAAATGTCTATCTCAAAATTGAGGGCATGTTCAAAAATAAAATATTATGAAGACATATTTTTAAATATTATTATAATTATTACATTAAATCATTAAAAATGCGTCAATAATAATTAATTTTGTGTTATCGCTGTGCCCGTCTATATTCGAAACTATGGCTACAAACAAATATTATTAAAAAATATTATTATAATTACAATAAACCATTGAAAATTGGTTAATAATAATCAATTTCTGTATTTTTTGACTGTGTCCGACTATCTTCAAAAAATGAAATGTTCGAAAAAATAAATTATTAATTGTTAAATATTATAAATTGGTTAAAGAATAAATAATGTTGTTGAGCTTTAGACTGTCCCGACTATCTTCGAAACTGAAGCTAAGTTCGAAAAAATATATTATAATTATTACATTAAACCATTAAAAATAGGTAAAAAAAAATAATTTGGTTTTATATTCGCTTGTTATATATCCGACTATCTTCGAAACTGTTGCAGAGTTCGAAAAAAATATTAAATAATATAATAATTACATTAAACCATTAAAAATGGGTTACTAATAATTAATTTCAGTATTTTTCTATTGTGCCCGAAGTTCGAAAAAAATATTATAATTATTAGATTAAATAAACCATTAAAAATGGGTAAAAATAATAAATTTGTGTCATTTTCGACTGTGGCCGACGATCTTCGAAACTGTAGATGAGTTCGAAAAAAATTGGTGCTAACTTCACAACATGGGAGTGATTTTATGCTCAATCCCGGGATCGACATTAACTAATATGTATGTATGTTCCGAATAGACGTCAAAACGGCTGAACCGATGTGAATAAAATTTTGACACAATATGTATGTTGGGTCCGGGCAGTTTATAGGCAATATCTCGGTGAGATTGGTGGACTGGGCGTGGCACCTCCCATATAACCCAAAAATTAAAAACACGTTATATCAGCAATTGGGATAGCACATCTAATGAAATTTTGGTCAGCGTTATATTTATCCATTCTAAACAGTCTCTCCAAATGTGGGTGGGATTGGACAACTGGGCGTGGTACCCCCCATAAAAAGTGAATTTTGATGATGGTGAATGTCGACAGCAGAGCTGTGAATGATTCAATCTATTGCTGATTCAATCCCAAAAATATATGCATATGATTTGGTAATGTGAAAAAACAATCATTGACACAAATTCAGTAACTGATTGGAACAAAAAAATCATTATTTCTTTTGAACAAATGATTGCAATCTCTGTTGATTTCAATCATAAATGAAATTCAGTTAAATTCATTCATTTTGTTAAAATATTTTTTAAAATCTCTATTAAAATCATTTACAGATTGAATCATCTTAAGTTCCAATCACCTTTCAAATCATTGGATTGCTGGAAATATTAAGCAAAATCTTTGAATCGAATCAAGAGATTTTGCAATCAATTTAATGCTGTAGATACTTCAACCATTGTAAAAACTTAATAAAAACCAGATATTACAAAAAAAAATATGATTTTTAAAATAAACGATTCAAAATTTTTTGGATACATATGGCATACATTGAGTGATGTACATTGTTAGCAAATTAATTTACTATACAATGAAAATAAAGTGTCTCAGGTCAATTTGACTTTTGAGGATTTCGCCAACACTAGGTACTCGCTGCCCACTGTACTCTACTCATAAGTCGATGCTGTCGGTCATTTGTTGCTGCGCGAGTCACTTTTGAGCAAGCTGACTACTTCTTTTGACAAGAATGCTTCAATACATATTTTTTGAATTGTCAAAAACTTGTTTTAAATCACAAAGATTTAAAAAAATAAATCGAAAATTTTCAAATCACTAAAGATTTAAATTTGTTTTACTTCCAATCTTGAGTGTAAAAAAATGATTTGAGTGTGTTTTGCTTCCAATCTTGAGTGAGAAAAATGATTTGAGCAAAGTGATTGCAAAATCATTTGCGTTTATTTAAAATACTATCAAAAGGTTTTGAAAAAATATATTAATTTTTATGAGAGAGTTCCAGAAAATATATCCGTGCATACCAATTAATTCTTTTTTCATTTTTATTCATTCGGATTATGATTTTCAAATCCTAAATTTGTTTTTGGATATCCCCAGCCGAAAAAAATGATTCTCAATATTTTCACGAAAAACTATAATGAAAGGAAAGGTTTTTCTTCAAATATGTAAATAATATCGACCCTATAAAATTAAATGCAAATAAATATTTTCATTTATAAAGAACATGAAAAATACTTTCTAAAGCTGTCATAGATGTTTACAAATGATCTTCTCTCATTCAAATTATAAATAATTCAATACAAACCTGCGTGAAAAATTTGGGGCCGTATATCTCGCAACCCGTCAATGAGCCCATATATCTGACAGCAGCAAATTAAAGATCACACTTATTTTTTTGTATTAAATTATACTTACTCTTTTCCATATTCTTGGAATTATTAAATGTTTTTGAAGATTTTAATTATTTTGTATTATTTTTTAAATTCTGTTTTCACTATAACTTTACGATTAACACACTCCACCATTTTCAATGCATTAATACAGCGGTATATTTTCAAATAATTGTAAAACATACAAAAAGAGGATCGTTCATAATATATTAAAATATAAATATTTTACCCTTTCTTAAGTGCTTAAGTCTCAAAACAGTTAATGAGATTGCTGACTCTTTCGTAGCAAAGAAAAAAACATAAAAACGTAGGTTTCATATATAATTATTTATTTCATATTTTCAATAGCGACGAAATCTCTATTCAAGTTTCATTTAATTTCAAACTTCTTATTATAGGCACTTATAGTAGGTACACAAACCCAGCAACGAATATTTCGAAGATTGTTAACAATAATTTATTTTCGAAAACTATTTTCGTCCATCTTCGAAACTGTGGCTAACTTAAAAAAAATGTCTATCTCAAAATTGAGGGCATGTTTTTAAATATTATTATAATTATTACATTAAATCATTAAAAATGCGTCAATAATAATTAATTTTGTGTTATCGCTGTGCCCGTCTATATTCGAAACTATGGCTACAAACAAATATTATTAAAAAATATTATTATAATTACAATAAACCATTGAAAATTGGTTAATAATAATCAATTTCTGTATTTTTTGACTGTGTCCGACTATCTTCAAAAAATGAAATGTTCGAAAAAATTAATTATTAATTGTTAAATATTATAAATTGGTTAAAGAATAAATAATGTTGTTGAGCTTTAGACTGTCCCGACTATCTTCGAAACTGAAGCTAAGTTCGAAAAAATATATTATAATTATTACATTAAACCATTAAAAATAGGTAAAAAAATAATTTGGTTTTATATTCGCTTGTTATATATCCGACTATCTTCGAAACTGTTGCAGAGTTCGAAAAAAATATTAAATAATATAATAATTACATTAAACCATTAAAAATGGGTTACTAATAATTAATTTCAGTATTTTTCTATTGTGCCCGAAGTTCGAAAAAAATATTATAATTATTAGATTAAATAAACCATTAAAAATGGGTAAAAATAATAAATTTGTGTCATTTTCGACTGTGGCCAACGATCTTCGAAACTGTAGATGAGTTCGAAAAAAATTGGTGCTAACTTCACAACATGGGAGTGATTTTATGCTCAATCCCGGGATCGACATTACCTAATATGTATGTATGTATGTTCCGAATAGACGTCAAAACGGCTGACCCGATGTGAATAAAATTTTGACACAATATGTATGTTGGGTCCGGGCAGTTTATAGGCTATATCTCGGTGAGATTGGTGGACTGGGCGTGGCACCTCCCATATAACCCAAAAATTAAAAACACGTTATATCAGCAATTGGGATAGCAAATCTAATGAAAAGAAAGTGAATTTTGATAATGGTGAATGTCGACAGCAGAGCTGTGAATAATTCAATCTATTACTGATTCCATCCCAATCCCATATATAACAAAAAAAAAATATGATTTGAAATTCAATGTAATTCATTCATTTTGGTAAAATCTTTTTTAAAATCTCTATTAAAATCATTTACATGAATCATCTTAAGTTCCAATCACCTTTCAATCTATTGCTGATTCAATCCCAAAATTATATGCATATGATTTGGTAATGTGAAAAAACTATCATTGACACCAATTCAGTAACTGATTGGAACAAAAAAATGGATACATATGGCATACATTGAGTGATGTACATTGTTAGCAAATTTATTTACTATACAATGAAAATAAAGTGTCTCAGGTCAATTTGACTTTTGAGGATTTCGCCAACACTAGGTACTCGCTGCCCCACTGTACTCTACTCATAAGTCGATGCTGTCGGTCATTTGTTGCTGCGCGAGTCACTTTTGAGCAAGCTTACTACTTCTTTTGACAAGAATGCTTCAATACATATTTTTTGAATTGTCAAAAACTTGTTTTAAATCACAAAGATTTAAAAAAATAAATCGAAAATTTTCAAATCACTAAAGATTTAAATTTGTTTTACTTCCAATCTTGAGTGTAAAAAAATGATTTGAGTGTGTTTTGCTTCCAATCTTGAGTGAGAAAAATGATTTGAGCAAAGTGATTGCAAAATTATTTGCGTTTCAGTCGTTTATGCAGCAACCAAATGATTTAACAAATGATTTTTTATTTTTGGGATTGAATCATTTGACTTGAAAAATGATTACAGGTTTTTTGTGATTCAATCTTAAGACTAAAATGAACAGATGATTTAAATCACAGAATTAAAATTGATTGCAAAATCTCCTGACTCGATTCAAAGATTTTGCTTAATATTTCTAGCAATCCAATGATTTGTAAGGTGATTTCAACTTAAGATGATTCAATCTGTAAATGATTTAAATAAAGATTTCAAAAAAGATTTACATCTATTGATTTAAATCTAAAAAAATATTAACAAATGAATTTAAAAAAGATTGCAATCTATTTCTTTAAAAAGATTTGTGATTTGCTTTTTTTAAATCAGGTAAATGAATTGAAGTCAAGGGATTGACTCATTTTCGTGGATTTGCAAATGAATTAAATACAAAAAAGATTCAATCTTTCACAGCTCTGGTCGACAGTTATTACAGTGATCTCAAGATATTTTACACCACATCAAAATCCAACAACGAAACTCACCATACTGAAACTCACCACACTAAAACTTCAACTGGGAAAACTCTACGGGGAATAATACTACCGGGAAGAATTCTACGGGGAAGAATTTCATGGGAAATAATTCTACGGGGAAATATTCTACGACTAAGAATTCTATTTTTGTTTTGGTTACTACATTTATAACACCAATAAAAAACGTCCACAGCGAAGCACGGGTCCCTCATAATAAATAAAAATGTTCTTTAAATTAATAAAAACACTTCATATCTTTGCATTCACAAAATCTTTGCACGGTGTAAGGGGGGTTTTCAAAAAATACATTAATTTTTAAGAAATACGTCCGCGTATACACATTTATTTTTTTCATTTTTATTCATTCAGAATATGTATTTTCAAATTCTAAATTTATTTTGGAATATTCAGAGTAATGACTCAATATTTTACGAAAAACTTAAATGGAAAGAAAACGTTTTTCTTCAAATTTATGAATGATATCGACCCTCCCATATTAAAAAATTCAATATGCACGGAGAAAATTGTTTAATGATAATTTATGAATAAGACGTTCATAAAACATATTTTTTTAAATTTTGTTATTTATGAGTTATACGTATTCATGAATTATGTATAATACTAAAAAAATTGCAATTTTCTTGCCTAAAAAACTGAAAATCACTGCGTATTTATTATGAATAGGATTTATAAATTTTACAAATTTTATTAATAATCATTAGCAGGCCCGTAGCCAGGTGGTAGTTGTAGGTGTTCTGACCCCCTCCCCCCCGAAATGTAAATATTTTAATATAGTTAAATATGTTTACAAATGTTTATAAACGTAATACATATTAAATCGACAAATTAAAAAAATTAAAATATATAAAACATGTTTCTCGATAAAGTGGGTTTTGTATGGGTCATACTTACTTACTTAATTAAATGGCCCTTAAACCGTGGGTCGGTTTTGGCCGCAGAGACGAATCCGCGCCATTCGGTTCTGCTTTGCAACTCGCGCGTACAAGGTTGTCCTCAACTTGGTGTTTCCAACACCAAGATTTGGACGCCCTCTTTTACGCTGTCCACCTTCGAGTTTCGATTCGAGCACCTTCCTGGTTGGAGTGTTTTCATCCATTCGTTCGACATGACCTAGCCAGTGAAGCCGCTGGATCTTGATGCGCTTGACTATGTCAATGTCGTCGAATAACTCATACAGCTCGTGGTTCATCCTGATTCGATACTCGTTAGCAAAGCAGATAGGGCCAAAGATTTTACGGAGAATCTTTCTCTCGAACGCTCCCAGTACTCTCTCATCGATGGAGGCCAGCGTCCATGTTTCTGCACCATAAAGTAGGACGGGCATGATGAGTGACTTGTAGAGCGTTATTTTTGTCCGGCGAGAGAGGGCTCTACTTCTCAATTGCCTACTGAGCCCAAAGTAGCACCTGTTGGCAAGAGTTATTCTCCGTTTGATCTCCAGGCTGACGTCGTTGTTGCTGTTTACGCTGGATCCCAGATAGACGAAGTCCTTCACAATGTCGAACTTGTGGGTGTCAAAATCAGCTTTTTGTCCAAGACGCACGGACTCTTTTTTGCTTGTCGACACAAGGAACTTCGTCTTGTCCTCGTTCACCGCTAGACCCATTCGACGCGACTCTTTCTCCAATCTGAACAATGCTGCGCTGACTGCTCGTGTGCTCCTGCCAATGATATCAATACCGTCGGCATATGCGAGCAGCATGATACTTTTGTTGAGGATAGTGCTGCTTTGACGGAGTTCGGCAGCTCGAACTATTTTCTCCATCAATAAGTTAAAAAAGTCGCACGATAGGGAATCACCCTGACTGAAACCTCGATCGGTGTAATGTCTCGTGTGTTGCTCTTTAAGAATATGTTTTCATCCGACCTTATTCTGGTTACGAGCTCGTGCATGCTCTCTATTAGCTCGTCGCTTTCGGCCTTAAACAACTCAGCAGGCAGGCCATCAGGACCTAAGGCTTTGTTGTTTTTCAGCCGAACAATGGCTGTTCTGACCTCGCCATGTTCGGGTGGCGGACTCTCAACCTCGTCCTCAAAGCGTGCCTTCGTCAATCACAACGTGATAAATTTGGTTTCGAGTTTTTTGATCGGGCGACAACCATGTGGCCTTGTGGATATCGTAATGTTTCAATCTAGTGTTACTAACTACCATGTTTCGTGCTGCAACGAAGTCGATTAGCCTCGTTCCGTTATCGAAAGTGTTGGCATGGAGGCTAAATTTTCCGATTGTGGGACAATAGATGGCTTCTCTACCCACCTTGGGGTTAAAATCGCCTAGCACAATTTTGATATCGTGGCGGGGGCAGCGCTTGTATGCGTTGTCTAGGTGCTCGTAGAAGCGCTTTTTTGCCTTGTCATCTTTCTTGTTCGTTAGAGACAAGGTGCCGACCACAAATCCACATTCAAATTCGTGTCCCTCCGCATGGCAGCTGTAGTAGATATCACAGGAAGCTCGTTTCGTGCAGCCCTGTCCCGTCCATCGCATTTCTTGGATAGCGGTGATGCCTTATATTTTTCGAGGACATCTGCCAGCTGGTTAGAGGGCACCTTCCCTATAAAGGAGCGGACATTCCATATGCATAGCCGTAAATCATGGTCCTTAAAACGTTTGCGTGGGTTGTCGTCGGGGTAATCTGTCGTTATTCGAAGCTTCTTTTTTGTTTTCAAACCCAACGCACGAACCCTCACTCTGAGGGTGGTGTAGAGCGTTGTATCCAGGGACTTCCGCGAGGAGGACTTCCACCGAAGTGGAAGTGTTACCATTTGACAATTTGCCAATTCTGGCGATCAGTGAGTTGACTTGAGACGACACCGACAATGATTGTGCTGGTTTTGTCCTATTTAGTGAGGAAAATGTGAGCACTGAAGTAATAAATATTTTTTAAACTTATTTTAACGTTTAAATAGATCGTACTATATTTAAATTTATTATTTTTTTTAATTCTCTATACTTAATTATATAAAATATTTTTAAAGTATTGTTAATAAAATTCGTTTAAAACAAATATTACTTTGAAATATGGGCATTTCCAGGGGTTCCGGACGGGACATTCGTTCGCTTAAAACTTTAATATCTCGAAAAGTAATTAATGAATTTATTAGATTATTGAATTTACTTGTGCATGTAGTATTTAAACAGGACTAAATATCTGCAAAATTTATAGAATTCGGTAGATCAAAAGATATAATTAAAATAGTGGGCGTTCCGGACGGGACAAACGGATGTAAATATCGAGGTTCATATGGATATTCCTAAAAGTCAGCGAATTTTGCGTACAAATTATTTTTTTTGAAATATTTTAAAAAATAGACATGAGCTTTCTTTGTATATTTACACATTATTCCTAAAGTTTATAGGTTTTTCATAATAAATCACAGAAAAAATCCGGACGGGACAAAAAATTTCGTATAGAAATTATCAGTACGATTTTTATTCTAAAAATATTTTTTTCGTATAATATATTTTTTTGAATTAGCTATGAAGTAGCTGAGACAAATTACTTTATTTTTATATGTGTAGACTTTGTTCCTCAAGTTTACAATAATTTCGTAATAAATCGCAGAATAATTTCGGACTTTCCGTATGTAAATTTGCACTACGATTTTTTGCTAAAAATAGTGATTATATGACAATATTAATAATCATTATTACGAAATGAAAAGTGATGTAATATTTAAAATTCCAGATGTTTTTTTAGGTTTTTTAATTTTTTTTATTTTTTTTTGAAAACATTTTGTTTTCGATATTTTGTATACTATAGTTTTACAGTTTTGGTACTCAAAGATCCGGACGGGACAGATTTTAATTAGCTGTCAAAAATTTCTAGAATTAATAGGAAAAAGATGTTTAAATTTTTAGAAATGTTGAGGAAATTTTGCTTTAGAAACAGTGGATTCAACTCTTTAAATATGGAAATGCCTATATGTCTGATTTCTTACTTTGGGAATTGTCTTACTATCATTGGACATTTTTTTAAAATTTATATTTTAGGGATATAATATTAAATCGTAAATCTCGGCATAAATTTGTAAGATATACAAGAAAAATAAAATCGGTACTATATCAAAAAATATTCTTCTCTCCAGGGAAGAAAACCCTTTGGATTATTGGTTCCGGATCTGGTTTCAATTTTTTTAAAATAGCGGTTCCGGTTCCAACCAAACAAAATTCCAAAAATCCGATATCTATTCTTTGTGATCCCTGCTTCTATCAAATTTTTACGAAATCCTAAATAACGATTCTTTTTTTCTCATGCTTTCAAATAACTCTTTATATTAAATCTTTCAAAATTTTATGTTCCCACCGTTATATTCGAACCTCGATTTCATAGAATGTGATTTAAATTGTCCCAGAACCCAACTACGTCATTGGACTTTTGTTGTAGTTGGGTAGTCGAGAAGTATCAAAAGTCTCCAATTTAACAAAATAAATATCCAATAACGTATATCCTAGTTGAACTTTAAAATGATCAATATACTCAATAATTTTCATTTCCCTCTATAAAATTTTAAAAAATATATAAATTAATATTTTACAAAATTTAAATGCATGAAAATATGCAACCTATTCCAAAACATGCTAATTCGATTAAGACATACTAATTGATAATAATGTTATTTCATTTTTGGATTCTTTATATTCTGACAAATGTTGGTGCGGATCTCTCGAACATATCTCAAATTATAACCAAACGAGTTGGGAAAGTTAGGTCACATGGGTAAGTTCGGTACATTGGACGAACTTTTATAGTCGGTCGGGCCCGACTATGGAATACCCTACACCGTTGGTGGAGATGGGATATTTAATTGTATACTTTAATTTTAAAGTTCTTAACTATGCTGAACCCCATCCTCAGAATATTATTCACATATCAGAAATTTACGTCTTATATCCCCATAATTAAAAAAAAATATTTATAAAAGTATTAAAAACTAATAAAACAAATTTATAAAAATAAAAGTGGGCGGACCACGCCCATTATAGATTTGATTTTAATAATTTACGGCTAAAATTTCCACTATAAAAACCAGGGAAATAATGCAAAAAAATGAGGGCGGATCAAAAAAACTATTGTGACAAATTTTCATCGACAGCAAGACGGACGGACAGACACACAGACAGACAGACAGACACACAGATAGACAGACAGACATATCTAAACGGACTCGGGTAGTGAAGCTGATCAAGAATATATATATTTTTCCATACCGGTCACGCCTCCTAAGGGGCGTTACAATTTCTGCACAAACTTAATGTACCCTGTACCTCATAGGTGTAGGATATAAAAAGTTAGTAGCATAAATGAACAATTTTGAAAACTTACAATCCATATCCACTGAAAGATTTTGAATTTTATAAGGAGATTTACCAATTTTTGTATTTTTTTAATCTGGGGGGGGGGTCGATATCATTCATATATTTGAGGAAAAACGTTTTCTTTCGATTTTAGTTTTTCGTGAAAATATTGAGCCATTATTTTCGGCCGAATATTCCAAAATAAATTTAAGATTTAAAAATACATAATCCGAATGAATAAAAATGAAAATAAATGAATTTATATGCGCGATTGTATTTTCTGGAACTATCATTTAAAAATTAATATTTTTTTCAAAAATCCCCCCGATCGAAAATCCTGGCTAAGGGCCTGATCATTACAGGCAAAATTATAAATATTTACTCATCACTCGTGTTTCTTATTGCATATTAATATTCTTAATGCGCAATTACGCACGTCGTAGCTGCAGTCTAAAGATAATTTAAGTGTGTGAAAGAAGTGAAAAATGTGTCATTTGAAAATAAATGTAAAATGAAATTTCTAATGCTTATAAAGTTCCGATCCAGGGACGTAAATTCAGGTTTAACTTGGGAGGGACAAAATTTTAAAAATTTAAAATTCAAAATTATATATTTATAAGTGATAATATTTTATTATATAATACTAGGGCTCGGGTGGAACCGGAACCGGAACTGGAACCGAAGCCGGAACCGCTTCATGTTTATAGAACCGGAACTGGAACAGAAAACCAGAACCGGAACTAGAACCATTATTAAATAAATTAGATCAGAAATTAATATATCAAAAAATAATAATTAGATCAATTTGGACAATTAATTTGAAAACAAAAACAAATATTAATTAAGTTACACATGTAGAAGTTAACTAAACCCTTAATGGGTAGCTCAAAAAATATAGTTTGCCAGGAGCCTCAACGGCGGCTCCTGGTCTTTCCAATAAAAACCAACTTGTTTTAATATTATTTCGTACACGACCGTGTTAATTTAATGTCCAAACTTGACTAACTGTAACAATCCAAATTCTCTTACTCGATAGCTTAAATTATACTTAAATGAAACTGCTGCATCGGCAATCCCACGATGGGCTCAGGTTATTGTTCTGATTGCGCATGTTGCTGCGTATGCAATCCCACGATGGGATCTGGTCATCGTTCTGGTTGCGCGTGTTGCTGCGTAAGCAATCCCACGATGGCCGGATACGCGTGTTACTGCAATACTGCAGTTAACGCTTAACGTAAGGTGTTAACTCTTCCCCCTCTAAATGTCTGCGTCGCGCAGACTTGAAGAATGCATCGAAGGACTCCGAGGTGGTTTTCTGACTGGGTTGATGCCTTCGAGATGCGTGCTCGGCAGATGTAGACGGGGTATATCGAAATTTCTGGTAAATTTGCGCCACATGATAATGACGGCTGAGGCAACAATGATTATAACGATGATCTCCGAAGCTAAGGAGTAATTGAGTTCCTTCTTGAGGCTGTTAATGTTTTCGATATTTTTTGTGCTGAGATCATGCACATATTCCAGGTTCACCTTTAAACCACGACTGGTTACCTTTGTTAAAACTGGCGGGAGCACTTGCAGTTTTGAAACAGACTTGCTTGAAAAGGTCTGATTTTTCAATTGTACTGTCTCATTACTTAGCTGCAGTACGTACGTTCCATTCAGGAGATTTGTACTATTTCCAGCTATGATCTCACCTTTGAAGTTGGTGAGGAAGATCGTGTTTTCATTAATAAACTCAGAAATTATCTCCTCGCTGGTTTTGTAGTGGCATTCGGCTTGGCCGCCTTTAAGGAGCAAAGGTAAGCAGTCATCCTCCTCAAGTTTTTCCAGATCAGACAATTCACAGACAGTTGAGTTGTTGATGGACAGACAGTCATGGATAATACCATATATTTCTCGTTGATTTACTAGCATTTTTTTGAACCGTAAATCAATCTGTCTTCCATTTTCAACTGAAGCACGTGTTATGATCAGATGATATTCCTCACTTCTTTGTTTTGGAATTGAAAGGACGTATAGTAACAGTGAGCCGTTTGAAACAATTGAAGGTTTTCCGTATTCCATTGCTTCGATGATATTTTGATATGGCAATGTCTCTACTTCAGCCAAAATCTGATTGACTTCTTCATGGTCAAGGAGATTACTATTTACGATCCCGGATTTTGCCATTTGGCACGCACGCACAATTTCGCCAATCTCTTCCTTAAGCACGAGTACACGGTTGATTGCGTCTTGCTCAGCTTGTCCCGTTTCAATTTCCTTAGCTACACCATTAATCACTGTCGAAATTTGGTTAATTTTCCGTATGACATCACGTGTTGCACTAAAAATTTCATCATTAATTTTGTACTGATGATTATTATTAGCGATGATTTTGTCTTGACTTTGCAAAATCATGTTCCAGTCAGTGGCGTCTGGGTTTCCTGCGAGCCACTTCCAGGCAGATCCTAACCAGTTTATAGAACGTGGTTTCCTTGTATTTCCACCTCGTAGTTCGTTTATGCGGTCAGCCATTTGAGTTAAATGGAACTCCAGAATCAGCGCCTTCTCTTTATCCTTCACATTTCCCTCCGTTAGCGTTACCATTTCAGCCAATACATTCTCATATCGCTCCAGATCAATTACATGCACCAAGTGGAATTTTCCGCTCACGATCCAACCGTTGCCGTCTCTTATGGATACGATGGGAGCCTTGTATTTAAAAATATTAAAGCCAGATGCAACAGTTAAATATAAAAATAATCTGTAATAAAGTTGGTTAATAATTTCCTTTCCCCTCTTTTTTTTTAAATTTTAGTATATAATAAAATTTGAAGATACTTAAAATTAACATAATATATACTTTTACTGATTATAGTAACAGTATGACTGTAGAGAGAAAAATGTTAAAATATAATTTTTTATACATGTAATATTCAAATTGCTGCAAGGAGAACAAAAAAATCATTATAAAAATACATAAATATAATATAGTATTAGTTTACGAGAAAACATTTTTTAGTTTTAGTTATTACTAGTTTATGCTTTTGTATGTGTTTTATAAAATAAGACAAGTTATTAGTCGCTTTGTGGAATTATATTTTTAATGTGGGCCTTGTGTATCCTCCTGCCACTAGCCGTTATTACAGTCACTCTATTATTTTTTTCCACTATCTCTTTTTTATAGAGTGGTTTGCTCTTTCCTTTTATTCTCTTTATTGCTACGAAGATCATGTCGCCTTTTTTATAAGTTTTCGGCCCTGATCTTCTTCTGTTTCTCCTATTACTCTGGATTCTCATATTCTTTTTTATGAGTGAACTCAGATTTGTGTTAATTTTTGAACGAATGTCCACCAAATTCTGATAATTTATTCGCTGGCTCCTGTTAAAGAATATGTCGCTGGGTTTTTTCTGTATAACTGAGTGGATAGAATTATTGTACCTATCAACTGCTACATTAACTAATTCTTTGACCTTTAAATCTGAATACTCTATTCTTAGACATCGATAAATTTCCAAAATGGTGGAATGAAGTCTCTCTACTTGTCCATTTACTTCACTACGTTGCGTTGGGGTTAAGTATAGTCTAATACCTAACGCTTTAATAAAACTGGAGACTATAGGACTAATAAAGCTTTTTTCATTATCTGTGACCAACACTTGCGGTACAGTAAAATAGTGAAGAATTTTAACTAGTTTTTCTCTAATATGCAAAACCGATCTGTCTTTAATGTGAAAAAATTTGGCAAACTTTGAAAACTTATCGATGCAGCTAATAAATTTTTCATTTTGAATTTCCATGATATCCATGTGTAGTATTTGGCAAGGATATTTTGGGATGGGGGTGAGTTGAATTTCAGGGCGTGTAGGGTGTCTGTCGTATTTGCTAGAGTTGCAGATTTCGCATGAGGCAACATATTTTTTTATTAGGCTATTCATGCTCGGAAAATAGTAACATTCTAGGATTTGATTTTTGTTTTCCCTAGAATTTCTATGAGCTCTTTTGTGTTCACGTTCTATTATGTAAAATTTCCGTTCCTCGTTAGCTACATCCTCTACTAACCTTTGCGTAACTCGAATTTTATATTTATTAAAATGCTCTAAATATATTTCTTGTAATAGAGCGAGATTATCTTCTGGAATCTTTATTCCGTTTACAATGTTTGGATTTAGTTTTTCCCTCAAAATTTCTATAAGTACTTCTTTATTTATTTCTGCCCTGTTTATGCAATGACGAATGTAGCCAGGGTGTGGGCAAATTTGTGAAGTCAAGTCATTCCCTTTTTTTACAACAATTTGACATCTAAAAACGTTTAAAGGGGCTTCAACGTGAGGAATCAAGTCGGTATTATCTTGGTCTGCGCTGTGCGCAGTACCGATATCCGATTGTTCCTCTGAAATTTCGCTTCGACCTTCACTTGCCGTGTCTGTGACAGAATTATTTGGACTAGTCAAATGATTAAGTCCAGTTGGCAGCCTTGAAAGCGCGTCTGCCACAAAGTTTGCCTTTCCTGGTTGGTAAAACAGCTCGTAGTTGTATTCTTCCAAGCGAGCTTTCCAACGTTTTAGTTTCGCGTTGTAATTCCGATTGCCTAAGGCAAACGTCAATGGCTGGTGGTCAGTATAGATTTTAATTTTTTTTGCACCGTAAACGTAATTACGAAGATTATCAAGTGCCCACACAATAGCTAGCATTTCTTTTTCATTGGTAGCATAATTCTCTTCAGTTTTGTTTAAGGATCTAGAGACATATGCGATAGGTCTATCTTTACCAGCATCGCCCTGAGATAAAACAGCGCCGATTGCAAAATCGGAGGCATCTGTGGTTAAGTTAAATGGTTTTTCAAAATCAGGGAAAGCCAGTACTTCTGAAGATGTTATTAGCGTTTTTAAATCTTCAAATGCTTGTAGCGCCTGAGCATTTAACTCAATAGGAATACGTTTAGACTGATTCGCTTTAACCTGTGCATTTTCACCCCTTGTCAGATTAGTTAATGGTTTGGCAATTTTTGCATATTCACGGATGAACTTCCTATAGTATGATGTTAATCCTAGAAAGCTCTTCAAGTCTTTTAGATTTTTTGGCGGTAGCACTTGCTGAATAGAAGTAACCTTTTTTTGGTCTGGTTGGATACCATCAGGAGTTACTACATATCCTAAAAATTCCACTTCGGTTTTCATGAAATGCGTTTTATCAAGATTTACTTTTAAATTTGCGTGTTGTAACCGAGAAAATACAATTTCAATATTTTTAAGGTGATCCATCTCAGAGTTCCCAAACACAATAATATCATCAATATAAACGTAACAAATTTTTCCTATATATTCTTTGAGAACATTATCTATCATCCTTTGGAAAATTGCAGGAGCATTTCTTAAACCAAAGGGTAATCTTAGAAATTCATATTTTCCATTCATTGTGGAAAATGCTGTTTTTGGTATATCTCTTTCTTTCATTGGGACCTGGTGAAAGCCTGAAGTTAGGTCAAGGGTCGTAAAAAATTTTGCCTTATCGAGACTAGCAAGCGTTGAAGTTATATCAGGTATTGGATATGTATCTGGGATTGTGACATGATTAAGTCGTTTGTAATCAACAACCATTCGATACTGTTTTTCGCCTGTGGGCTTAGGTTTCTTTGGTACAACCCAGATGGGTGAACTATAAGGACTCTTGGATGGACGAATTGTTCCTTCTACCAGTAACTCATTGACCTGTTTTTCTACTTCACTCCTCATGCAAGCTGGGTATGGATAGCATTTGCTATAAATGGGTTCTTCTGTGTTTGTTTTTATTTCAGCCCTAACAGTTGTTCTAACAAGCTCTCCACCAGTAATCGGACCAAAGAGAGTCTTATATTTTTCAAGAAGTAGACCAAGTTGTTTTTTTGTCCGTTCCGATATAGAGCCTACTATTGTTGAATTAATTTCTTCTGATATTTTGGATTTTAAGGGAATTTTTATATTTGGCTTTAAATTCAAAATGTCATTTTTTCTGTCAATTATTGCCTCAAGGTTTTTAAGGGTGTCGTCACCAATTATGCCGTGGAACGACATGAGTCCAGGCAAGACGTAAAAGGTTAAAACCGAGTCATTTCCTGCTTTTTCGAAAAATTTTCCACTAATATTTTTTGAAATTTTTATATCACCTGCGGCAGAATGTACATTGAAGGGTTTTGTCAGAGGGGTGTAGCTGCTTACCACGGACGGACTTATAAAATTTTTGTTCGCCCCCGTGTCAACAAGAAAATTGAGAGTGGTTCCATTTTTTGTTATAAATTCTATGTAAGGAACGCTGGAGAGGCGTCCGTCATAAAATTTACTTCATCATTGTGATTATCTTGCTCCTCATAACCTTCGAATTCCTGCTGATTATATGTTCCTATGTTATACAACCTCTGCTGTTTTTGAGGCTGGTTAGTAAATGACCCTGCCCGTTTGAATGAATTGTTTCGGGGACGATTTATATAATCTACTCGTCTAGACTGGAAGGATCCCTCGTCCATTCGTTCATGCGCCTTGGGTCCTAAAGGTCTTGGTGGTGACTGATTATAATTAAATTGTCCCGAATTGAACCTGTTGTTTGGGTATGGTTTGAAATTTCTTTGAGGTAACGGGGGTGGTCTTGATTCATTGCGTGACATTTGAATTTGATTAAATGGCACTATTATTCTATTTGGAGTATTAGGGTGGAGGCTATTATTTCTAAGCGTTAGGTTCTGAATTTCTAGACACGCTGAGTATGCCTCAGGAAGAGTTTTTGGTTTCTGGATAATTAACATTTTGGCAAGTTCGCCATTTAATCCTCGAACAAAGACATCTAGCGCACGATTACGGTACGCCTCCACTAAGGCACTGATCGTTTCTTGGGAGTGTGATTCCGTTTTTATTTTATTAATAAGCAATGAAAATTGGTGGTTCACTGTTGCGTAAAATTCGTCCAGCTTTGATCCTTTTTGCGACAATTGAGCAAGTTGGTGTTCTAACGTTTGCACGTCCCTTTTATCTGCATAGTGCAGCGACAAAACTCTTTTAATTTCTGGCCACTCGTCCTCGAATATATTGTAAGAAACTAATGCAGCATCTGCATCACCTCTAATTTTTTGACGAATATGCTGCAAAATTGCCCTGTATATTGGCTTGTTTTTCACTATGACGAAATCTTTGAGGATTGCCTCTACACTATGTATCCAGGATACATAGTGAGCCGGATCCCCCTTAAAGATCTGTAACTCTTTTACGCAGTCCGGTAGCCTTGAAATTTCTTTCAGCTCCTCTTCATTCATTGGACCACGTAAAAGTTCTACCCTGTCTTCCACATTGTTTCTTTCTGAGGGACGCTCTATATCATTGATACGTGCTTCCATTCCCCTAAGCATCTCCGAAATATGACCATTTGCCGCACTAGCTTCTTCTATCCTACCTATCCTTCCCTCAAATGATCTTAATTGATCAACAATTGCGTTCACCGCCCCTGTCAACTCCTTAAGGGAAGTTTGCATTCCTTCCATTGTATTGGTTCTTATATTTTTATGTACTTTTTTCCTAAAAATGGATCGCACAAGGCCACACTTACCTTATATAATTTCCTTCGCAATTAATTTTTCTTTTTCTTTTTCTTTACAATGTGGATTTCAGCTTTTTGCTGTGAGATTTTATTTTTTACACATATATGCTTCAGCTTTTTGCTGCAATTTTTTCTATATATATTTCACAATACTTCAGCTTTTTGCTGTATTTTTTTTTTTTTTTTTACAAATATATGCTTTAGCTTTTCGCTGCACTTTTTTTTTTTTTAAATATTCTTCACAATATTTCAGCTTTTTGCTGCAAACAATTTTTTATTTTTTTATGAATATATGTTTCAGCTTTTTGCTGCAATTTTAATTATTTATTTATTATTTTTTCCTTTAAAAGATATATTTCTCGATATTTCGGCTTTTTGCTGCAAACAATTTTTAATTTTTTACGAATGTATGCTTCAGCCTTTTGCTGCAATTTTTATAATTTTTTTATAAATTTTTATTTATTATTTTTAAATTTATATATACATTTTTTCTCTTTTTAATCAGTTTTGTTAATAATATTCTGTCTTTAATTTCTTTCGAAAAGAAAAAAAGGAAAAAAAAAAAAAATTCTCTTTTATATTTTTCTAAATTTTTTATAAATAAATTAATTTACACTGTTATTCTCATTATATTTTTTGTTTTTTCTTAGTGTCACTGCAAAATGTTGTTTATTTTATTTTTCGTTTTTTAATGTTACTGCAAAATACTGAAAAAGAAGAGAACCGGATTTTTTTTAATATTTTTGCATTTATGGAAAACACTACAAGGCGACCGGCCATGGAAGGATCGCGTTGTCCTGTTTAGTCGTCCGTGTTTATGATTACAGACAACCTACTGAGGCACGATTGGCTTCACTATGTTTTAAGAAGTCCCGTTTCGTTCTCCCTCTGTGTTCTCATGGGAACGGGGGAATTAACTAAGGATTCTAGTGATAAAAATAAGAACTATCCTCATACCGGCTAAGTCTTAATTGACTTAACTTGGTATTCGGATGCCTATATATTTTCTCCCGCGCGGGAATTCACAAGGATCCAAAGGATTATAACGAAGGACAATCTTTTGAACATTTTTGTTGGCCGCTCCCTGCTCGGGCGCCAGTTAACTAAACCCTTAATGGGTAGCTCAAAAAATATAGTTTGCCAGGAGCCTCAACGGCGGCTCCTGGTCTTTCCAATAAAAACCAACTTGTTTTAATATTATTTCGTACACGACCGTGTTAATTTAATGTCCAAACTTGACTAACTGTAACAATCCAAATTCTCTTACTCGATAGCTTAAATTATACTTAAATGAAACTGCTGCATCGGCAATCCCACGATGGGCTCAGGTTATTGTTCTGATTGCGCATGTTGCTGCGTATGCAATCCCACGATGGGATCTGGTCATCGTTCTGGTTGCGCGTGTTGCTGCGTAAGCAATCCCACGATGGCCGGATACGCGTGTTACTGCAATACTGCAGTTAACGCTTAACGTAAGGTGTTAACTTAGACAATGGCTTTTTAAAAAATGTTGAGCTTTGCGAATTTTCTTTAGACGTATTGATTGTCATACAAAATATGTTTTGTATTTTTGATAAATATTTCATTCACTTATTTCTCAAAAGATGTAAATTATAATTAATGTTGACGTTTTACAAACGTTTAAGATCATGTCCCCGCGAGGAAACTTAAATACGACTATGAAACCATGTGATTTTATAAATGGAATTGACATTCCCATATATTCTTATATTTCTTAGTTTAAAACAAACATGTAGTAATGAGACCTACGACGCACGGTGAACAAAATGGTGAAATTTTTGAAAAAAACGCAATTTTTTTTATTTTTAAATTTTCAAATATTTTACGGTTACATACATAAAAGACCCACTAAGAATAATCTGTAACCATTTTTCTTATAACATTAACAGATTTAGAGATATGCGCCTTCAAAGTTAGGAAAAAAATTGCATTCCATACAAAAATGTATGGAAATACATATTGGAACATAACTAAAATATCCTTGCATATCCTCTCAAATCCTTAAAATTGTATTTAGGCTTTTACAAAATACACATTCTGAAAAAAAAGTAGCTTCCGGTTTGCTCCGGGTTACAAGAAAATTGTAAAGAAAATATTACCATTTCGCGTTTAGTGTAATAATTTTATATTAATTAAACCTACAGATATCCTTCACACGCGCTAACATTTTTCTAATCACAATTAATGTAGTGAAAAATAAAAAAAAAATCATGCGATATCTTTCCCGGATTAGGAGAAATTACGTGTCAAAAATTTCCTTTTTTTATTCTAATTTCATACATTTGTGCCTTTTTTGTAAATTTATTCCAAGGACTGTAAACGATATCCTCTGGAACGATATCATTCCGATATCGTTCCCGGACTAGGAGAATTTACATGGCAAAAATTATCCCTTTTTTATACATTTGTTCCTCTTTTTGTAAATTTATACCAAGGACTGCAAGCGATATGCTTCGTTCGCACTAACTTTTTTTTAATCATAATCAATGTGATAAAAAAATGGTAAAAAATATTACCTTGATATCGTTCCCGGATTAGGAGAAATTACATGGCAAAAATTACCATTTTATTTCCTAATTTCATACATATGTACCTTTTTTGTAAATTTATTTTAAGGACTGCAAACGATACAAACTTATTTCAGATCACTATCAATGTGGTCAAAAAAAAAAATAAATCATACCGATATTGGCTCCAGATTTTAAATAAATCACATGTCAAAAATTTCCAGAAAATGTACGAAGTTATATTAGTTTTATATAAATTTTGTGAATCAATAGAAGACATTTTGTTAAGCATAACAATATCCTGATATATTTTTATTAAGTAAAAAAAAATCAACGAAATCTAACTATTTGTTTTGAAGTTATATAATTTTGTTCAAAAAAAGATCTTTTTTGTTCACCGTGCGACGTTTGAATACAAACACAAATTATTATCTATTTTCTATAAAAGTTTATTTTGCCCCTTATCATGTATCTTTTTATTATCGTCTCGTTTTCAGTCCCCTTCGTCTAAAATTGATGTAAAGTATTTAAAACGTTTTTTTCGTTTCGCTCTTTGATTCGAACGTTGTTCAATAATTTTGTTTTGCCAACTATTTTTTTACCTTCGCGTATGATTTATATGAAACAACTCTCAAAACAAGCGTACTCAACGCTTCGTTTGACGCATGAATTAAAAATTGTAGTCACACGTTATTCAATCGATTTTGAAAAAAATTGTAGCCGATATCGTTGTTACCGGGAATAAATGATCAGGGTTGGGAAGGTCAGATCACATGGGAAATTTTAAAGTAGGTGTTATTATGATAGTTAGGATTATCAAAATTATAGTCGGTCTAAGCCGACTATAAATACCCTGTGTGGTTACCATTAAAAGGTCATCAGGATATACGAATCCCGAAAGTAACTACAAACTTTCAATCGCTGAAGTATTTCCATTCATTTGATACCCATATTTACAAATGGGTAGGTGAACCGAATTTCGATTTTTTTTTGTTGAACCACAAGTCCTTTCGCCGGAAAACATTATTTTCATGTATTTGAGCATGAGTCAATATATATTTTACCAAAAAAAAGTTTACCTAAGTAAAATTGATCTCTAGATATATATTTTATATGAGGTTTTTGAACATAAGTGGTCGATTCTCATGTCACAATTGACCGATCATGCCAATTTTCTTGTTCATGCCAATTTTCTTGCTCTTCTACTTTTTCTGTAATCGTGATTTCAACAGAAAGACAGAGGGAGATACAGACGGACAGACGGACATCGCTATATCGACTCAGGAGATCATGCTGATCAAGAATATATATACTTTTCCTTACCAGAGATGCTTCCTTCTGGGTGTTACAAACGGCGTACCAAACTGAATCGACTCCCAGGATCAGTTTAATAAGTAAAAATATGATATGATGATATAAAAATGATCGAAATCAAACTTTAACTTTTATTTTAAAATGTAATAGGTCTTAAAAGTTACATTATGCTGTTAGAGTTTACCACAAAACATTTGAGTAGAAAAAATAATGTCCTATGTTCACGCATTGCAGATCAAATTAAAAAAAAAAACACTTTAAATCAATATTTTTATTTTCTAAATAAAGTTTTTTTTTTGTATCGAAATAGGCTCAAAAAATTTAAGATTGTATCGAGTAATGTCCTCCTATAATTACATCCATTTTGAATAAAATCTTATGCTCGCGCATCGCACAGTGGTCGAAATGCCCAATTTAGCGGCATTAAATTTGGAAATATATATTAACAAGCCTAATTCTTATTTTCGACTATGAAATGAGTATAGAATTATATTATAAACAATTTTTATTTATTTCAGTGCTTAAAATATCAATAACTAATAAAATGAATAAAAATGGGTGAAAAATACACTGCGTGCCAAAAGAATAAGGCCAGTTTTTTTAAAGTCAAATGTTGGCTCATATCTCGCCCTATTCATTTGTTGTATGCAGTTCGCTATACTGCTTTGTTAAGCGTCTGCCTCCATCCTAAAAATTAAAATCCGAAATGCATGTGAATTTTGAGATTACTTAAATTAAAAAAACTGAGAAAAATACAGTAAAATTTTGCTCCACTTTAATAAGGCCAGTTCAAATTAATGATGAAAAACAAAGTAAACCATGGATTTTTGAAAACTTTAGTACAACACATTTAAGAGTGGCTATTTTTATTATTATTTTAAAATTCCATTCTTCAAATTAACTTAAAAGTAATCCACGTCACCAATTTAAGGAGTACCTCAATCAAATTTTTTTTTTAATCAAGGATACTGAAATCATGCCTGCATTAATTTAAAAAACAAAGTATTATTTGTCATCAGTTTCACTATTTTTGTTAACTGACCATTAACAAGCATTTTCTCTCGCGTTTAACACACTCTAGAAAGATTTTCTAATTAAAATATAGATCAATTTTTTTATCTCTTGATTATATTATCCTTGCTATTCTTATCCATGATGCCCATTACGTTTTTATTTTATGTTGGGCATAAATGGAATTGATCATGATACAATTATACACGGTAGAAGTATTAGAGTTCTTGTTCGTCTTAGGCGTCCCGTGCTTCTGTCAAACGCCTGAAGATACTG
The DNA here is from genome assembly GCA_951804985.1 of Dryomyza anilis. Classification (NCBI taxonomy): domain Eukaryota; kingdom Metazoa; phylum Arthropoda; class Insecta; order Diptera; family Dryomyzidae; genus Dryomyza; species Dryomyza anilis. Next base: position 28,978,776 of record OX638135.1, on the reverse strand, counting down.
TCAAACATCCCGTTCTTATGTCAAAATGTTGTATGGAAGAAGAAAAATTTTGTGAGTGGCACTCTGGAATACTTCTACCTTGTTATTGTATCATGGAATTGATCAAACATTTTATTTTAACTGTGAAAATGACATTGGTTGCATTCAAATTCTACGGATTTAGGTATTTATAAATTTGCCCAAAGCCACATTTAAGTCTATTCTAAATCGGCAGGAGATTATGAGGTTTTGATGTTCATCAGAAAAATGTTACCTTATTTTTTGAAAGTATAAGAAACCAAATAATGTTTTTGATCGAAGATTCAATTTGACCAATGTTAAAAAGCGCTTTGATGAAGCTAAAGAATACTCACTTTTCTCAAAGTTCTTCATTTTAGAGATTTTTAGTGTTGCGTTCGAGCGAGATTTTCGGAGATTTTAGAAATATCGTTCTCGATCTCGAAAAAGATCAAAAAAAAAATCTCGTTCTCGGATCTCGTCTCGACTTTGGAAAGTAATCTCGAGGGTCTCGAATCTTGACAAGATCTCGAAAATGTTTCTAAAATATTTATATATATAAAAATTAATGCAAATTGAAGTTAGTTAAGTTCTAATTTTCTATAGCAATATTTTAGTTGTTATATTTTTCATAATTTATAGGTTAGATATATAGAAGTTCCCTATAGCGAATTCTTACGTGGCTAGAAAAGTGCGTTGTTTCATTAATATGCGTAAAAAATATATTGGAAAACCTTCTTAAAATAAAAATTAGAAACACATGAGTTCAATTTCCAGCTGGAAGATTTGTTCGTTGTAAAGACAAATTCGCTATTTTTATTATTTATATGTAATTTAAAAAATTGTAATGGGATTTTTGATGTTGCCAGCAATAATTTTTATGGTAATAAAATTTTGTACAAACATTACAAACCATACAAAAACTAATTATTTTATATTTCATTTTTGTACTAGAAAATTCAGTTTACAGTTATAACATAAAATCATCTTGTGGAACAACAGTCACGAATTCAGTTTTTTGTTCAGTAAAAACTCGATCACAAAACAAACAAAGTAAAGATAAAATGTACATATATTACAAAAATAATGGCATATATCTTCGTATAAGCATATTTCAGTTTTTTTTTATTACCTGACACATACTACATATGGGCATTTCCAGAAAAATCCCGAAAGAAAAATTAAAAATGCTCAAATCTTTGAAATAACGATGGATTTGGAATCTTAAATATCTGAATCTAAATATCTGAAAATAAATTTCTATTCCGTTAACGGTAACGTATAAAAAAATACTCATAAAATTACGTTACTATGAAATATGTAAATATACCAATTTTTTTTTTTTTTTTTTATGTAACCAAATTAATTAACTTTAAAGACATACAGAAACTAAATATTATTTTCTGTTTTTCTGGCAACATTAATAATTATTGTTTTTGTCAATTGTTGTTTGTTTCACTCCCCAGTACATAGCACTTTGTATCTGGCAAGACCTTGAGCCCGCAAAAACAATATTTTTGCAATAACTCTATTTTAGGTCGAAAAACAAACAACAGCGCATAAAAATATTATAAAATCGTGAGGTTTTAATTTTTAATAAGCGTGCAGTTGTCGTATGTGATTCTGTAGTGACACTACAGCCTATATGATGCTTGCTGCAATGCGACAACAACAATTGACAAGCATAAAGTTGGTGCAATTTTTGCATGTTTTGCCTGGTTGTTTTGTGCTTGTACTAAATTCGTATTTAGTTCATTGTACAAAATGATCTTATAGGTCTTGCTATGCAGAAGTTGTGCAGAAGACCGCTGATGAGGAAGCTTGGCAGCTTCCGAAACAGCTGTACCGTCAGCCAACAACTTTTTGTTTTTGTCAATTGTTGTTTGTTTCACTCCCCAGTACATAGCCCTCTGTATCTAGCAAGACCTTATTTTTGCAATAACTCTATTTTAGGTCGAAAAACGAGTTGGGAAAGTTAGGTCACATGGGTAAGTTCGGTCACATGGGGCGGATTTTTATAGTCGGTCGGGCCCGACTATGGAATACCCTACACCTTTGGTGGGGATATTAATGTGGGATATTTAATTGCATACCTTAAACCCTCAGATCATTATTCACATATCAGAAATTTACGTCTTATATCCCCATAATTTTGAAAATTGATATAAAAGTATAAAAACTAATAAATTAGAAAAGTGTAATTGGGCGGACCACGCCTATATTTAAAATTTTGTAAGGCTAATATTTCATAGAATTGATTTTAATAATTAACGGAGCAAATTTACACTATTAAAAACCGGGAAATAATGAAAAAAAAATGTGGGCGGATCACGCCCATTTTTGTACCACACATTTTTAAGGTGAATTATAACAATATGTTTTAAATTTTATAACTATATCTTGAATACTTTTCGAGTTATTAGTTCCTAAAGATTTATATAAAAGTGACTTGTATGGGAGGTGGGCGTGTCTGTTGACCGATTTGGCTCATTTTCAAACTCAGTTCCTACTTTTGGCTAAAATATATTGTGACGAAATTTCATCGCATTCTGAGCAGTATTTCTCAATTTATTCTGTATTCGGACAGCAAGACAGCAAGACAGCAAGACGGACAGACAGACAGACAGACAGACAGACAGACAGACAGACAGACAGACAGACGGACATGGCTAAACGGACTCGGGTAGAATATATATACTTTTCCATACCGGACACGCCTCCTAAGGGGCGTTACAATATATGCACAAAGTTAATATACCCTGTACCTCATAGGTGTAGGGTATAACAAACAACAATTAATGAATAATTATTTCTAAAACTTTAAAATAATGATACAAATTAAAATAACGGAAAAATTTGGATTTTTGTATAAAGATTTTCGATGTCCCGTCCGGAACCAAAAAGATACATTTATTACCATAGTAAATTGAAAAGTTTTTTTAAAGTGTTGAATCCACTGTTTCCAAAGCCGCATTTCTCAAAATGTAAACATCATTTTCCTAGTAATTCTAGAAAATGTTTGACAGCTAATTGAAATCTATCCCGTCCAGAACTTTGAGTACCAAAACTGTAAAACTACAGTATAAAAATACAAAAAACAAATTTTCAAAAAATTTAAAAAACAAAAATAAAAACAAAAAAAAATCTGGTAATTTTAATAGTACATCACTTTTCATTTCGTACTAATGATCATTGATATTGTCATATACACAATTATTTTTAGCAAAAAATCATAGTGCAAATTTCTATACGAAAGGTCCGGAATTATTCTGCGATTTATTTTGAAATACCTATTAGCTTTAGGAACAAAGTGCTTATATGCAAAAATTAAGTAAATTGTCTCAGCTATGTTCAGAAATAATTAAAAAAAATATATTGAATGTAAAAAGTATTTTTAGAATAAGATCCTACTGATAATATCTATACGGAATTTTTTGTCCCGTCCGGAATGTCCCGCCTGGAATTTTTCTGTGATTTATTATTTATAGTTTAAACTTTAGGAACAAAGTGTAAAAAATACAAAGAAAGCACGTTATTTTCACTATTTTTTAAAATATTTCGAAAAAATCATTTGTACGCAAAATTTGCTGACTTTTTGGAATATCCATGTGAACATCCATATTTATTTCCGTTTTTGTCATGTCCGGAACGCCCATTATTTAATTTAAATCTTTTGATCTACCGTATAGAATTCTATCCTATTTAAATACTACATGCACAAAAAAAATAAAGTAAATTCATTAATTTTCCTTCGATATTGTCAAGTTTTAAGCCTATGAATGTCCCGTCCGGTACCCCAGGAAATGGTCATATGTATATTCTTGTGCAGCCAACCAGTTGGCAACAAAAATTTCTTGCACAACAACACTCACGAATTTTGTTTGTTGTGTTCAAAATTGGGGGCGAAATATTCGAGCACTAGCTTGGATGATCATTGATATTGTCATATACACAATTATTTTTAGCAAAAAATCATAGTGCAAATTTCTATACGAAAGGTCCGGAATTATTCTGCGATTTATTTTGAAATACCTATTAGCTTTAGGAACAAAGTGCTTATATGCAAAAATTAAGTAAATTGTCTCAGCTATGTTCAGAAATAATTAAAAAAAATATATTGAATGTAAAAAGTATTTTTAGAATAAGATCCTACTGATAATATCTATACGGAATTTTTTGTCCCGTCCGGAATGTCCCGCCTGGAATTTTTCTGTGATTTATTATTTATAGTTTAAACTTTAGGAACAAAGTGTAAAAAATACAAAGAAAGCACGTTATTTTCACTATTTTTTAAAATATTTCGAAAAAATCATTTGTACGCAAAATTTGCTGACTTTTTGGAATATCCATGTGAACATCCATATTTACTTCCGTTTTTGTCATGTCCGGAACGCCCATTATTTAATTTAAATCTTTTGATCTACCGTATAGAATTCTATCCTATTTAAATACTACATGCACAAAAAAAATAAAGTAAATTCATTAATTTTCCTTCGATATTGTCAAGTTTTAAGCCTATGAATGTCCCGTCCGGTACCCCAGGAAATGGTCATATGTATATTCTTGTGCAGCCAACCAGTTGGCAACAAAAATTTCTTGCACAACAACACTCACGAATTTTGTTTGTTGTGTTCAAAATTGGGGGCGAAATATTCGAGCACTAGCTTGGATTCTGCGTTGTTAGATTCCCATATATTTTTTGTTTCACTTTCAAAAAAAGCAGAAGATATGCGAAATAAAAAACCAGTTGGGAAGGTTAGATCACTTGGAAAATTTTAAAGTAGGTGTTACTATGATAGTAAGGATTATCAAAATTATAGTCAGTCTAAGCCTGCTGTAAAAAACCTACACAAATGTGTGGTTACCATTCAAAGTGGTATATAGGTCACCAGGGTATGCGAATCCTGAAAATAACTACACTCTTTTCATCGCTGAAGAATTACCATTCATTTGATACCCATATTTACAAATGGGTAGGTGTACCGAATTTCGTTTTTTTTTGCAAACACTAGTCGTTTCTCGGGAAAACATTATTTCCATGTATTTGAGCATGAAGTCAATATATATTTGACCAAAAATGTTTACACAAGCACCTAAATACAGTAAAATTGATCTGTAGATGTAAATTTTATTTGAGGTATTTGAACATAAGTGGTCGGTTCTCAGGTCACAATAAATCGATCAGGCCAATTTTCCTGTTCAGACAGCTTAGATATATACGTAGCTCTTCTACTTTTTCCGTAATCGTGATTTCAACAGACAGACAGAAGGATAAACAGACGGACATCGCTAAATTGACTCAGGAGGTCATGGGAATCAAGAATATATATACTTTTCCATACCGGAGATGCTTTCTTCAGGGTGTTACAAACGGTGTACCAAACTGTATATTCCCTGTCACTCTTAGTGTAGGGTATAATAAAAATATTACAATGGAATATTAAAGGATACATTAACAATTACCATGAACTACAACTCTTAATTAACGAACATAATCCCGATATTATATCTATTCAAGAAACTATTTTTTCTTGCAATATATAAAAAAACACAACCACAAACACATTAATAGTTTTAGTATTAGAAGTTAATATAGGTTACGCATTTACTATTTCTAATATGTATATACCTCCTCAACAATCTTTTTCTGCACAAAACATTCATCACATTATCCGTCAGTTTCAAACCCCATACATTCTGACAGGTGATTTTAATTCCTGGAGTACTCTATGGGGTTCATATGAAAGTAATGAACGAGGTAAAATTATAGAAGATGTTGTTCTCAGTGGGGATTTTATAATCCTAAATAATGGGTCACCTACCCACACAAAACATTTACACATATCGACCTCACGATCTCTTCCGCTTTAATTTCAACTAAGTGTTCCTGGAAAGTTCTACAGTACCTCCATGGTAGTGACCATTACCCAATTGTTACAGAACTACTTTCAAACCTTAGCTTTGAAAAAATAAAAGCAAAATGTAAATTCAAAACCGATCTTGGTAACTGGTAACTGTTTCAAAATTTATGCAAAAAAAAAAAAACTTTCTAACAAATGTACCATCAAATATATTAATAAAAAAAAACTTTCTAACAAATATACCATCAAACAATATTAATAAAGAAGCTGCCAAATTACATAAAATAATTAGGTCTGTTGCCAACGTATCAATTCCTCAAACTAAAAGAGTTTATGTATCCTAAATCAATTTAGCGATGTCCGTCTGTCTGTCCTCCTGTCTGTTGAAATCATGATTACGGAAAAGTAGAAGAGCTAGAGCAATGAAACTTACTTATATATCTAAGCTGTCTGAACAAGAAAATTGGTATGATCGATCTATTGCGACCTGAGAACAGACCACTTATGTTCAAATACCTCATATAAAATGTACATCTACAGTTCAATTTTATTGTATACGTGCTTAGGTAAACTTTTTTGGTCAAATATATATTGACATCATGCTGAAATACATGAAAATGATGTTTTCCTGCGAAACGAGTTGTGGTTCCCAAAAAAAAATATCGAAATTCGGTACGCCTACCCATTTGTAAATATGGGTATCAAATGAATGGAAATTCTTCAGCGATGGAGAGTTTGTAGTTATTTTCAGGATTCGAATACCCTGTTGACCTATATATCAATTTGAATGATAACCACACATATGTGTAGGGTATTTATAGTCGACTTAGACCGACTATAATTTTGATAATTTTCTCATGTGATCTAACCTTCCCAACTGGTTGTTTTTGTATTCGATTTACCGCTTGAAGTTATTGAAGAAAATAACAAAACATATTCACAGTAAGACGGCGCGAAGTACAACTTACTTACTTACTTAAATGCCCCTTACAACCGTGGGTCGGTTTTGGCCGCTGAGATGAAGCCGCGCCAGTCGGATCTGCTTTGCGCGCGCTGACGCCAGTTAGAAATACCAAGCGTTGCCAGGTTGTCCTCAACTTGGTCTTTCCAACGCAGATTTGGACGCCCTCTTCTACGCTGTCCACCTTCGAGTTTCGATTCAAGCACCTTCTTGGCTGGAGTGTTTTCATCCATTCGTTCGACATGACCTAGCCAGCGAAGCCGCTGGATCTTGATGCGCTTGACTATGTCAATGTCGTCGAATAACTCATATAGCTCGTGGTTCATCCTGATTCGATACTCGTTAGCAAAGCAGATAGGGCCAAAGATTTTACGGAGAATCTTTCTCTCGAACGCTCCCAGTACTCTCTCATCGGTGGTGGCCAGCGTCCATGTTTCTGCACCATAAAGTAGGACGGGCATGATGAGTGACTTGTAGAGCGTTATTTTTGTCCGGCGAGAGAGGGCTCTGCTTCTCAATTGCCTACTGAGCCCAAAGTAGCACCTGTTGGCAAGAGTTATTCTCCGTTTGATCTCCAGGCTGACGTCGTTGTTGCTGTTTACGCTGGATCCCAGATAGACGAAGTCCTTCACAATGTCGAACTTGTGGGTGTCAAAATCAGCTTTTTGTCCAAGACGCACGGACTCTTTTTTGCTTGTTGACACAAGGAACTTTGTCTTGTCCTCGTTCACCGCTAGACCCATTCGACGCGACTCTTTCTCCAATCTGGAGAATGCTGCGCTGACTGCTCGTGTGCTCCTGCCAATGATATCAATATCGTCGGCATATGCGAGCAGCATGACACTTTTGTTGAGGATAGTGCCGCTTTGACGGAGTTCGGCAGCTCGAACTATTTTCTCCATCAATAAGTTAAAAAAGTCGCACGATAGGGAGTCACCCTGTCTGAAACCTCGTTCGGTATGAAATGGCTCGGAGAGGTCTTTTCCTATTCTCACTGAGCAACGTGTGTTGCTCAGGGTCATCCTGCAAAGCCTTATAAGTTTCGCAGGTATACCGAACTCAGACATTGCGGCGTATAATCGTTCCCTTATCGGAGTGTCGAAGGCGGCTTTATAGTCGACTAATAGGTGGTAGGTGTCGATCTGTTTTTCTAGGGTCTTTTCCTGGATTAGGCGCAATGTGAAAATCTGGTCTATGGTGGACTTTCCAGGTCTGAAGCCGCACTGATAAGGTCCAATCAGTCTGTTGACGATGGGCTTCAGTCTTTCACATAATACGCTCGATAGAACCTTGTATGCGATATTGAGTAGGCTGATCCCACGGTAGTTGGCGCAGATAGTGGGATCCCCTTTCTTAAGGATTGGGCAGAGTACACTGAGGTTCCAGTCACTTGGCATGCTTTCATCCGACCATATTCTGCTTACGAGCTCGTGCATGCTCTCTATTAGCTCTTCGCCTCCGGTCTTAAACAATTCAGCAGGCAGGCCATCAGCACCTGCGGCTTTGTTGTTTTTCAGCCGAGCAATGGCTGTTCTGACCTCGTCATGGTCGGGTGGCGGAATCTCAACGTCGTCATCAAGTACTGGGGTTGCCGGGTTTGCTTCTCTATCGGTGGAATTGAGGTCATCATCACCGGTCAGCAGTTTAGAGAAGTGATCCCTCCATATTTTCAGTGTGCTCTGGATATCTGTCACTAGATTTCCGTTCTCATCTTTACAGGAAGAGGTTCCGGATTTCGAACCTCCGGCTAGGCGTCTTATTTTCTCGAAGAATTTTCGAGCCTCATTCCTGTCCCCATGCATCTCAATCTCCTCACACTCACGTCTTTCTGCCTCGCTTTTTTTACGCCTGAAAAGACGTCTCTCTTCCCTCCTCTTCTCTTTGTATCGCTCCTTCGCAGCTCGCGTAGCTACTGACTGCAGGGTGGATTTGTACGCAGCGTCTTTCTCTGCAGTGCCCGCGCGACATTCTTGGTCATACCACTGATTCCTCAGGGGGCGTTGGAATCCAAGCATATCTTCGGCAGCCGTACGCATAGAGCAGGAGATATGATTCCACTGCGCGCTTATATCATCGAGAGGAGGAGTGCTTTGTCTAAGCAGGTGTGAGAGTCGAGTGGAAAAGGCTTGTGTTGTCTGTTGTGATTGCAGCTTTCCGACGTCTAGCTTTCTCTGCGTTTGGTTCCGTACGTTCTTCGCAGCGCTTAAGCGTGTGCGGACCTTGGCTACAAGGTAATGATCCGAGTCCATATTGGCACCTCGGATAGTGCGTACGTCCATCACGCTTGAAGAGTGCCTTCCGTCAATCACAACGTGATCAATTTGATTTCGAGTTTTTTGATCGGGCGACAACCATGTGGCCTTGTGGATATCGAAATGTTCGAATCTAGTGCTACTAACTACCATGTTTCGTGCTGCGGCGAAGTCGATTAGCCTCGTTCCGTTATCGGAAGTGTTGGTATGGAGGCTAAATTTTCCGATTGTGGGACAATAGATGGCTTCTCTGCCCACCTTGGCGTTAAAATCGCCTAGCACGATTTTGATATCGTGGCGGGGGCAGCGCTCGTATGCGTTGTCTAGGCGCTCGTAGAAGCGCTCTTTTGTCTCGTCATCTTTCTCGTTCGTCGGAGCGTGTGCACAAATTAGGCTGATATGGAAATATTTAGCCTTGATGCGGATTGTTGCCAGCCTTTCGTCCACGGGCGTGAACCTAGAGACAAGGTGGAGGAGTCTCTTGCCGACCACAAATCCACATCCAAATTCGTGTCTCTCCGCATGGCAGCTGTAGTAGATATCACAGGACGCTTGTTTCGAACAGCCCTGTCCCGTCCATCGCATCTCCTGGATAGCGGTGATGTCAGCCTTATATTTTTCGAGGACATCTGCCAGCTGGATAGAGGCACCTTCCCTATAAAGGGTCCGGACATTCCAGGTGCATATCCGTAAATCATGGTCCTTAAAACGTTTGCGTGGGTCGTCATCGTTGTAATCGGTCGTTATCCGAGGCTTCTTTTTTGTTTTCATTGGCCGCATAGGTTTTTTCCGTGGTGGGACCCAAACCCAACGCACGAACCCTCACTCTGAGGGAGATGCTCGCCACTCACTTTAGCCGACTTCTACACCGGGTGGTGTAGAGCGCCGTTTCCAGGGACTTCCACGAGGAGGACTTCCACCGAAGTGGAGGTGTCACCATTTGACAATTTGTCAATTCTGGTGACCAGTGAGTTGACTTGAGACGACACCGACAACACTACCGAAGTACAACACTACCGCAGAAAAGAAACAAACAGCTTTGTCGATTTTGTCCTTGAAGTTGCGTGGATTTTTTGTTGAATTTGATTTACCGCTATATAAGTGATCGAAGAAAAGAATAACAAAATACATAGAACATTCAGAGCAAATGTTTAGATTTAAAACATTGTTCAGCGAAATGTTTTAAAAAACTTTTGATTGTTTTTGTACAACAAAAATTTGTTTGGGACACAAAGAGCGCAAAAAGAGCTTCCAGCACCTCTGAATTGCAAAATTGAATATCTTCAATTTTTTAAATTTAATAATACATTATTGTCTCTCGTGATGTTGGATATCTTTTAATCATTCTAAAACTTGTACATGCGTTTCGAAATTATAAAAAATTCAATTATTTATGTCATTCAATTCGAACTATTTGACGAGAACAAATAAAAAAAATCTAAAAAAAAATTGTCAAATAAACATTTTTGTTCCAATGAAATCGTAACTGTTTTTCAATAACATAAGTACAAATTTAGAATATATTTAAATTACAATAATATTAAATAAGCTACAATTATACAGCTTTATTAACAATAAATTACAATAAAAGACAGTGGCTAATAAAATACCTAGTTTCTATATTTTTAGTTCAAAAATTCGAGAATTCTCGTTGAGATTCTCCATCTCGTTTTAAAATTGTATCTCGTTCTCGGATCTCGTCTCGACTGTTAAAGGTGATCTCGTTCTCGATATCGTCTTGAATTTCGAGACGAGATCGAACGAGATCTCGAATTTCCTCGTCTCGCCCGAATCACTACAATTAAACTGCAACATTTATCTGATATGTGCATCAGAAATAATAAGAACAAGGATTAAGTTATAAAAAGTCAACTTTTTTAAAATTTGACATCCTTAAAAGAGTGTGATAAACAGTACAAAAAAGAATAATTAATGGTCAGTTTACAACATTAGTGAAGCTGATGATAAATAATGCAATTTTTTTTTAAATAATTGCTGTCAGAATTTCAGTATTCTTGATTAAATAATATTTTGATTGAGGTATTCTTTAAAATGCTATCGTGGACTACTTTAAAGTTATTTTGAAGAATGGACTTTCAAAATATTAATAAAAATAGCCACTCTTAATTATGTTGTTCTAATGTTTTCAAAAGGGGGCTATGGGGGCGATTATCACAAGGCAACGTGTCTGAGCGCTTCAACATGGCGAAGCCAGAGCAATCCTTGTCGGTGTCGTCTCAAGTCAACTCACTGGTCACCATTTGACAAATTGTCAAATGGCGACGCTTCCACTTCGGTGGTAGTCATCCGCGCGGAAGCCCCTGGAAACGAAGCTCTACACCACCAAGTCGGCTAAAGTGAGTGACGAGCATCTCCCTCAGAGAGAGGGTTCGTGCGCTGGGTTTAGGTCCCACCACTGAAAAAACCTATGCGCCCAATGAAAACACAAAAGAAGCCTCGGATAACGACCGATTACCACGATGACGACCCACGCAAACGTTTTAAGGACCATGATTTACGGATATGATTTATGGATAGAGGCACCCTTTATAGGGAAAGTGCCTCTATCCAGCTGGAAGATTTCCTCGAAAAATATAAGGCTGACATCACCGCTATCCAGGAAATGCGATGGACGGAACAGGGCTGCTCGAAACAAGCGTCCTGTGATATCTACTAGAGCTGCCATGCGGAGAGACATGAATTTGGATGTGGATTTGTGTTCGCCAAGAGGCTTCGCCACCTTGTCTCTAGTTTCAAGCCCGTGGACGAAAGACTGGCAGCAATTCGCATCAAGACAAAATATTTCAACATTAGCCTAATTTGTGCACACGCTCCGACGAACGAGAAAGATGATGAGACAAAAGATCGCTCCGACGAGCGCCTAGACAACGCATATGAGCGCTGCCCCCGCCACGATTTCAAAATCGTGCTAGGCGATTTTAATGCCAAGGTGGGAAGAGAAGCCATCTATTGTCCAACAATCGGAAAATTTAGCCTCCATGCCAACACTTCCGATAACGGAGCGAGGCTAATCGACTTCGCCGCAGCACGAAACATGGTAGTTAGTTACACTTGATTCGAACATTTCGATATCCACAAGGCCACATGGTTGTTGCCCGATCAAAAAACGCGAAACAAAATTGATCACGTTGTGATTGACGGAAGGCACGCTTTGAACGTGATGGACGTACGCACTATCCGAGGTGCCAATATGGACTCGGATCATTACCTAGTAGCAGCCAAGGACCGCACACGCTTAAGCGCTGCGAAGAACGTACGGAACCAAACGCAGAGAAAGCTAGACGTCGGAAAGCTGCAATCACAACAGACAACGCAAGCCTTTTCCACTCGACTCTCACACCTGATTAGACAAAGCACTTCTCCTCTCGATGATATAAGCGCGCAGTGGAACCATGTCTCCTGCTCTATGCGTACGGCTGCCGAAGATATGCTTGGATTCCAACGCCCCCTGAGGAATCAGTGGTATGACCAAGAGTGTCGAACGGCCACTGCAGAGAAAGACGCTGCGTTCAAATCCACCCTGCAGTCAGTAGCTACGCGAGCCGCGAAGGAGCGATACAAAGAGAAGAGAAGGGAAGAGAGACGTCTTTTCAGGCGTAAAAAAGCGAGGCAGAAAGACGTGAGTGTGAGGAGATTGAGATGCATGGGGACAGGAATGAGGCTCGAAAATTCTTCGAGAAAATAAGACGCCTAGCCGGAGGTTCAAAATCCGGAGCCTCTTCTTGTTAAGATGAAAACGGGAATCTAGTCACAAATATCCAGAGCACACTAAAGATATGGAGGGATCACTTCTCTAAACTGCTGACCGGTGATGATGACCGCAATTCCACCGATAGAGAAGCAAACCCGGCAACCCCAGTACTTGATGACGACGTTGAGATTCCGCCACCCGACCATGATGAGGTCAGAACAGCCATCGCTCGGCTGAAAAACAACAAGGCCGCAGGTGCTGATGGTCTGCCTGCTGAATTGTTTAAGACCGCATGCGAAGAGCTAATAGAGAGCATGCACGAGATCGTAAGCAGAATATGGTCGGATGAAAGCATGCCAAGTGACTGGAACCTCAGTGTACTCTGCCTAATCCTTAAGAAAGGGGATCCCACTATCTGCGCCAACTACCGTGGGATCAGCCTACTCAATATCACATACAAGGTTCTATCGAGCGTATTATGTGAAAGACTGAAGCCCATCGTCAACACACTGATTGGACCTTATCAGTGCGGCTTCAGACCTGGAAAATCCACCATAGACCAGATTTTCACATTGCGCCTAATCCAGGAAAAGACCCCAGAAAATCCGATCGACACCTACCACCTATTAGTCGACTATAAAGCCGCCTTCGACACTCCGATAAGGGAACGATTATACGCCGTAATGTCTGAGTTCGGTATACCTGCGAAACTTATAAGGCTTTGCAGAATGACCCTGAGCAACACACGTTGAGGACAACCTGCCAACGCTTGGTATTTCTAACTGGCGTCAGCGCGCGCAAAGCAGAAGCGCAAAGAAGGCGCGGCTTTATCTCAGCGGCCAAAACCGACCCACGGTTGTAAGGGCCATTTAAGTAAGTAAGTAAGTATGTTTTCAAAAATCCATTGTTTACTGCGTTTTTCATCATTTATTTGAACTGGCCTTCCTAAATTAATCTCAAAATTCATATGCAATTCGGATTTTAATTTTTGATATCGAGACAGACGTGTAATACAGCAATCTATCGAACTGCATACAACAAGTTTTGATGCATTTTGAATAGAGCGAGATATGAGCCAAAATATGACATTGAAAAAACTGGCCTTATTCAAGTGGCGCACAGTATATATCTGTTTCTAAACAGTATACGATTTAACTGCGCTCATATGTCGATTTATATGATTTAGGCGGTCAAAACTATTTAACAGTGTATTTTGATTTTAAATCATATGCCTTTTTAATCTTTTTATAAATATATTTTTAATATTTTATGAGTTATGGATAATATATAAGTGAATTGAATGGTAGATGAGTGTGACCGTTGACCGATTTGGCTCTTTTTTTTAACTCCGAACTACTTTTTGGTTAACAAAATATTGGAACTAAATTTGATTGCTTTCGGGACAGTATTTTTTAAATTAGCGTGAATACGGACGGGCAGGAAACATCAAAATTACATTGTTCTACAAGAATTTTCCACAGAAATGAATCTTATCATTTCTGGTAGATTCGGTCTCCTGATTCTTGCTGCGTACTCAGAATTTTCCCTATACGTCGAGATTTTGCAAAAAATCGAGTCAAAGTTGCAAAAAAGGCCATTTTTGGTACTTTATATAGCAAGTTATCGCACGATTTCGACATGTAGCAGATGCAAACTTTATCACAAAATAAAATATGAAAGTTGTCCTACGGAGGCAAAAAAAAATCTGTGCCCAGATATTAGTTTTTGCAAAAAATCAAAAAGAAATTTGTGTGTCGAGAGAGTAAATTATCACAATTCTCTAAGCAATTTTCAAAAACATTTTAATATTAGTTCGCAATGATTTTGCTATCAAAATTTCGAAAAAAAGTTTTAAACTTTATCTTATTGAAATTTTTCGGAATATTTCAATTTCGGCAGGCTTTATTGGGTTAATAAGAAATCTATTACACATCCGTCGTCAACGAATGCTTCTGAGCGACTGAACTGATAGTTTTGAAAATTTGACATGAAAAAAATAAAAAATGCGACACCCTACAGCGACTCTTTATCAAAATTAAATTTATAACATTGTTTGTTGTTCAATATATATTGAAAACTTTATTTAAATGAATGGTTGACATGGAAATATTTTCCGTGACGAATATGAAGTTTACCTTAAACTAGTTTAAACTAAATACATTTTTTGTATTTCAGTCAATGCGTTGATAGCCATTATTAGCATGATAACCGACATTTATAGTTTACTTTTATTTAGTTTTTCAAAGAGAAATATATCTAACCGCTTCAATAGACAGATCAGGTGATTTGAAAAACATTATAATTGAATCACTTGAGCTGATCTGAATGTGGCTATTAACTGTGGAAAGTTGAGATAGTCATTGACTTTGTAGTACTTAATTAAACAACACGAACTAAATAAAAACTTAATTTATATGTTTTCAATTTTAATATCTGCATCGTTTAAGAACATTTTATCGAATGACATAAAATGTGTAACTAAACGTATCTAATGTAAACAAAACCTTTTTTTAAATTATTGAAATATTTTTTCAAAAATGTTACAAAAAATTTATAAAGTTCCATAATATAAAAGTTTTGTTATGTATTTAAAATGTATCAGTATATATAAAATTGTAAATGTAACAAATGATAAGCCACAACATTTTTAATGTAAAAATATGTTGGTCATTCAAAACATATTAATTTGATTTCTTATATAAAAATATTTAAGTCACACAAATTAAAAAAAATCATACCTAACTACCTCTGACATTAAAAAATCTGTAATTGCCATATTATATTTGATAATCACGAAGTGTAAAAGAAATATTTTGATTAACAATAATGTATTAAACAGAAAAAATGTATTGAGAACTTTGAAGTGGCCTTTAAAAATTGTTTTTAGAAAAAAGTTGGCTTTTCATTTTATTTCACAGGGAAGATTACGCAATATATACCTATATATATATATATATATTTTGTTTGTTTGATTAACAGGTGAAAATTTTAATTTTCACAATATAAGTAAAGCTTACTTCGCATTAAATGTCAACAAATTTTCTATGTTGTAAATATAAATACAATAAATTTTATTCTGATTTAGATTTCAAACGTTGCGTGACAAATTTTATTATTACATTATTATTATAATGCAGCGATCAATAAGGGCATATTTTTTTAAATTTTCACAATTCACAATGCCATTCATTAAAATAAAATGTTCAATATATATTACTACAGACACAACTATATCAGGAGTTGTGTCTGCGCAATGATGGGAGGCGGACGTGTCGCGCCGTCGTCTTATTTTAATTTGTCGTCCGGTGTACCTAATTTTAACACTTGTCGAGTGCCGTGAAATGTGTAGTTTTAAGTGTCGTTTCAAGTGTCGTCCGCTATATTTTAAAATAATTCATGTTTTAATTAATCAAAATATTAATATTAATAACAATTCTCGATTAAAAAACGTTCAATAAACAAAACCACAAAAATATCAACATAGAACAATAACTCATGCTGCGAAATTACAACATTAACAACAACAACAATAACAACAACCGGTTTTTTGATCTACCAGCACAGCATGCTGCCGTCGTCGCTGCGTGGTTTTTTTTTGCAATTGTCAACGCAACGGGCTTATCTATGCCCTCTGCTGCAATTGTTCATTTGTTTGTCGTTCTCTGTCCCTTCCCCATCCTACTCTATGCTACCAGCGTGCGAGGCTGAGATTGCAAGAGTGCGCGACGAAGACAGTGGTGAAGGCCTAACACTCACCACTGTTTAGTTTACGCTCTCACTTGTTTCTCTCAACTGCGCCCGCTATTAGTATGTTTGTTTGTTTTAAAATTGCCCAGTAGCGAAAATGTCGCAAAACTTCATTATAGATTTTTGCAACGTTCGTGGACTGAGGGCAAATTTTTTCTCTGTTTATGCGCATGTTTCTGTGTATAGGCCACATATAATGGCATTAGGTGAGACCCAGGTTAGGGAGGGTGCAGATCCACTGGATTTTCAAATACCTGGGTACCACCTACTGCCATTATTCTCTGCCCATAGGGGTCTCGCCCTTTTTATTCGAAGTGACGTTGCGTACCAGCACCAACAGCAGCATAGTGTTTCGGATAATGAATTTAATTCTATGTCGATTAAATTCAAAATCTTCTCACACATCATGCACTTGTGTTTTATTTATAGGAGTCCGAATCTAGATAGGGTTTCTACCTGTAACAAGTTAGATGCCCTATCTGATTCGATCTCAAATATATTGGAACAGTTTCGAGGCAGTGAAATTGTTGTTGCTGGTGACTTTAATGTGCACAACGCCACTTGGTTGAGCCACTCGCGTCTATCAATACAGGAGGATTGTTATGTTGAGCTGTTTGCCGAGTGCAATCAACTCACTCAATTGGTGAAGGAATCGACGTACCTCCCACGCGTCGGTGGGCAGAGTCAAAAAGTCTTAGACGTTTTTCCGACTTCGCATCATGAATAATATGATGTAAAAGTCCTTGCACCTCTTGGTAATTCCGACCACTGTATTGTTTACGTTGCGTTTTCGTATTCCATTTTACGCGCCTCTTCGATTAAAGCCCCAAAGAGGACTGTATGGCTTTACGAAAAAGCAAATTGGGATGCGTTAAATGATTTTTTTCGCAACTTTAATTGGAAATTGTGTTTCGCAAATAGATACATAAATGCCGCGGCCTAAATGGTACAAAATATTATTTTATTGGGTATGCGGTCCTTCATATCTTCTAAAAAGATTAGCCTTAAACCCAAGGACCTCTCTTGGTTTAATGAGACTTGCAGGATTGCAGTCAGGTCGAAAGAGGAAGCCTTTCAGAATTGGCGTTCTAATAAGATTGCTGATACTGAAAGACTTCGCATACAGGCTAGGAATCGCTGTACTGCCGTGATCGTGAGTGAAAAGTTTCTACACGAACAAAACGCGCGCAAAAAGGTCCTTCTCTACCATAGAGGTAGTAAAAATGTCTGGTCATTTGTTAAAAGGGTGAAGAATCAGACGACATCGTCTACTCCAACCCTTGTTATGAATGGCCAGACCTGCACTGACTCGGTTGATAAAGCTAATCTCTTGGCAGAACTATTTGCAAATAATTCAACGCTCCCAGTTAGAAATCAACTACTGCCCGTCGTTGAATGTGTTTCTTCTGCAATGCCGGAGATACATTTTCGAACTCGGGCAGTTAAAATGTTTTAGTAAATCTCAATATTAACAAAGCCTCTGGTCCAGATGGCATATCTGCCCATGTGTTGAAGAAGTGTGCGTCAACGCTGGCTTATCCATTGCGTAACCTTTTCAACATCTCCTACACGACAGGAGTTTTTCCATCTTGTTGGAAGGTTGCCAATGTCCAGCCAGTTCCGAAAAAGGGTGAGGCTACGAACCCTGCTAATTACCGACCCATTGCAATATGCTCTGCGCTCTCCAAGGTAATGGAAAGCGTAATAAACTTCCACCTTTCGAACTATCTGGAGCAAAACGAATTACTTAGTGACCGGCAATATGGTTTCCGTAGGACCAGATCCACCGGTGACTTGATGGCGGTCCTCTCCGAAAAGTGGAATAATTGTTTCACCTTTTCGGGGAGAGTAAGGTGGTTGCTCTTGTTATTTCCAAGGCTTTTGATCGAGTGTGGCATGAAGCCCTGGTATCAAAACATATTGTGTATGGTGTCGGTAATTCTTTTACTCGATGGATATCGAGTTTTCTCGAGGGTCGTTCAATACGAGTTGCGATGGAAGGTGTTTTCTTATGGATGGTGTTTTCCATCAATTCTGGAGTTCCGCAGGGTTCCGTCCTATCCCCGTCCCTATTCCTGGTTTTTATCAATGAACTTCTGTCATCGACCCAGAACCCAATCCATTCCTTTGCAGATTACAGTAATATTTGTCATTCATATTCGTTCAACAAGCGCCCAAACTCTTTGGAGATTGAGAGTAAAAGGCGCACAATGAATGATACACTCAATAATGACCTTAAAACAATCTCCGAGTGGGGTCTTGCAAATTGAATTGATTTTAATGCTAGCAAGACCCAATGTTGTCTGTTATCTCACAAACAAATGGATTCACCCCTCCCGTCCCTCAATATGGACTCTGTGGATATTGCGCAGTCAGCTGCTCTTGACGTTCTGGGTATATGAATTCAATGTGACCTCCGTTGGAATGATCACATATTTGATGTGTCGAAAGAAGCGGCCAAGTGCCTCGGTTTTTTGAAACGGTGTAAGATATACTTCACTCCCTCTGACTTGCGCATTGTCTACACCAACTATATTCGTCCTAAGATGGAATATAATTCGCACATATGGGCAGGTGCTTCAAAATCTTCCTTGGAGTTCCTGTATCGAATCCAACAACGTGCAATATAATTAATAGGGGATGAAAATATTTCATCCTCTATTGGTTCTCTTGAGCACCGAAGGACCGTAGGGTGTGTAAGCTTGTTTTATAGGTATTACAATGGTAAGTGTTTGAGGGAAATATATGGCCTGATTCCACCAGGTCGTGTATTCTCTCGTTCTACTCGGGCATCGAACCAGGGCATCAACAGAACCACGCATTACAGAGAGAATTCGTTCTTCAGTCGCACGATACGTTTGTGGAACAATCTCCCTGCGTCTGTTTTTTCCGACATTTTTAATATTGGGAAATTTAAAGCAAACATCCACCGACACTACTCCATCTTTCCTCCTTCGTTTAACCTATAATCCTTTCTTACGATCAACACTGTGCATTGCACGAATAGGGGGCATCCCCTCAGCGTTGGTTAATTTGTGAAAAAGAAAAAAAACTTGTAAATGCGTTTCGAAATTATAAAAAATTTAATTATTTATGGCATTCAATTCGAACTATTTGACGAGAACAAATAAAAAAAATTGTCAAATAAACATTTTTTTTCCAATGAAATCGTTACTGTTTTTAATAACATAAGTACAAATTTAGAATATATTTAAATTAAAATAATATTAAATAAGCTACAATTATACAGCTTTATTAACAATAAAAGACAGTGGCTAATAAAATACCTAGTTTCTATATTTTTAGTTCAAAAATTTGAGAATTCTCGTTGGAAAAATTGTATCTCGTTCTCGGATCTCGTTTTGACTGTTAAAGGTGATCTCGTTCTCGATATCGTATTGAATTTCGAGACGAGATCGATCGAGATCTCGAATTTTCTCGTCTCGCCCGAATCACTTAAGCAAAATGATGGTATCAAAACTAATCAATCATTGTCCTTGCAATTCTGTACAATTAAACTGCTACATTTATCTGATATGAATTTGACATTGAAAAAACTGGCCTTATTCAAGTGGCGCACAGTATATATCTGTTTCTAAACAGTATAAGATTTAACTGCGCTCATATGTCGATTTATATGATTTAGGCGGTCAAAACTATTTAACAGTGTATTTTGATTTTAAATCATATGCCATTTTAATCTTTTTATAAACATATTTTTAATACTTTATGAGTTATGGATAATATATAAGTGAATTGAATGGTAGATGAGTGTGACCGTTGACCGATTTGGCTCTTTTTTTTAACTCCGAACTACTTTTTGGTTAACAAAATATTGGAACTAAATTTGATTGCTTTCGGGACAGTATTTTTTAAATTAGGGGGAACATCAAAATTACATTGTTCTACAAGAATTTTCCACAGAAATGAATCTTATCATTTCTGGTAGATTCGGTCTCCTGATTCTTGCGCCGTACTCAGAATTTTCCCTATACGTCGAGATTTTGCAAAAAATCGAGTCAAAGTTGCAAAAAAGGCCATTTTTGGTACTTTATATCGCAAGTTATCACACGATTTCGACATGTAGCAGAAGCAAACTTTATCACAAAATAAAATATGAACGTTGTCCTACGGAGGCAAAAAAAATCTGTGCCCAGATATTAGTTATGCAAAAAATCAAAAATAAATTTGTGTTCCCAAAAAAGTGTGTCGAGAGAGTAAATTATCACAATTCCCTAAGCTCTCTTAAAAAACATTTTAATATTAGTTCGGAATGATTTTGCTATCAAAATTTCGAAAAAAAGTTTTAAACTTTATCTTATTGAAATTTTTCGGAATATTTTTTAAAATTTCTTTATGAAATTTTTGATTAAAATGAAGGGAATTGCACGCAGAGATATACAATTTCATACTGATATAATGTAATGGTGCTAGATGCAAAATCGGACAAAATCCTTAGATCTGATGTCCGCATTATAGTATTTACATGATGGGGAAACTGCGTAATCTCCTGGTGTGCATTTAATTCGGCAGGCTTTAATGGGTTAATAAGAAATCTATTACACATTCGTCGTCAACGAATGCTTCTGAGCGACTGAACTGATAGTTTTGAAAATTTGACATGAAAAAAATAAAAAATGCGACACCCTACAGCTACTCTTTATCAAAATTTAATTTATAACTTTGTTTGTTGTTCAATATATATTGAAAGCTTTATTTAAATAAATGGTTGATATGGAAATATTTTTCGTGGCTAATATGAAGTTTACCTTAAACTAGTTTAAACTAAATACATTTTTTGTATTTCAGTCAATGCGTGAAAACATAAAAGGAATTTTATGTTAATTTTGATAGACATTATTAGCATGATAACCGACATTTATAGTTTACTTTATTTAGTTTTTCAAAGAGAAATATATCTAACCGCTTCAATAGACAGATCAGGTGATTTGAAAAACAATATATTTGAATCACTTGAGCTGAACTGTATGTGGCTATTAACTGTGGAAAGTTGCGATAGTCATTGACTTGTAGTACTTAATAAAACAACACGAACTAAATAAAAACTTAATTTATATGTTTTCAATTTTAATATCTGCATCGTTTAAGAACATTTTATCGAATGACATAAAATGTGTAACTAAACGAATCTAATGTAAACAAAACCTTTTTTTAATTTATTGAAATATTTTTTCAAAAATGTTACAAAAAATTTATAAAGTTCCATAATATAAAAGTTTTGTTATGTATTTAAAATGGATCAGTATATATAAAATTGTAAATGTAACAAATGATAAGCCACAACATTTTTAATGTAAAAATATGTTGGTCATTCCAAACATATTAATTTGATTTCTTATATAAAAATATTTAAGTCACACAAATTAAAAAAAATCATACCTAACTACCTCTGACATTAAAAAATCTGTAATTGCAATATTATATTTGATAATCACGAAGTATAAAAGAAATATTTTGATTAACGATAATGTATTAAACAGAAAAAATGTATTGAGAACTTTGAAGTGGCCTTTAAAAATTGTTTTTAGAAAAAAGTTGGCTTTTCATTTTATTTCACAGGGAAGATTACGCAATATATACCTATATATATATATATATATATATATATATATATATATATATATATATATATATATATATATTTTTTTTTTTTTTTTTGTTTGTTTGATTAACAGGTGAAAATTTTAATTTTCACAATATAAGAAAAGCTTACTTCGCATTAAATGTCAAAAAATGTTCTATGTTGTAAATATGCGTGACAAATTTTATTATTACATTATTATTATAATGTAGCGATCAATAAGGGCATATTTTTAAAATTTTTCACAATTCACAATGCCATTCATTAAAATAAAATGTTCAATAAATATTACTACTACAGCCGCGTCCAAACAATATTATAAATTTTGATAAAGAGTAGCTGTAGGGTGTCGCATTTTTTTATTTTTTTCATGTCAAATTTACAAAAATTTCAGTTCAGTCGCTCATAAGCATTTGTTGACGACGAATGTGTAATAGATTTCTTATTGACCCATTAAAGCCTGCCGAATTAAATAAACACCAGGAGATAACGCAGTGCAATTTTCCCCATCATGTACTATAATGCGGACTCAGATGCTAAGGGTTTTGTCCGATTTTGCACCTAGCATAACTACATTACAACATTATGAAATTGTATATCTCTGCGTGCAATTCCCTCCATTTTAATCAAATATTTCATAAACAAATTTTAAAAAGTATTCCGAAAATTTTTTGTAAGATAAAATGTATAACATTTTTCGAAATTTTGACAGCAAAAACATTGTGAACTAATATTAAAATGTTTTTAAGAGAGCTTAGAGAATTGTGATAAATTACTCTCTCGACACACTTTTTTGGTAACACAAATTTCTTTTTGATTTTTTGCAAAAAGTAATATCTGGACACAGATTTTTTTGCCAATTATCCGTAGGGCAAGGTTCATATTTTATTTTGGGATAAAGTTTGCGTATGTAACATGTCGAAATCGTGCGATGACTTGCGATATAAAGTACCAAAAACGGCCTTTTTTGCAACTTTGACTCGCTTTTGTGCAAAATCTCGACGTATAGGGAAAATTCTGAGTACGGCGCAAGAATCAGGAGACCGAAATCTACCAGAAATGATAAGTTTCATTTCTGTGGATGCCAACAACACTCAATTTGTGTTATTTTACTAGAATAAAAATTGCAAAGTAGGGCAGAAGAGTTAGAAAAGTTGATTATTACTATTTGTCGGCTCAACTGATATAATTTCACTATCCAACAAATTATTATTACTGTTTTCAAAGTTCGATAACGTTCTGTTGGAGTTTTTCTACTTTTCAACTTTTCAAAACTTCAATATGTTTTTTGTCTCGGCACTTCTCTTCATCATATTTTGTTTCGTATATTATATTGTTAAACACGTGGGCCTAAAAAAAAAAACAACCGAAAATTTAAAAAAAAATGTGCGTTTTGAAATATTCATTGAGCCTACAAAAATGCAATACTCAATAAACGGGCAAGAACGGGCAGATCATTTTGGACGTTTTATCACAACAATAATCAAATGAATAAACAGAACAAGAATTGAATTGAATCAGATTGAATCTCAAATAAACAAAAAACAAGAATTGAATTGAATCCGATTGAATCTCAAAAGTTGCCCTCCACGAAACTATAGTATATAGCACTTCAAACATGCCATCACAAATGTTAATTAGTATGATTTATTTCTAATAAACTAGATTAACACAGATCACAAACATTTCATTTTTTCTTAAATACTTCCCTTCCACTTTCAATCAAAACTTTATCTCATTTAATTATTTTTCAACATTTTAATATTCACAAAAAACTTGCACTGAGTAATTAGACTCCAAATTCTTTCAATGCACTTACTGCAAAGTATCTTAGACCGAGCGCACGGTGAAGCAGTAAAGCTGTACTGTATGCTTTTTCGAGCTGTACTGTTGAAACGTTTTTGTAAGCGTTTGTGTGCGCATAGTAAAGCAATGGAAGTGCTATGCTCTCCATCTTTTGCCTCCAACAATTCTGTTGTGATAAATTGATGTTTGTTTCAGGAACTAAAATATAGTCAAAAATTATCGATTTGAGTTATTCTACATTAATTATTTTTGTTAATATATTTTGGGTCAGTTTTTCAGTGCTAATTTAAACTTCCTTTGGTACTCTTCTCTTTAAATTAAACGACTTTAAGAAGTGATTCAGTTAAAATTTCTAATGAACACTGAACAAGACAAAAGATAAGTTGTGCAGAATTTAAAAAATTATTTCAGAAAATGTATATGAATATACATAGACGCAAACAATGTGCACTTGAGCATTAATTTCTTATGTTGGTATGGTGTACAAAAATATAAAACAAATATTATATTGTGAGCGGCAGAAAATTGTTGATAAATGTTGGGATGAAATTTGCTATCAAATATTTTAACCCATTAACATTAGTTGGTTAAACTCAGTTTAAAAGACTGTAGAGGTTCACTGAAAAATTCGATTTTGACTTTAAACAAAAATTAAACCACAAAAAGTTCAAATAGCACTAAAAAAAACATGCCCTTAGCTTATTTTTTATTATTTTTTCAAAGAAATTATGAATGGGGTTTCTTTTTGTCTTTGTTTTTATTGAACTTAATAATAAAATCGAAATTCTTTAAAATAATTAAAACAAAAATCACACAAAAACGCATGCAAACGCACGAAAAAGTGATCAGAAGAGTTTTGTTGCGATGAGCTTGCGATAACAGCGCAGAACAGCAACGCACCGCACAGCTTTACTGCTTGACTGTGCGTACGCTCATAAGAACCTGTGTAAAAATTTCAACGCATGCAAAAATCTTCGCACACAGCACAGCTTTACTGCTTCACCGTGCAACAAAACTCTTCTGATCACTTTTTCTCGTTTGCTTGCGTTTTTTTGTGATTTTTGTTTTGATTATTTTAAAGAATTTCGATTTTATTATTAAGTTCAATGAAAACAAAGACAAAAAGAAACCATATTCATAATTTTATTGAAAAAATAATAAAAATAAGCTAAGGGCATGTTTTTTTTAGTGCTATTTGAACTTTTTGTGGTTTAATTTTTGTTTAAAGTCAAAATCGAATTTTTCAGTGAACCTCTACAGTCTTTTAAACTGAGTTTAACCTACTAATGTTAATGGGTTAAAATATTTGATAGCAAATTTGATCCCAACATTTTTCAACAATTTTCTGCAACAATAATTTAATGAGATAAAGTTTTGATTGAAAGTGGAAGGGCATGTTTTTTTTAGTGCTATTTGAACTTAGTTTGTGGTTCAATTTTTGTTTAAAGCCAAAATTAAAATTTTTAGTGAACCTCTACAGTCTTTTAAACTGAGTTTAACCTACTAATATTGATGGTTTAAAATATTTGATAGCAAATTTTATTCCAACAATTTTCTGCCGCTCACAATTTAATATTTGTTTTATATTTTTGTACACCATACCTACATTAAAAATTAATGCTTAAGTGCACATTGTTTGCTACTATTTATATTCATATACATTTTCTGAAACAATTTTTTAAATTCTACACACCTTATCTTTTGTCTTCAGTGTTCATTAGAAATTTTAACTGAAACACTGCTTAAAGTCGTTTAATTTAAAGAGAAGAGTACCAAAGGAAGTTTAAATTAGCACTGAAAAACTGGCCCGAAATATATTAACAAAAATAATTAATGTAGAATAACTCAAATCGATAATTTTTGTCTATATTTTTGTTCCTGAAACAAACATCAAATTTTCACAACAGAATTGTTGGAGGCAAAAGCTGGAAAGCATAGCACTTCCATTGCTTTACTATGCGAACACAAACGCTTACAAAAACGTTTCAACAGTACAGCTCGGAAAAGCTTTGCACACAGTACAGCCTTATAACTAACTGCTGTGAGAATATTGAAAACACAAAAAAAACAAAAAATGGTTAGATCACATGGGAAATTTTGAAGTAGGGATATTGGTGTGATTAAGTTAGTTAGAATTATGTAAGTTATAGTCGGTCTAAAAATACACTACACATATGTGATAATGTGTGCGGTGACCACTTAAAAGGTACACAGGTAAACCCTGGTGACCTATGCACCTTTTAAGTTAAATATACCTACAAACTTGAAATCGCTGAAGGACTTTCATTTCATTTGATACCCATATGTACAAATAGGTAGGTATACTTTTTTTTTTTCGAGAACCACACATCAGTTCCCGAGAAAACATTATTTTCATATATATATGAGCATAAGGTAATATATATTTGGCAAAAAAAATTCAGTTAAGCTCGTATAAAGTAAAATTCATCCGTAGATGTAAATTTTATTAGATATTTGAACATAACGCAACGCTTCACGTTGGTAACAATGATAATAATTTGGCAAGCGCTAAAGCTATGCTTAGACCACACCTCTTTCAGGTTAGCTGACACAGTTAACAGAAGCTGGCAATAATAGGGCAAAGCGCTAAAGCTGTACTTAGACCACACCTCTTTCAAGAGGCTTGTAATACAATTTTCCATTGCATAATTTTGGGTCTATGTTAAAATAAGCATAGCAGCGATTGCCAACAATTCTGATATTTGGCAATTGGTGTCAGCCAAAAACTGCAAGTCGAACTTTCTTCAAAAGTCACGTACACCAAAATTGAGTGAAAGTGAAAACTCACTAGAACATAGTGAGAATAGAATTTAAGAAAAGCTTGCAACGAAGGTATTGTTAATACCTTTCGTTGCAATTTAAAAGATTGTGGTTTAACCAACCTCAAGTGGAGGTACTAAAATAGTAAAAGTGTTTTTTCAATAGTAAATTTAATAAAAGTGTCTTTTCAACTCTAAAAATAAAAAAGTGTCTTTTGATTAATTAAAATATAAAATAAATCAACTCTAACTATATAACAGAGAGACAGACGGACATTGCTAAATCGACAAGTACAAAAAATCGGCATTTTCTTTGGTTAATTTAATGTTAGGTGAGCTAAATCAAAATTTGTTAATTTTCAATTTCCATCGTGTATAGTTTTTGAAAAAAAAATCCTAAAGTCTGGTGATTATACAATTTTTACTGATTACATCATATTGCTTTAAGTTTTGTTGGCGTTATTGGGTTTATAAGTAATATAATGGTCTTTGAATTGACCACAAACAATTTCAGTAAAAAAAAAACAGAGAAACTATTTAGATTGTAAAAAAAATATATCACAACTTTGGGAAAAAAATGTACATGTGTTGAAGGACCTATATGGTCATACATTTTCATTTTTTTTTAAATCCTTTGAAACTGAATTTTTATATCAATAACTTCCTTTTTTTTCGTTTTTAAGTTAATGATAACACCGTACGAAAAATTCAATTTCAAAGTTGAACACATGCACAAATCATATTTATTCTTAAATTACGTTAACAAATTTAATTCGTTAAAGGTTTTTATTTCCATTTGAAATGTAAATGCATATCATATTTTTAAATTATATAAATTTTTGGTCGAATATTTAAAAAATTTGGAAGTTTTATTTTATTTGTATTTTAAAAACGCAAGTATCAAATTTTAATCTATAAATTTAAATTGATTTTTATAATATATCATGGTAGTGAGTGGGAATAAAACCTTTAAATGAATTGATGTTGGGAACCCGTAGTCATAAATCATGTATTATACGCATACATTTTGCAAAAATTAATCATGATATCCAGCCAAGAATAAGTAATCATAATGATTTGGTTTTTACTCATTATATATGATTATGGTCAAATCAATTATTATAGTTAATTGAATAAAATCATGCGTATGTTTATATAAAACCATGCGTATTATTATGTTTACTCATGCTTTATGTATATATTGATAAGTCATAAGTAATTGGAATAGATTCCGGAACACATTTTATAATTTATTATTCATAATTCATGATTAAAATTTTATACATTGTGTCAAGTGTACGTAGCCTGCAGATGGCAATACAAATCCTAATTATGAAGAATAAAGTGAAAAATATCACCTTTGAAAATATAATACGTCAATGGGAAAGGAACATTAGGAAGGAAAGTAACATTAAAAAAAACAGTCGAAAAATACACCACTTCATCTTATTTGTTTCTATAAATTCATATTTATTGTCAAAAGACACATTTTTCACTTTATGCACTCACTTATATGTTCTATAGATTTCAACTACGCCGTGGTTTTTCACAACTGCACATTGGGAAAAAATTCCAAGTTTATGGCCAAAAACCAATTATATGACATCGACATTAAATTACCGTCTAATGATAGGTAATGAATCATAGCAAATATGCATTAAATTTTTTTATATTAGTTTGAACTTTTTTTATAATTCATATTGTTACGAAAATTCAGTCTACGGAAAACTGTTCTCCGAGTTCGTATCGCTGGATTGTGTACAAAATAAAAACACTCTTATGTTTGGTTTAAATTATAACAATTAACTTTATTAATTCACTTTAATAAACAATTTTACTAATAACAAATTCTAACAACTGCTGCATGACCACAATTTAACTTGACAATTATCAGTAGTCAGTAGTATTCTGAATCCTGGACACAATGTCCTTAATCCTTTTAATTATCCTGTACGGTCCTTCCTGGTGTGTTTGTAGTTTTGGATTTAACAATTTCACTCGTGACGGGCTACAAAGCATGATCTCCTTCCTTAAATCCCTCAGAGTTTACTCTCAAGTCGTATCGGGACTTCATCTTATCACTTGCAATTTGTATACTCTGCCTTAAAGACTGAAGCAACTCGTCTTGGTCTTCACTTTTCTTCTTGCCCAGAACACTTTTTGAAATCGGATTTTTCACATCCATAGCAGTACGTTCGCAATGTCCTCCTATGTTGTATTGATTCGTCTTACCGCAACTCCTGACGGCTGTTCTTTTTGCGGATACACATTGCTTACATCTGTGAATCCAGTAGGCGGCTGACTTCTGATATCCGACCCAATAGAAATGCTTCCCGACTTCTTCAATCGTTTTATTAATACTCAAGTGAAATCCATTGGTTCCAAAATCGCATTTCAGTACTACGGCTTTTATTTTTGACTTGGGAACAACAATCAAATTTCGTGCAGATCTGCCATTTTCACTTTCCTACACACGGTACAAACAACCATTTGAAGCTTCAGGCTTTGCCACTGCGCCCAGTAAGCCTTGCTTATTGGACTGTTGGATGCTAACTCTTTCCATAATGGTTTTCTTTGTTGTTCCTTGGACGTCCGAATTTTTGCGATGTCGTGGTCCATCTTTTGATCATTTCGTATTTGCTGTAGACTCCATTGACCATCTGACATGACACCCAATGAACGAATGTGAATTATGTTCGTTTTTTCATCTTCTCTCCGGCATTCTCCGGATTCCATTGTACACACTCGTGCCGACACAGTGCCTGCATTTCCAAGATGGCAACTGGTGTTATTCGGACTATCCTCAGATCTCTTCTCTGGTCTGTATCTCTTTGGTGGTTGCACAATTACACATTTACGTTTTTCACGACAGTCGCGTGCCATATGCCCATATTTTCCGCAATTGTAGCATTTACCTTTCAATTGTTCGGATTTAACGCTGGCTTTGGACGCTCTACTTACTCCTTGACATAAATTTTCTCTCTCTTCATCCTGTACACGTGTCTCCGTCGCTGGTCGGCACAATGTAGGCGCTATCTCCTGCGTAAGCGCTGTGGTGACCGTTTCCATAAATGCGACCTGTGGGTTAGTCACTGTTGCCCGTTTTGTCTCAGGATCCCGTATATCCATAAACGAATGCATTTATCTTGGATATTTCCAAGAAATCACAGGCTGAATCGGAATACGCCAAATGTGCGAGTCTCTCAACATCCGCAGCATATTCCTGCAACGATTCGCAATTATTTTGCCTTCGAAACTTCAGCTGTATTCTGTAAATAGGTGCCATGTGGTCACTGCCGCATTTCGTTGCAATGCACCCATGACCGCTGAATAACTGTTTATGTCACTTTTTGGAACTGTCAGCAATACTTCGGCTGCGCCTCCTTTTAGCGCCACGATAAGTGCGGCTACGCTGTCCTCACTTTACAATCACTACTGAAGTGAAGTACCTCAGATGCGGCTCCCTTATATACTGCATGCATCTTTGAATTTGCTCATCAATGTTCACTTCCATATCCCTTACATGCTCCTCAAGATGTTTTACTTTGCTATGAAGTGTATTAGAAACTTCCAGAAGCTGTTTCGAATGTTCCTGCATTTGTTGCTCCATTTGTACTTGATGTTGGTTAGAATTTTCCAGAAGTTCTGTTTTAAGTTGATTGGAATTTTCTTGAAGCTTCTGTTCCATTTTGTTGGCATTTTCTTGAAGCTGTTTGGAATTTTCTTGAAGTTCTGTCTTAAGTTGATTGGAATGTTCTTGAAGCTTCTGTTCCATTTTATTGGAATTTTCTAGAAGCTGTTGTTGTATTGCTCCGAGTAACTGGCTCATATCAAAACTTTGAGACTGTACTTTTTGCTCCGTGTCCACACTTTTCGATGACGTTGCTGCAGCTTCCATTTCAAACTCGTGCTCTGCGAGGTCAATGCCTTGGTTCTCTAATTCTTCCATTAGACGCTTTTGTAACTCTACTTTCGTACCTACAGTTGGAAGATTATGAATCGCCAGCTCCTTCTTTAGCTGGTCGACTTTAAGTTGTTCGAATTTAACCATTTTGTATCACAATACGAAAATTCAGTCTACGGAAAACTGTTCTACGAGTTCGTATCGCTGGATTGTGTACAAAATAAAAACACACTTATGTTTGGTTTAAATTAGAACAATTAACTTTATTAATTCACTTTAATAAGCAACTTTACTAATAACAAATTCTAACAACTGCTGCATGTCCACAATTTAACTTGACAATTATCACACGAGATGCCCTCGACCACTTTACAATCACTACTGAAGTGAAGTTCATCAGATGCGGCTCCCTTATATACTGCATGCATCAGTTCGACACGTTTCGACAAGCTTCGACTTGATTCGAGAACCTTCTACTCATTTCGTGAATGACGCATGCTATTGGCTTCTCATTCGCACTCATGTGTTTTAATGCGCTGATCTTCTATCTCTTTCTCGCACACTGCCTCAGTGCGCTGAATGATCTTCCGTCTCTTTCTAATACATGCTTAGTGCGCTGAATTGTCTTGCGTCTCATTAATTATTGTTGACGCGATTTTTGAATTTCAAATACAGGGGAACAATGATAAATTAATTGTGAATAAGTATGAATTGCCACATTTTGTACCTTTTTAGTGCAACTCTTGTAAAATTGGTGTATTTGCAAAAGTAATATTTTTTAAAATTTACTTTTTATATGGGGAACATAGTGATTTTCCCCATTAAATTAAAAAAAATATATATATTGTTACAAAAAGATGTAATTTGTCCCATAGTGCAAGCAAACAACAATAATAAATGAGACGGAAGACAATTCAGCGCACTAAGCATGTGTTAGAAAGAGACGGAAGATCATTCAGCGCACTGAGGCAGTGTGCGAGAAAGAGATGGAAGATCAGCGCATTAAAACACATGAGTGCGAATGAGATGCCAATAGCATGCGTCATTCACGAAACGAGTAGAAGGTTCTCGAAACAAGTTGAAGCTTGTCGAAACTTGTCGAACTGATGCCTGCAGTATATAAGGCCGACGCATCTGAGGCACAACACTTCAGTTGTGATTTTATAGTGAACTAGTGCATCTCGTGAGCGAACATTGTAAAGATAAATTGTAGCAAAACAAAAGTGATTATAAGTGATTGTTATTAAGTTGTTATTTAAGTAAACAAAATTAATAATACTAGTTGAAATAATACTTGTTAAAACCAAATATAAGTGTGTTTATACCCTACACTAAGAGTGAAAGGGTATATTCAGTTTGGTACGCCGTTTGTAACACCCAGAAGGAAGCATCTCCGGTATGGAAAAGTATATATATTCTTGATCAGCATGACCTCCTGAGTCGATTTAGCGATGTCCGTCTGTCCGTCTGTCTGTCCGTCTGTCTGTCTGTCTGTCCGTCTGTCTGTCCGTCTGTCTGTCTGTTGAAATCCCTAAGACTTTTAAAATTGAAGAGCTAGATAAATGAAACTTATAACTTAGATTACTAATATACCTACGCTGTATGTGCGAAAAAATTGGCGAGATCGGTCCATTGTGACCTATGATCCGACCACTTATGTTCAAATACCTCATATAAAATGTACATATAAAGATCAATTTTTATGTATACGTGCTTAGGTAAACTTTTTTGGTCAAATATATATTGATATCATGCTCAAATACATGATAATAATGTTTTCCGGCGAAAAGACTTGTGGTTCACAAAAAAAAAAATCGAAATTCGGTACACCTACCCATTTGTAAATATGGGTATCAAATGAATGGAAATTCTTCAGCGATTGAATGTTTGTAGTTATTTTCAGGATTCGTATACCCTGGTGACCTATATATCACTTTGAATGGTAACCACACATATGTGTAGGGTATTTATAGTCGGCTTAGACCGACTATAATTTAGATAATCCTAACTATCATAATTACACCTACTTTAAAATTTCCCATGTGATCTAACCTTCCCAACTGGTTTTATTTTGTATACAATCCAGCGATACGAACTCATAGAACAGTTTTCCGTAGACTGAATTTGCGTAACATTGGTGTGAGAAGTGGGATTGTGATACAAAATGGTCGAATTTGATCAACTTAAAGTCGACCCGCTGAAGACGGAGCTGGCGAGTCGTGATCTTGCAACTGCTGGTACGAAAATAGAGCTGCAGAGGCGCCTGATTGAAGAATTTGCGGCCCGAAATAATGATATCGCACTGCACGATTTCAAAGTAGACATTGCAGCACCGTCATCGAAAAATCTAGATACTGAGGAAAAAGCGCATTCTCAAAATTTTGATATGAGCCAGTTGATCAGAGCTTTGCAGCAACAGTTTCAGATAATGGAAAATTCCAACAAAATAGAACAGAAGTTTCTAGAAAATTCCAACAAAATAGAACAGAAGCTTCTAGAAAATTCCAATAAAATGGAGCAGAAACTTCAGCAAAATTCCGAACATCCTCAAGAACATTCGAAACAGCTTCTGGAAGTTTCCAATACACTCCATGTCAAAGGGAACGAACTTGAGGAACATGCAAATGACGTTGAAGTGAATATTGATGACAAATTTCAAAGTTTGGAAAATAACGCTGATGAGAAATAACAAAAATTGGAAAATGGTTTCGAGAAAAAAACAGAAAATAAAAGAAAATGCCAATTTACTACAGCAAAGTGGACCATCACGTCGAGAGGCTTGCGCATTTGTCGTATGCAGATTCAACGAGTGATTTCATAGAAAAGTGCAAGATCGAAGCTTTTGTTGATGGCATACGCGATCAGGAGACAAAACGTGCAACAGTGATTACGCCCAAGGTAACATTTA
Source organism: Dryomyza anilis (assembly GCA_951804985.1). Classification (NCBI taxonomy): domain Eukaryota; kingdom Metazoa; phylum Arthropoda; class Insecta; order Diptera; family Dryomyzidae; genus Dryomyza; species Dryomyza anilis. The sequence goes on along the minus strand of OX638135.1, from coordinate 28,945,246 downwards.
CGGAAACGGTTACCATAGCTCTAACACAGGAGACAGCAAATGCGTTGTGCCGATCGGCTCCAAAGGCGCGTAGAATTGATGTGGAGAACGATGATTTATTTCAAGTAGTGTGCCAAGCAGTTAAAGCAGGCGTTAAAACCGAACACACATCAGCCAACAAAGATACGCAATTCAAAGGTAAATGTCACAACAGTGATACATATGGGCATATGGTACGCTCAATGAATCCATTTGCAAATGAACCCCGACATGAAGAAACCCAGGATCATGTCCAAAATAGCGTAAATTTCAATCAAGCTTTAAACTAAAACGAGTCAGATCTGCGGTGCACGATCTGACTCCCATAACCGATTGCCTCAGAATCTCCATTTCACAAATTGTTCGAAAGTCGAATAGTTTAACTGTCAAGGGGCTAATTGATTGTGTAGCATATATGGGAACGTTGGATACAGGAGCTTCACACTCAATTATAAGAAGTAACCTTGTTAGGGACGAAATGGAGCCGCTTATCGGAATAAGATTGCAAACAGCGACAGGTGACGAGGCTCCAATCAGAGGAAAAATTACCAAGGAAATCACTATTGGCACTACGACAGTTAAGCATGATTTTATAGTGGCGGAAATAGTAGACGAAATAATACTTGTCATGGACTTCATGATAAGAAACGGTTTCACACTAGATTTAACAAGAAAAAGTTTGAGTTATGCCAACACGGAGATCCAACTAAACATTGATTGCGACCAGAGCCCGAAAATTAAACAAGTTATTGCTCATAAAAATAGAAAAATACCACCTAATTCAGAAGCAATTGTTTGGGCGAAATTAAATGGAGATTGTGGGATAAGCAAGTTGTGGGTTATAGAAGCGAATGATGAGCAAATGAGCAGAAGTAATATTGTTGTCGGAAGAACATTAGTAGAAGCGATAAAAGACAAAATTGTTCCAATAAGAGTTCTCAACTTGGAAAACTCGTCCAAATTAATTAAAAAGGGAACAGTGATAGGCCAGTGTCAAGAGGCATCAGCGATAATAAATTGTGAAGCAAGTCAATCAAAAATCAACAATACACCGCAAATAGATAATAAATCTGCTCAAACTTTTATAAAAGAGTGGACCATGGATTTGACTGCCAAAGAAAAGGGTAAAGTACTACAACTAATTGATAAACACTGGTTTGTATTCGCTACTGAAGGCCAATACGACTGAAGAACTTCCATCGTAAAACATCGAATAGACACTTGTGACTTTAAACCAATTCGTCAAGCACCGAGAAGAGTACCACTTGCCAAACGTGATGAAGTGTCACATTTAGTCGAAGAGATGGACAAAAATGGAGTCGTGGAACCATTAGAAAGCCCATGGAGCTCACCAGTGGTGTTGGTTAAAAAGAAGGATGGTAGTACGCGGTTTTGCGTTGATTACCGAAAGTTAAATGATGTAACCAAGAAGGATAGCTATCCATTGCCTAGAATCGACGAACCTCTCTAATGCAATATGGTTGTCTACGTTAGACTTGCAAAGCGGTTACTGGCAGGTAGAAATCGATAAGAACGATCGAGAGAAGACTGCATTCAGTGCTGGCGATGGACTATGGCAATTTCTGGTAATGCCATTTGGACTGTGCAATGACCCAGCTACATTCGAGCGGTTAATGGAGCACGTATTAAAAGGTTTACACTGGAAAACATGCCTGGTATATCTTGATGACATAATTGTTATGGGCAAGGATTTCAACGAACATCTAAGAAATCTAGAAGAAGTTTTCCTTCGATTGGAAAGTGCGGGACTGAAACTTATCCCAAAGAAATGTTCACTTTTTAAGAAAGAAGTCAAATATCTGGGTCATCGAGTTCCAACAGAAGGTGTACATACCGACGAGGATAAAATAGTTGCCGTAAAAGAGTGGCCCAGACCACAGAATCTACATGACCTTCGAAGCTTCTTGGGGCTATGTACATACTACAGGCGATTTTTTCCAGGTTTTGCCAATGTTGCTAGCAGTCTTCACGAATTGACAAGAAAGAACCGCGCATTTCAATGGGGTGATGATCAAGAAAGGGCGTTTTTGAAATTAAAAGATCTACTGTACTCAGCACCAATTCTGGCGTATCCAATTCCAGGTGAGAAATTTATACTAGATACGGATGCAAGCGGATACGGAATAGGCGGAGTTCTCTCTCAAGTGATCAATGGGCTAGAAAAAGTGATCGCATACTACAGTAAAACATTGTCCAAGCCCGAGCGAAATTACTGTGTCACCAGGAGGGAGCTTCTTGCTGTAATTGAGAGTGTGAAAAATGTCAATAAGTATCTGTACGGACAACAGTTTCACATAAGAACCGATCACGCAGCACTACGATGGTTACTTCAGTTCAAAGATCCGGAAGGTCAAATTGCGCGTTGGATAGAGCGATTGCAGAGCTACGATTTCTCAATCGAACATCGTAAAGGAGGAAATCATGGAAATGCAGATGGTCTGTCACGACGCCCATGTAAACTAGAATGCAGACATTGTTCAAGAGCGGAAGGAAAAGAAAACATAATTGACATTCGTTTGCTAAATGTTTTGCCCGATGAAAAATGTACTCCGGAACAAATTCAAATTGATCAAAAGAGTGATCCCGATCTCACAAAAATCATGATGTTCCAGGAACAGCAAAGAAAACCGTTATGGGAAAATATAGCTGCCGACAGTGCCATAACTAAAGCTTACTGGGCACAGTGGCAGAGCTTAAAGCTACAAGATGGTTGCTTATATCGTGTATGGGAAAATGAAGATGGCACATCCGCTCGAAGTTTGATTGTTGTTCCCAAGTCAAAAATAAAAGAGATATTAGCGGAATACCATGGTGGATCTAGTGGTGGTCATTTGGGCATTAATAAAACGGTCGAGAAGGTAAAGAAACGTTTTTATTGGATTGGATGCCAAGAGTCAGTCGCAGATTGGATTCGCAGTTGCCCACAATGTGTACCAGCAAAAGGACCAACAGTCAGAAGTCGCGGCAGGATGCATCAATACAACGTGGGAGCACCATTCGAGCGTATTGCCATGGATGTCGCCGGGCCGTTTCCAATCAGTGATGCGGGGAATAAGTATGTGCTTGTCGTCATTGACTACTTCAGCAAGTGGCCTGAAGTGTATCCCATGCCGAATCAAGAAGCCACAACAGTTGCGGATGCATTAGTTAACAACTGGGTAAGCCGTTTTGGAGTACCGTTGGAATTGCATTCAGATCAAGGAAGAAATTTTGAGTCTGATGTATTTAAAGAAGTATGCAAAGTCCTCAACATACACAAAACACGAACAACGCCTTTGCACCCGCAATCAGACGGCATGGTGGAGAGATTCAATCGGACTTTGGAAGAGTATCTCAGAAAAGTGGTTGATAAAAATCAAAAAGATTGGGATACACACATACCACTATTCCTCATGGCTTATCGATCGGCGGTTCATGATACCACAGCCGCTTCACCATCTCAAATTGTTTTTGGAACAGACTTAAGATTACCTGCGGATTTAAAGTTTGGTGCGAGTCCTTCAGCTGGAATTCCTGTACACAATTATGTTTTCAGAAAAAGTGAAGAAATGAACGAAGTGCATCAGTTTGTAAGACAACGTACACAATTTGCGAGTGATAAGATGAAGGCCAGATACGACTTGCGCACAAATTCAGAGGGATTTGCGGAAGGACAACTTGTTTTGCTATATAATCCACAAAGGAAGAAAGGCTTATCCCCTAAGCTACAAACACACTGGGAAGGACCATACAAGATAATTAAAAGAATTAACGATGTCGTGTATCGGATTCAGAATACTGCAGGCGTTAGAAGAAAGATGAAAGTGGTACATTTAGAAAGGTTGGCGCCGTATAGAGAGAGAGAGGAATAACATCTGTTCGGGACGAACAGATTTAGGTGGAGGGCAGTGTTACGAAAAGATGTAATTTGCCCCATAGTGCAAGCAATCAACAATAATTAATGAGACGCAAGACAATTCAGCGCACTAAGCATGTGTTAGAAAGAGACGGAAGATCATTCAGCGCACTGAGGCAGTGTGCGAGAAAGAGATGGAAGATCAGCGCATTAAAACACATGAGTGCGAATGAGATGCCAATAGCATGCGTCATTCACGAAACGAGTAGAAGGTTCTCGAAACAAGTCGAAGCTTGTCGAAACGTGTCGAACTGATGCCTGCGTATATAAGGCCGCGCATCTGAGGCACTGTACTTCAGTTGTGATTTAATAGTGAACTAGTGCGTCTCGTGAGTGAACATTGTAAAGATAAATTGTAGTAATTCAGCAGTTGATATAAGTGATAATTCTTTAAATTGTTATTTAAATTAATAAAGTTAATTAATACTAGTTGAAATAATACTAGTTAAAACCAAATATAAGTGCGTTTTTATTTTGTACACAATCAAGCGATATGAACTCGTAGAACAGTTTTCCGTAGACTTAATTTTCGTAACAGTATGTAGTGTAATTGTTCCCAGTATACCACGACTCGAAGCCTCCAGTTTATCGAACAATTCTCGAAGTGGCTTCGAGAAAAAAAATCGTTCTCGTTATTATATCGAAACTAATTTTTAATGATTTTTGTATTCAATTGTTTAGAAGTTTTCTGAAATGTCTACGAGAAAAAAACATTGATGTCGTTGTTATATAAAAAACTAATTTTTAAAGATTTTCGCATTCAGTTGTACCTCCTTTCGGGTACATTTATACTTTCGTCTGCTGGATCCGAACAGTTGGAATACCCTTTTGCGTTCAAGTAATGTCGGTGTCCGCAAGAGTTAGGTCAATTTCATTATTATAAAAGCAACGATTTTCGTTTCTTTGTTAATAAATGTTAGAACTCATGATTGCGACTCATTTCCGATTTTAAAAATAAGGTCACCAGGTGTCCAGTGACCTTTTCTTTATGGCTGTATTTACTTTTGTTTAAATATAAATAGAGTGGACATTATTTTTTTATATTTTTATGTTAATTTCACTTTATTTCATTAAAAATAAATGTATGAAAATAGTGAGCTTTGAATTTTCATTTTTTATTTATTTTTGTTTTCGATGTCAGAAATATTTTCGTACAGAAATAAAAAAAAATGTAAACACATGCTAAGTTCGTAGACTCATTTTCGAAAATTATTTAGTTTAAATTAAAATTGAATATGAAAATAATATACGACAAATTAATATAGAGTACCCAGTAGGAGCAACTAATAGAAAATAAAATGCAATGTAAAATGATGATGGTTAGTAATTGTGTTACGAAATTAAATTCAATAGAATAAAAAAATATATTAATGCGATGGTGCGGACCATGATGAGAGAAGGACGTAAAGAGTTTTTCAATAAGAGCGCTACAAAAGTAGAGCGACAGGGACAGAAAACGACGCCATATTTCTTGCCGCCCTTTTGACATTTCTCTTCAGTAAGGTTTGCCATTTTATGATGGAAAGATATACGAGCCAACAACGAATCAAAATTATTAAAATTTACTACCGAATTTCAAATTCGTATATCTTTCCATCATGAAATGGCAAACCTTACTGAAGAGAAATGTCAAAAGAAATATGGCGTCGTTTGCTGTCCCTGTCGCTCTACTTTTGTAGCGTCCCTGTTAAAAAACCCTTTAATAAAAAAATAGAGAGATAGAGATAGGTAAAGAAATTTATTTTTGATTTTTTCGTTTTTTTTTATTGTCATTGCGGATGACATATAGATGACACATTTATTTAAACCAATCAGAAAGCCCCATTCTGTCGTCAAGAGCTTCTAGAACGGTTCGATTCTGACCTTCATTATATCGGTTCGATATCGCCCGACCGTTTTGGTAGGAATTTTCCTATATTATCATTGAGAGAAATGGCTTCGATATCGGAAAAATTCTTCGACATTTCGCCACATTTTCATTGCGATATCGAAACAGTTTGGTATACTGGGTTACCAAAGAAATGTTATTTGAACTAACAAAAACTGATCCTCGATAAAAACGGTAAGTGTCCCAGCAAGAACACTTCCGGTCATATGAGCAGTAATATTATAAGTATAAAAACTGAAAGTTTCAGTAAAAGTTTCAATAACATTGCGTCGGTATAAAATTGACCGAAATTTTTGTGTGCGTGTGAATTTTTATCTCTTTCTCGCTCATCTGAAATGAGATACAATTGAATATATGTTTATCACTGTTGGTAATAAGTGACGATTAAATTACTTGTAAATTTACGAAATATTTTACGTAACATAAACTGTTTTAATTTTGAGGTTAAATATTACGTTTGCAATAGTAGCCGCTACAGCAGGAGTTGAAAAAAATGTTACTTAAATTATAAACAATTGATAAACACTAAAAGAAAGTATATTGAAAAGAGTATTTGTATATATTGTATATATTTGTATTTATCTATTTATATTATAGATATCATCAAAGTGGAAGGCTCATCTGCTTTAAACAAATGCATGGAAGGAAGCAAAACAACGGCACACAAAAGTAGTTTTAATAGACAATTTTGTAATGCAAACATGTTGAAGGTAATGCGCATTATATTCAACGCAATAAAAATGAAAACTATAGAATTTTGAGTTTTTTGGTTTTATTTGGTCTAATTTTGGTTAGTTTACTATTAAATTAACCGTCAAAATAAAAAATGGTGGCAAACCGACGCGCAAAAAATATTAGTTTTCATTGCTAGTAAAATTACGGGTCATATATCTATCATTGATCCTGCAGGGATGCATTTCAAATTATTTATGTATGAGTGAGAGAATATAATATTGTCTTTGTGTTGGAGTTTTGGTAAGGCATGTCTTGTTGGGGTTAGATTAAAATGATTTTTACTAAATTTGTTTGTTACATTATGGTTTATTATGATGCAACAAAAACTGAATTATGATTTTTTTTAACTTGATAAAAAGAAATCTCAAGGGTCTAATACAAAATGTCAATGTTATTATTTTTTGAATAATTTTGATAAATTGTCTGTAAATTGAATATAATATTATTCGACTAAGATATAAATTGTAGAAGATACAAATAAACAGTAGTTTCTATCTACTTTTATAAAATTCATTTTGAAAACATCCTGTATATCATTCGGTGTTCCAGATACATCCCATCTTTGTAACATTTTTTTTTCATGAAATTAACCAAGGAATCAGTGAACAAAATATTTGCATCCTGATGCGGACCACCCTGTGTATGTAAAACTCTATATTACTTATAATCTTCATAGGCATATCGACATCAAGAATAATAGAATAATAAGATTACGCATTGCGCATGTGCACCCTGTATTGCTGACGTCAAAAAGTATGGAATGTCAAGTAAAGGAAATTTAAATTTAGACATTACAAATATTTATTTCATTGAAAAAATATTTTTTTTTTTTACATTTTTGCTGAAAAAAATTGGTGGGAAGCAGGCTTCCGGCTGTTTTCTTAGTGGGTGAATCAACTATAGTGCTGATCAAGACATTGCTGTACATGGTCATGGGTGGATGGCAGTTTATTTAAAATTCAAATCTAAAATATATACACAAATGCTGTTGAATTATTTTGTTTTTAGAGCATTTCGATGGTGTTTTCTTATCTTTTAGTTTTGATGGCCGATTCAGTGCAGTTTTGCACACATATTTATTAATAACACGCAATTTTTTCAAAAATAATTCAAATGTTTTGTTTTTTTTTACAAAAACGTTCTGACACAATGAAAAAATTACAGTTGTCAAAAAACTTCTACGTACATGCGCAGAATATTCAAGTTTTGAACAACGTTCTGCGCAATCTTTGTTTCTATTATTCTTGTATCGACATACTCAGCAGTAAAAACGTTAATAAAAAAAATATATATTTTCATTATTTTTACATATATTCGCCTTCAAGTATCATATAATACCAATATATATTTTTATAGTATTAAAATGCACGCACAGAAAAACATGATCACCACAATCATGTTTTGACGGCATCATTCAATGACTTGAATTATTATTGCTACAATCATGTTCCATATTGAGCCATGATTATATCAATCATGTACCTCTCAGAGCTCTTTCTCTCTCTGTTTGTGATCTCTCTATATTTTTCTCATTTCGCTCGGAGTCTCTTTTAGTCATTTTCGACTTTGCATTGAAGGAACAGCGCAACCGTGCCGTTGCTTTTATTTTGCGTGTTCGTTGTTATTCGCAGCATTTATTCCGTTCTGGATTTAAAACCAAAGTTTATTAGTTGAATTGTTACCAACACGCATTCCTGAAATTATAATATTTCTTATATACGTAAAAATGAACACAATATTTTTATCATAAATAATACCGACCTTTCTGACCTTTCTTGACAAAGTGTAGTGTAACACTGAATCTGCAAAAAATACTCTCTGCACAGTTGAGAACTTTTCTCATAATTTTAATCATAGTATGGTTATATCAATCATTCATTGAGGCAACATGATTTCTGGAACCATTGCATGATTGTAACAAACAATCATTCATTTTTAAATAACATTTTTGCTACAATCGTTGGGCCTGATTCCGTTTCCGCGTTCGATCCGCTGTGAACTTATAAATTTGAAATATTCAATCCGCTATCGAAAATGTTTGAGTTGTGTCACGGAAGAAAAAAAAAATTGTCGACTCGAATAAAAATTTGAATCATTCATTCCGTGACGTCGAACTTATCTGTCGGATTTGCTCCGTAGACATTTTATTGCGGTTAGAGTAAATTTATTGAAAATAACTTAAAATATGCAAGTGTTTTTAATCGTATATTAAAGTTTTAGTAAGTGATTAATTTTACAGGAATAAGAAAAATGTCCTGACATCGCTAGAGGCTCGACGACGTCAAAATCTCCTGTAGCTACCTGCAGCGTGTAGGGCTGAAAAGTCAGCCGCTTAATACCCAATCGCGAGGTGACTCTATCCACCTAAAGATGCAGATTCACGCCCCTAAAAGTGGTAACAAAATTGTGCGCCCTTTGGATAAATTGAAAACTGACCAAGGTCTCAACTGTTTTTTTTTTTGTTTTTAGAAACGTCGGAAACTTTTAGCAGATGCGATGTAGAAAAAATGTAAAAATTACAACAAAATAAAAATGATAAACTTATTTTTGTAAATGTATTTATATTAAAAGAAGACATGGCGATTTTTGCATGCCTTCCGAAAAGTTCGATCGTAATTGCTATCCGTAGCGGATTGCTTTCCGTGTGGAATCAACAATCAGGCCCATTGACTATTCCAATCATTGAATTAAATCATTCTATGATTCTGGAAATCATTAAATAAATAACAGAATCATTTAAAAAAATTGGGTATGATGGTTGCAATCATATATGACCTTAGAAATCATTCTGATTACCCAAGTATTGTTTTGTTGCAACAATCATGCTACGATCATGTTTTTTCTCTGCGTGCAACATATATTTCACGGCTTAAAATTGAATTACATTAAAGTATGTCACGTGATCAATTTCTTTTTATGTTATTTATGTTTATTGGATATTTAAGAGAAGTTATCGACACATTTTATATCTGTAGCAATATGACGAAAATGGGTGTGAACTATCTATGAAAAGTATATTTAAAAAGCGGCTAATAAACTATTTATGGTCGGGTAAAAATTTTGAAAATTCCATTTTAATATATAGTGAAGTATGTTCAAGATTCCAAAATTTCATCAAAGCAAACTAAAAAAAAAAAAATTATTCAACTTTAATCAGACTTACCTACGATTTGAATGGGATAAAAACGATTTTAAATGGGCTAAAAACATATAATCGCGATGCGCGACTTCTAAACGTTTTTCGATTTGGCCATTATTTTTTGTGAATTACTTTTTTAACGTGCTTAAACTTTTTAGGGGTCCCGTGTGAATTTCGAAAAACTCGTTTTTTGAACCACGCTGTAGGGTATTTATAGTCGGCTTAGACCGATTATAACTATCATAATTCCTACTACCCAATATGTCACAGGGTAAGCGTTTGAAAATATAATCATAATTGCTTTTAAGGTCTAGTGTGTTTTTCCAATCAATTTCAAATATAAAATAAGTGCTATTTATTAGCATACTCTCTATTTAAGAATGATTTGATAATAACATTACCAAGAAAGGGCAGAGAAAATTAGGAACTAAAATGTAGTGACGCTAAAAACAGAATGTTATAAACCCTTACAAAAAATATAACATAACAACGCGCGTTCAAATCTAATAGCTTACCCAAATATATTAGTGTTTGGACTTCTGTGAATCTTTTAAACAATATACCGACCGCAAACCTTTTTTATCAAGCTCCAGAATAGCATTCGAGAGCTTGAAACATACAAGCTTACAAAAAACACGTCTACCAAATTTTGGTTGCTGGCATCGATTTCCTGCAGCTGTTTTGACGCTCTGGCTCGAAGTCTACGATATTGGTTGGATGTCATAGAACGGACTAGCCGTAAGCTCTCTGCGTAAATTAAATAAAAAAATATACAAAACAAATCTTTTATACATTTTAATAATTTTTTATAAACTTTAAATGAAAACAAGTTGCAATAAATGCTATCGTGAAGTAGTTGAAGACGATTCTTTGCAACGGGTCGCCGGGTGCAAATTGTATTTTCACGCAAATGCGTCGACATTGAATTAAACTATTTAAAATTTATAAAAAACAATTCAAACATTTTCTGGTTGTGTAATTCATGATCGAGTGTATTAAATCTTGGTATTATGTCGAAATTATGTTCATTGTCTGAACAAATAAATATAATGGCTAAACCCATTACAAAGTTACAAAATAAAGAAATGAATTCAAATGTTTCAACAAATTTTGATCATGTTACAGCAGAATTGAGTGTACAGCAAGAGCAGCAATTGCAGTATCATGTTCCTCAACATTAACAACATTAACAACATTAACAACAGCAACATCAACAACAACATCATCAGCATCAAAAACAACAACAAAAGCAGCAACTACATATACATCAGCAACATCAACCACTTTTAAAGAGTGGCAACAATAGAAAGCAGCGGCAACATAATAATTGAATACTTTTTAAACAACAACAAAAGCAGCAGTTAAATGCGGCGAATACAGGCAGCGCTTGCACTAGCAGTAGGCTACGTGCAGTAGTCAGCAGGGTCAGTGTTCATGTGTCAAATTTACACAGAGATACCTCAACCTCTGATTTGACGACTCATGTTGCAGACACACTATCATTGAAATCAGACGAGGTTCAATGTTATCGCTTAACGAAGCGCGATGCAGATTTATCAGAAATCAAATCAATAAGTTTTTTTTTGCTTATTGTTCCGTGGAGTGCTGGTGAAAAAATTTTGTCACTCTCCAAAAAAACGACGAATGATAAAATACATGGTGCAGTAAATATTGCGCCGCTTTTAAACTATTTACCACACTGTTACCATCCAATGGTAATTTCATCTCTCCCACTATTTATTGAGGAGCAGCAATCTCTCTCAATATCGACATTAACACCGCAAGTGTTGCTTACGTCTACACCGTTCTATACATTTTGCAACATATTTCACTTCTTCTCCTTATTTTCATCGTGTGACGGAGCAACAACATAGTTCAACATTCTCTCAAACGCATCTGGCTTTCAATTGTCGATGTCACTTCATGAAAATGACATCGCTGCATTAACCGAGACATGACTGCACACGGACATCTTAAGTTTCGAATTTTTTGATGAATATAATTGCGTTCATCGATTGGATCGTTGTCCAATTACTACTGGTAGAAAAAGAGGAGGAGGTATTCTTCTTGCAGTAAGAACAGATCTGTACTGTGGAATAATTACTCTACCTATTATTTGTAGAGATGTGGAGGAGTTATGCATTGAAATACATTTCACACACAAGCATTAAGTTTATATCGTAATTTCATATATTTCTCCCAGGAGTGATATAAAACTATATCAAAACCATTTAGATAATATTAGTTATTTGATAGAAAAGTTAGATCATTATCACGAAATTATTATTAGGAGATTTTAACCTAAGTAATATTTTTTGGAATTTAGATGAGCAGAATTTATTACCATTTAATGTTATATCTGATATCGAATCCTTGGTTTCTAGTTTTTTCTGTCCAATGAATACCAACAAATAAATTCAATAAAGAATGATAATGGTCGAATTTTAGACTTAATTTTTACATCAAGCTATTTGAAAACATTGTGCGAATTAAGTCTGTCGCCTAGTTTTAATAATTGTTTACACCATAAAGTACTTAGTATTACTTTTGGGCTATATAATTTCGATTCCAATGAAAGTGGTTGTAATGACTTCGATAAAGTAAATTTCACTGCTATCAACGAATTTTTAAGAACTATTGATTGGTCAGTTTTAAATTAATTTTCTGAATCATTAGATATTTTTAATTTTATAAATGAAAATTCGGAAAGATTTGTTCCATCAAAATACAAGCTTTTAAAGAATAAACCGCCATGGTTCAATGCCAGATTATCAAATTTAAAAAATACCAAAAATAAATCGTTTAAAAAATATCAAACTACAAAATGTGAGTCTGATCGCTATCAATTCATACGTTTGCTGAATAAATTTGATTATTTACATACATTTTTTTATAAACTATACATTTATAAAACAGAAACAAAATTGAAATCAAATCCATCAGCTTTTTAGCATTTTATTAATACAAAAAGCAAAACCAATGGATTTCCATCTAGTTTGGAATATGATGGCAAAAAATCTAGCAATACAACAGAATCCTGTAATATGTTTGCTAAATTTTTTGAATCGGTTTATAAAATATGTAATACAAAAATGAACAGAGATTTCAATTCTCCGAATCAAGCTAGTTTTCAATTTTCCATTTCTGAATTAAAATCCAGTTCAAATTGCGAATATAATGATTTTCCATCAATCTTCTTTAAAAATTGTTCAATAAATGTTATTAAACCTTTAGCAATATTGTTTAATAAATGTGTAAAGAGTTGTACGTTCTTGGATGATTGGAATGTTTGTTTTATTGTTCCAATATTTAAATCGGGTAACCGAACTGATGTGAATAATTACAGAGCCATTGTTAAGCAAAAAACTTTAGCAAAGTTGATCAAAGTAAAAGCGTTATCAGTGACATGTTCAAATTTGACATAATTAACTAATCATATTGTCAATGCAATTGAACAGCATAATCAGTTAGATGTGATTTATACCGATTTTTCAAAAGCATTTGACAAAGCTGATCACACAATTTTATTACTTAAATTGAAAAAGTTAGGATTTTCCGAAAACTTATAACATTTTTTGAAAGTTTCTATATAAATCGAAAATTTAAAGTTAAAATTGGTTCTTGTTATTCTGAAATGCATGTTCTGCAATACCTCAGGGTACGCATTGTGGAACGTTATTGTTTATAATGTTCATTAATGATTTGCAAATAAAATATTCAAAATGTTTGATTTTTGCAGATGATGTAAAATTGTTTCTTAAAGTTAATCATATGTATGCTTCAAATTACAACATGATTTAGCAATGCTGAATGCATGGTGTTACTCAAAAAAATTAAATTTAAATGTTAATAAATGTTGTGTTTTATCTTACACAAAATCTAGCATTCCAAAAAATTTCACATACACTCTTAATAATTTAATTATAAATCGAAAATTTGAAAAAGTAAATTGTTCTGAGCTCTTAAATACATTTAATTTGTAGGTTCCACTTAGAGATTTAAGACATAATCGTTTATTTGTTGAGTCATTACATAGATTAAATTATGCTCTCAATGAACCTATTTCTAGATGAATTAGATTATGTAATAGTTTTTTTTATATTTAATTATATATATATATATTTTTGAATTGTAATTAGTCTGTAAGATGCAAATCAGTAGACTAAATAAGATGAAATGAATAATTGATTAAAAAATTCCCTTATTCTTGTCGTATATGATAATCCTTTTAATTTACTTATTTTGTCGGATTAAGTCAATATATAAAAGTAAAAAATAAATTTTAAATTAATCGTTGATTTCGAGTTGAAAATAAGGCTAAATCTTGATATGAAGTAAACGTTGAAATCAATTTAAGAATTAGTGTTGATATTGATTTGAGAATAAGGGAATTTTCAAGATAAGTTATGCTACCTGTTTTTAGAATTTTACAAGTAATGATTATTCTCTTGCTAAAATTCTGAAAGAATGCGTTTTTCATAATATCTAATGATTTCCTTAGTCTTTTATGAAAGTTATATGTAAAGGAAATGAAAATAATTAATTTCTAAATTATAAGCACATGAGAATACATGAATACTCCAGTTAAAGTAGCAGGTAAGTACATATTTTGAAATATCTAGTTATATGCATAAATTAAGTAATGAAAAGGTATTTATTAACAAATTAAAAAAATAACTATGACTAAAGAATTGTGGTACACAGAATGTTCATAAATGAAATGAACGACTTTAATTAATTCATAATATATGGGCCATTCCACACCAAATCGACAAAAAAAGTCAAATTTGAGATTTTACCTTTTCGATTTTAATGAAATTTTGGCAACTGATAAAGGGTATCGAGACATGCACTAACCATTTTTTTCCGACCACTACTTCCAGAGATACAATGGCTCAAAGTTGGAAAAAAGGGCAAAAAATCACTTTTGTATGGTTGTTCACATTTAAATATCTCTTGAACTAGAAATGTTAGACACTCTGTTATTTACTCGTTTTCAAGCTAATAGAACAAGCTTTTAGAAAAATAAAAATTAAAATAAATTTTAAACGTTAACATGTGGCTCGTGGTCATTATATTTGCACTTCAAAATTGTGGTCCTTAAAAAGGACCCTTTTTAAAATTCTGAAAAAAAATCCTAAACTTTCGTCAATTTATTATTAATGTTCATGCAAAATTTCAAGATGGTATTTTGATGGCATCATATTTTAAAAAAATAATTTTCTTAATTTTTTCAATATTTTTTGTATTGAAAAAATATATTTTTTCAAAAGTAAAATTTGCAATAATTGTGTATTGCAAATGTATTTGTAACTCTAATTTCGAAACTTGCATCAGTTTCATCAAATTGTCTCTAGTTTTTGAGATATATACCATTTTTCAAAAATAGTAGAAACTGTATCCCAAAATCAGTATCTCAAAAACTAGATTCAATACAGGGGCGGATCCAAAAGTATGATTTGGGGGTGATTGGTTTTTTTGCGCCTTTTTCCAATTTTTTCTAAAATGCGCCCCAAAAATGTATTTTGCGCCCTTTTTTTATATTTTTTCATCAAATACAGTGAATAATGAATTATACACAACTGTACTTCTTTAAACCAACTTTTTTTTCTTTAAATCAACCGTTTTATTTGCTTAAAAAACAAAAAAAATGTAGGGTGCGGTCGGATCCGTGGTACCCTAGAAAAAACGATATCCGGTGCATCTACATATTTGATCATATAGGTACTCAAATGAAAGGTAATAATGCTACATTTGTAATTATATGGTTTATTTATTATTTATTTTTATGATCTAATAACCATAGCGATTAGGATTTGTAATTATGTAAAAAATAAAATTAAAATGAAATGCTGATTGTTGAGAAAAATATTTAATTAATTATCAAAATGACTAAGAAAATTTTGAAATGAATAGGTAACGATGAAACGCTTTTTTAAAATTTTCTAGAAGTGGCCCAACAGTTAATTATAATATTTCGTTGGCAAGTTATATCGAAGAAGCGCCGTAGGTGAAATTTTTTTATAAAGTAGCGTCACTGCTTTTATGGGAGACGGACGTGTCGTGTCGTCCCCCAGTATTTAAACGTTTTCCGTCCGTCGTTTTATATGTTTAAAAATGTGCCGCCAAACTAAACAACATCAACCAACCAAACAAATAACAAATTTAACTAAATAACTACATTCGTCGTGGACAATAAAAAACATTATTAAAAATAAAAAAATAAATTAAAAATAAAATAGAAATACAAAAATCACAACAACAATAATAGAGCAGAACCGGTTTTCGCTGCCTGTGACTTGCTGCACTCTGCACTCGCCGTTTTTTTTTTCATTGCAATTGCTAGCGCAAAGGGCCTTTCTATGCTCTCTGCTGCAATTGCTCAGGTTTGTTGATTGTTTTCCGTCCCTCCTCCATCCTACTCCGCGCTAACTGCGCGCATAGTTGAGTCTGCAAGAGTGCGTAACGAAGACGGTGGCCAAGGCATAACACTGACCACTGTTTAGCTTACGCTCTCATCTGTTCGTCTCAGCTGTGCCCGCTATTAGTATGTTTGTATGTTTTAAATTCACCCAGTAGCAAAAATGTCGCAAAACTTTCGTATAGATTTTTGCAACGTTCGTGGACTGAGGTCGAATTTTTCCTCTGTGTATGCACATGTGTCTGCCTATAGGCCACATATAATGGCATTAGGTGAAACCCAGGTTAGTGAGGGTGCAGATCCGCTGGATTTTTAGATACCAGGGTACCACCTACTGCCATTATTCTCTGCCCATAGGGGTCTCACCCTTTTTATTCGAAGTGACGTTGCGTACCAGCACCAGCAGCAACATAGTGTTTCGGACAATGAATTTAATTCTATGTGGATTAAATTCAAAATCTTGCAACATATCATGCAATTGTGTTTTATTTATAGGAGTCCGAATCTAGATAGGGTTTCTACCTGTAACAAGTTAGATGCACTATCAGATTCGATCTGAAATATTTTGGAACAGTTTCCAGGCAGTGAAATTGTTGTTGCTGGTGACTTTAATGTGCACAACGCCACTTGGTTGAGCCACTCGGGTCTATCAACACAGGAGGATTGTTATGTTGAGCTGTTTGCCGAGTGCAATCAACTCACGCAACTGGTGAAGTAGCCGACGTACCTCCCACGCGTCGGCGGGCAGAGCCAAAAAGTCCTAGACCTTTTTCTGACTTCGCATCATGAAAAATATGATGTAAAAGTCCTTGGACCTCTTGGTAATTCCGACCACTGTATTGTTTCCGCTGCATTTTCGTATTCTAGTTTACGCGTCTCTTCGATTAAAGCCCCGAAGAGAACTGTATGGCTTTACGAAAAAGCAAATTGGGTTGCGTTAAATGATTTTTTTTCGCAACTTTAATTGGAAATTGTGTTTCGCAGATAGAGACATAAATGCTGCGGCCTTAATGGTACACAATATTATTTTATTGGGTATGCGGTCCTTCATACCTTCTAAAAAGATTAGCATTAAACCCAAGGACCACTCTTGGTTTAATGAGACTTGCAGGATTGCAGTCAGGTCGAAAGAGGAAGCCTTTCAGAATTGGCGTTCTAATAAGAATGCTGATACTGAAAGACTTCGCATACAGGCTAGGAATCGCTGTAATGCCGTGATCGTGAGTGAAAAGTTTCTACACGAACAAAACGCGCGCAAAAAGGTCCTTCTCTACCATAGAGGTAGTAAAAATGTCTGGTCATTTGTTAAAAGGGGGAAGAATCAGACGACATCGTCTACTCCAACCCTTGTTATGAATGGCCAGACCTTCACTGACCCGGTTGATAAAGCTAATCTCTTGGCTGAATTATTTGCAAATAATTCAACGCTCCCAGATAGCAATCAACCACTGCCCGTCGTTGAATTTGTTTCTTCTGCAATGCCGGAGATACATTTTCGAACTCGGGCTGTTAAAAAGGTTTTAGCAAATCTCAATATTAACAAAGCCTCCGGGCCTGATGGCATATCTGCCCATGTGTTGAAGAAGTGTGCGTCAACGCTGGCTTGTCCATTGCGTAACCTTTTCAACATCTCCTACACGACAGGAGTTTTTCCATCTTGTTGGAAGGTTGCCAATGTCCAGCCAGTTCCGAAAAAGGGTGAGGCTACGAACCCTGCTAATTACCGACCCATTGCAATATGCTCTGCGCTATGCAAGGTAATGGAAAGCGTAATAAACTTTCACCTTGTGAACTATCTGGAGCGAAACGAATTACTTAGTGACCGGCAATATGGTTTCCGTAGGACCAGGTCCACCGGTGACTTGATGGCGGTCCTCTCCGAAAAGTGGAATAATTGTATTCATCTTTTCGGGGAGAGTAAGGTGGTTGCTCTTGATATTTCCAAGGCTTTTGATCGAGTGTGGCATGAAGCCCTGGTATCAAAACTTATTGCATATGGTGTCGGTAATTCTTTTACTCAATGGATATCGAGTTTTCTCCAGGGTCGTTCAATACGAGTTGCGATGAATGGTGTTTTCTCAGAACAACATTCCATCAATTCTGGAGTCCCGCAGGGTTCTGTCCTATCCCCGTCCCTATTTCTGGTTTTTATCAATGACCTTCTGTCATCGACCCAGAACCCAATCCATTCCTTTGCAGATGACAGTAACATTTGTCACTCATATTCGTTCAACAAGCGCCCAAACTCTTTGGAGATTGAGAGTAAAAGGCGCACAATGAATGATACACTCAATAATGACCTTAAAACAATCTCCGAGTGGGGTCTTGCAAATAGAGTTGATTTTAATGCTAGCAAGACCCAATGTTGTCTGTTATCTCACAAAAGAATGGATTCACCCCTCCCTCCCCTCCATATGGACTCTGTGGATATTGCGCAGTCAGCTGCTCTTGACGTTCTGGGTATATCAATTCAATGTGACCTCCGTTGGAGTGATCACATATTTGATGTGTCGAAAGAAGCGGCCAAGTGCCTTGGTTTTTTGAAACGGTGTAAGACATACTTCACTCCCGCTGACTTGCGCATTGTCTATACCACCTATATTCGGCCTAAGATGGAATACAATTCGCACATATGGGCAGGGGCTTCAAAATCTTCATTGGAGTTCCTGGATCGAATCCAACAACGTGCAATATATTTAATAGGGGATGAAAATATTTCATCCTCTATTGGTTCTCTTGAGCACCGAAGGACCGTAGGGTGTGTAAGCCTGTTTTATAGGTATTACAATGGTAAGTGTTCGAGGGAAATACATGGCCTGATTCCACCAGGTCGTGTATTCTCTCGTTCGACTCGGGCATCGAACCAAGCCCACCCCTTCGTAGTTCACTCGGTTCTCAACAGAACCACGCATTACAGAGATAATTCGTTCTTAAGTCGCACGATACGTTTGTGGAACAATCTCCCTGCCTCAGTTTTTCCCGACATTTTTAATATTGGGAAATTTAAAGCAAACATCCACCGACACTACTCCATCTTTCCTCTTCCCTTTAACCTATAATCCTTTCTTACGATCAACACTGTGCATTGCACGAATAGGGGGTATCCCCTGAGCGTTGGTTAATTTGTAAAAAAAAAAAAAAAAAAAAAAAAAACTATTTACCACACAGTTACCATCCAATGGTAATTTCATCTCTCCCACTATTTATTGAGGAGCAGCAATCTCTCTCAATATCGACATTAACACCGCAAGTGTTGCTTACGTCTACACCGTCGCTGCGCAACCAAGCGCGCCCTCATTGTTCTATAGATTTTGCAACATATTTCACTTCTTCTCCTTATTTTCATCGTGTGACGGAGCAACAACATAGTTCAACATTCTCTCAAACGCATCTGGCTTTCAATTGTCGATGTCACTTCATGAAAATGACATCGCTGCATTAACCGAGACATGACTGCACACGGACATCTTAAGTTTCGAATTTTTTGATGAATATAATTGCGTTCATCGATTGGATCGTTGTCCAATTACTACTGGTAGAAAAAGAGGAGGAGGTATTCTTCTTGCAGTAAGAACAGATCTGTACTGTGGAATAATTACTCTACCTATTATTTGTAGAGATGTGGAGGAGTTATGCATTGAAATACATTTTACACACAAGCATTAAGTTTATATCGTAATTTCATATATTTCTCCCAGGAGTGATATAAAACTATATCAAAACCATTTAGATAATATTAGTTATTTGATAGAAAAGTTAGATCATTATCACGAAATTATTATTAGGAGATTTTAACCTAAGTAATATTTTTTGGAATTTAGATGAGCAGAATTTATTACCATTTAATGTTATATCTGATATCGAATCCTTGGTTTCTAGTTTTTTCTGTCCAATGAATACCAACAAATAAATTCAATAAAGAATGATAATGGTCGAATTTTAGACTTAATTTTTACATCAAGCTATTTGAAAACATTGTGCGAATTAAGTCTGTCGCCTAGTTTTAATAATTGTTTACACCATAAAGTACTTAGTATTACTTTTGGGCTATATAATTTCGATTCCAATGAAAGTGGTTGTAATGACTTCGATAAAGTAAATTTCACTGCTATCAACGAATTTTTAAGAACTATTGATTGGTCAGTTTTAAATTAATTTTCTGAATCATTAGATATTTTTAATTTTATAAATGAAAATTCGGAAAGATTTGTTCCATCAAAATACAAGCTTTTAAAGAATAAACCGCCATGGTTCAATGCCAGATTATCAAATTTAAAAAATACCAAAAATAAATCGTTTAAAAAATATCAAACTACAAAATGTGAGTCTGATCGCTATCAATTCATACGTTTGCTGAATAAATTTGATTATTTACATACATTTTTTTATAAACTATACATTTATAAAACAGAAACAAAATTGAAATCAAATCCATCAGCTTTTTAGCATTTTATTAATACAAAAAGCAAAACCAATGGATTTCCATCTAGTTTGGAATATGATGGCAAAAAATCTAGCAATACAACAGAATCCTGTAATATGTTTGCTAAATTTTTTGAATCGGTTTATAAAATATGTAATACAAAAATGAACAGAGATTTCAATTCTCCGAATCAAGCTAGTTTTCAATTTTCCATTTCTGAATTAAAATCCAGTTCAAATTGCGAATATAATGATTTTCCATCAATCTTCTTTAAAAATTGTTCAATAAATGTTATTAAACCTTTAGCAATATTGTTTAATAAATGTGTAAAGAGTTGTACGTTCTTGGATGATTGGAATGTTTGTTTTATTGTTCCAATATTTAAATCGGGTAACCGAACTGATGTGAATAATTACAGAGCCATTGTTAAGCAAAAAACTTTAGCAAAGTTGATCAAAGTAAAAGCGTTATCAGTGACATGTTCAAATTTGACATAATTAACTAATCATATTGTCAATGCAATGGAACAGCATAATCAGTTAGATGTGATTTATACCGATTTTTCAAAAGCATTTGACAAAGCTGATCACACAATTTTATTACTTAAATTGAAAAAGTTAGGATTTTCCGAACAACTTATAACATTTTTTGAAAGTTTCTATATAAATCGAAAATTTAAAGTTAAAATTGGTTCTTGTTATTCTGAAATGCATGTTCTGCAATACCTCAGGGTACGCATTGTGGAACGTTATTGTTTATAATGTTCATTAATGATTTGCAAATAAAATATTCAAAATGTTTGATTTTTGCAGATGATGTAAAATTGTTTCTTAAAGTTAATCATATGTATGCTTCAAATTACAACATGATTTAGCAATGCTGAATGCATGGTGTTACTCAAAAAAATTAAATTTAAATGTTAATAAATGTTGTGTTTTATCTTACACAAAATCTAGCATTCCAAAAAATTTCACATACACTCTTAATAATTTAATTATAAATCGAAAATTTGAAAAAGTAAATTGTTCTGAGCTCTTAAATACATTTAATTTGTAGGTTTCACTTAGAGATTTAAGACATAATCGTTTATTTGTTGAGTCATTACATAGATTAAATTATGCTCTCAATGAACCTATTTCTAGATGAATTAGATTATGTAATAGTTTTTTTTATATTTAATTATATATATATATATTTTTGAATTGTAATTAGTCTGTAAGATGCAAATCAGTAGACTAAATAAGATGAAATGAATAATTGATTAAAAAATTCCCTTATTCTTGTCGTATATGATAATCCTTTTAATTTACTTATTTTGTCGGATTAAGTCAATATATAAAAGTAAAAAATAAATTTTAAATTAATCGTTGATTTCGAGTTGAAAATAAGGCTAAATCTTGATATGAAGTAAACGTTGAAATCAATTTAAGAATTAGTGTTGATATTGATTTGAGAATAAGGGAATTTTCAAGATAAGTTATGCTACCTGTTTTTAGAATTTTACAAGTAATGATTATTCTCTTGCTAAAATTCTGAAAGAATGCGTTTTTCATAATATCTAATGATTTCCTTAGTCTTTTATGAAAGTTATATGTAAAGGAAATGAAAATAATTAATTTCTAAATTATAAGCACATGAGAATACATGAATACTCCAGTTAAAGTAGCAGGTAAGTACATATTTTGAAATATCTAGTTATATGCATAAATTAAGTAATGAAAAGGTATTTATTAACAAATTAAAAAAATAACTATGACTAAAGAATTGTGGTACACAGAATGTTCATAAATGAAATGAACGACTTTAATTAATTCATAATATATGGGCCATTCCACACCAAATCGACAAAAAAAGTCAAATTTGAGATTTTACCTTTTCGATTTTAATGAAATTTTGGCAACTGATAAAGGGTATCGAGACATGCACTAACCATTTTTTTCCGACCACTTCTTCCAGAGATACAATGGCTCAAAGTTGGAAAAAAGGGCAAAAAATCACTTTTGTATGGTTGTTCACATTTAAATATCTCTTGAACTAGAAATGTTAGACACTCTGTTATTTACTCGTTTTCAAGCTAATAGAACAAGCTTTTAGAAAAATAAAAATTAAAATAAATTTTAAACGTTAACATGTGGCTCGTGGTCATTATATTTGCACTTCAAAATTGTGGTCCTTAAAAAGGACCCTTTTTAAAATTCTGAAAAAAATCCTAAACTTTCGTCAATTTATTATTAATGTTCATGCAAAATTTCAAGATGGTATTTTGATGGCATCATATTTTAAAAAAATAATTTTCTTAATTTTTTCAATATTTTTTGTATTGAAAAAATATATTTTTTCAAAAGTAAAATTTGCAATAATTGTGTATTGCAAATGTATTTGTAACTCTAATTTCGAAACTTGCATCAGTTTCATCAAATTGTCTCTAGTTTTTGAGATATATACCATTTTTCAAAAATAGTAGAAACTGTATCCCAAAATCAGTATCTCAAAAACTAGATTCAATACAGGGGCGGATCCAGAAGTATGATTTGGGGGTGATTGGTTTTTTTGCGCCTTTTTCCAATTTTTTCTAAAATGCGCCCCAAAAATGTATTTTGCGCCCTTTTTTTATATTTTTTCATCAAATACAGTGAATAATGAAATATACACAACTGTACTTCTTTAAACCAACTTTTTTTTCTTTAAATCAACCGTTTTATTTGCTTAAAAAACAAAAAAAATGTAGGGTGCGGTCGGATCCGTGGTACCCTAGAAAAAACGATATCCGGTGCATCTACATATTTGATCATATAGGTACTCAAATGAAAGGTAATAATGCTACATTTGTAATTATATGGTTTATTTATTATTTATTTTTATGATCTAATAACCATAGCGATTAGGATTTGTAATTATGTAAAAACTAAAATTAAAATGAAATGCTGATTGTTGAGAAAAATATTTAATTAATTATCAAAATGACTAAGAAAATTTTGAAATGAATAGGTAACGCTGAAACGCTTTTTTAAAATTTTCTAGAAGTGGCCCAACAGTTAATTATAATATTTCGTTGGCAAGTTATATCGAAGAAGCGCCGTAGGTGACATTTTTTTTATAAAATATTAAATTTTTTATTTTTAAAAATAAAAACAAAAGTGTAGACTCCTGATTAAATTTATTTTCGTTTGGGTACACACACTTGTATCTATATATTATTCGTGTATAAAATAAACTCAGTTGTTAAAACTAAAAAGGGTCCTGAGGTTACTGGGGTTATCGGATCATGAACATAATAACATATTAATCGTGAGATCAATATCTTTCATTTCAGTATCTACATGTTCATATAGGTAGGTGTATAATGTTTCGATTTATCTGGGGTACCACAAGTCCGACCGAGTCCCTATTTAGTCTGGGACCCAAACAGAGGGGATAGTTTGAAGAAAAAATATTTCACTTCATCCGGTTATCTAAACTTCAGCCAAATTGTTTGTTGGTTTGGAGATTTTTTGGTAGGAGTAACGACTTTTTTTCCATATATATATCAAAAATAATAATAAATTTAGATTTTAATAAATATGTATCTAAAACAAAAATTATATTTGAATTTTGAAAATATTTATCAAAAATAATTATTTTTAACTTTAATAATATTAACTTTTATTTATATTTCTCAAATATAATTATTAAAATAATATTTTAAAATTTAACAGACCTATAAAAAAAATAAGACCATAAATTAAAAATGTTCATCGAATGTTATCTAATGGTACTCATTGATTTACAGTGCCATCATTTCTTACAATGACTTTGTACATATAAATTTGAAAAAATTAATTATTTTAGGTCTCTGATTTTAGGAAGGTGTACATATCTCAGTACCCTTTGGAAATAAAATTGAATTTGTGTATTATATTAAAGGTGATCAATACCAACATCTCGTTGGAAAACTACTTCAGATATACACAATGTATTTTTAATGATTATTTTCACTTATTTTTATTTGATTTTTTTTTAAGTGTAACATTCGACCAATTGTAACATTTATACCAAACTTAAGTTTGATATTTAACCTAGATTTTTGTACCATTTATTCGAGAAATAAAAGATAAAAGTTACTTCACCAATTATTAAATTAATTGACAACAGTTTTTTTATTTCAAAAATACTAAAAACGTAAAAATCGGATAATAAATCGTCGTTATAGAACTAAAAGTCATGAAATAAATTTTATTTCAATATCGATTTATTTTTTTTTAATAACTTCTTCAATTATAATATGAAACAATCATAACCTTTTAGCGCAGTCCCGATTGGACATACTTAAAAACTATATTTTGTGAATAAATGAATTTTAATTATGAAAAATACACCAACACACCTAAAACTATGAATTGTCAAATATACAAAAAAATATGTATATTTTTTAAAAACTAAAAATTGTCTATGGTTATGCGCCTATAAAATTTATGTAATTTTTCAGGAATATTTACGGCCAACACACAGATAAGTGGAATATTTTGGGAAGTGTATAGCAGGTTGTAAAATTTTGTGGAATTTTAATGACACATTCACGGCATATTTTGGGATCGGGCAGTTCGGGCAGACAACTTGTGATACAAACTCCGCCTATCTCTTTTTAAAATATGTCGAAAAAATGTTTCTAAACTGTCTCGACCCTGCCTAAAATTTTTGTCTTGGGACATTTTGATATAGATCTCAAAATATTTAAAACTCGAATTGTGTATTCTTCAGAATCTTCCCATCGCCCCCCATCGCTCCCATCGTCCCCCCTGGATCCGCGCTTGATTCAATATGATAAAACTGACGCCATTTTAGAAATCAAAGTTACATATATATTCAGGAATTATTACAACTTTCACTTTCAACTTTAAATATGATGTCATCAAAATACCATCTTGAAATTTTGCATGTACATTTATAAAAAATTGACAAAAATTTAGAATTTTTTTCAGAATTTTAAAAAGGGTCTTTTTTAAGGACATCAATTTTGAAGTGCAAGGATAATGACCACGGGCCACATGTTTACGCTGAGAAATTACAACTTAGTTTTTCTGAAAGCTTGTTCTATTAGCTTTAAATCGAGCCATCAATGGATCGATTTTAGCTTTTCTAGTTTAAAAGATATTTAAATAGGAAAAACCATACAAAAAGGATTTTTGGCCCTTTTTTTACTACTTTGAGCCACTGTATCTCTGGAAGTAGTGGTCGGAAATAATTGGTTAGTGCATGTCTCAATATCCTTTATCAATTCCCAAAATTTAATTGAAATCGAAGAAGGTGAGTTTCAACCGCTGGTCGATTTGGTGCGGAATCGCCCCATATGTGAAAAAATCATTATATTTATGAACTATTCTTTGTATATACGAATCGCACAAATGAATTGCATTCATCATTATTATGAACTTTCATTACGATTTTATGAACGATACATAAATATGATGAATTTGGTGATTGACTAATTCATAACATTCATGAACAAATTCATTAATAGTATGAACTTTTTTTATAAATGGGGTAAATGGTAAATAATCATAAATGGGGTGAGTTTTCGAAATTTAATTTTTGTGACTTGCCCGGTTCTTAGTCGGAATCATTCTTATATTTGAAGAAATAAATCATTTTGTTTGAAAATATCGCAAGCATTTTTTACTGACTGCCGAAACTTTACTGGGCATTTTTGGATTAAATGTGTAATATAGATGTCCCTTGGTAAATCACCGCTGTCTTTATTAATTTGAAATCCAATTTCAATGCAAAAAAAAAAAACTCTTTTTTGGGGAAAATAAAAAATAAAAGTGGGCATTTTTACTTCAAATAGGACATTAGCCTGAGTAGCGGGCACAAATTTGTTTATTGTATGAATTTGTAAGTATTCACATAGAAAACCATTTTTTTTTCCCAAATTAACCAACGCTCAGGGGATGCCCCTATTAATGCAAAGCACAATGTTGATCGTAAGAATGGATTATAGGTTTTATGGTGGATGAGAGATGGAGTAGTGTCGGTGAATGTTTGCTTTAAATTTCCCAATATTAAAAATGTCGGAAAAAAACAGATGCAGGGAGATTATTCCACAAACGTATCGTGCGACTGAAGAACGAATTCTCTCTGTAATGCGTGGTTCTGTAGAGAACCGTGTGGTCTATGAAGGGGTGGGATAGGTTTGATGCCCTAGTAGTACGAGAGGAAACCCGATGGAATCAGGCCATGTATTTCCCTCGAATACTTACCATTGTAATACATATAAAACAGGCTTACACACCCTACACGGTCCATCGGTGCTCAAGAGAACCAATAGAGGATGAAATATTTTCATCCCCTATTAAATATATTGCACTTTGTTGGATTCGATCCAGGAACTCAAAAGAATATTTGAGTGCGAATTGTATTCCATCTTTGGCCGAATAAAGGTAGTGTAGGCAGTGCGCAAGTCAGCAGGAGTGAAGTATGTCTTACACCGTTTCAGAAAACCGAGGCACTAGGCAGGTTCTTCGACACATCGAATATCTGATCATTCCTACGGATGTTACATTGAATTGCTATGCCCAGAACGTCAAGAGCAGATGACTGCGCAATATCCACATAGCCCATATTGAGGGGAGGGAGGGGTGAATCAATTCTTTTGTGGGACAACAGACAACATTGGGTCTTGCTTGCATTAAAATCAACTCTATTTTCAAGACCCCACTCGGAGATTGCTTTAAGGTCATTATTGAGTGTATTATTCATTATGCGTCTTATACTCTCAATCGCCAAAGAGTTTGGACGCTTGTTGAACGAATATGAATGAAAAATGTTACTGTCATCTGCAAAGGAATGGATTGGGTTCTGGGTCGATGACAGAAGTTCATTGATAAAAACCAGAAATAGGGACGGGGATAGGACGGAACCCTCCGGAACTCCAGAACACCATCCATCGCAACTCGTATTGAACGACCCTGGAGAAAACTCGATATTCATCGAGTAAAAGAATTACCGACATCATAGGCAATTAGTTTTGAAACGAGGGCTTCATGACACACTCGATCAAAGGCCTTTGAAATATCGAAGGCTACAATCTTACTCTTCCCGAAAAGGTGAACACAATTATTCCACTTTTCGGAGAGGACCGCCATGAAAGCTGGACATTGGCAACCTTCCAACAAGATGGAAAAACTCCTGTCGTGTACGAGATGTTGAAAAGGTTACGCAACGGACAAGCCAGCGTTGCCGCTCACTTCTTCAACACGTGGGCAGATATGCCATCTGGCCCGGTGGCTTTGTTAATATTGAGGTTTGCTAAAACCTTTTAAACTGCCCGAGTCCGTAATTGCAGAAGAAATAAAACCGACGGCAGTTAGTGGTTGATTACTATCTGGGAGCGTTGAATTATTTGCAAATAATTCTGCCAAGAGATTAGCTTTATCAACCGGGTCAGTGAAGGTCTGGCCATTCATAATAAGAGTTGGAGTAGACGAAGTCGTCTTATTCTTCACCCTTTTTACAAATGACCAGAAAGGCTTCCTCTTTCGACTTGACTGCAATCCTGCAAGTCTCATTAAACCAAGAGTGGTCCTAAAGTTTAATGCTAATTTCTTTAAGAGTGAATGAAGGACCGGATACCTACCAAATTAATATTTTGCACCATTAAAGCCGTAGCATTTATATCTCTGTCAGCGAAAGATAATTTCCAATTAAAGTTGCGAAAAAATTTATTAACTCAACCCAATTTGCTTTTCCGTAAAGCCATATAGTCCTCTTCGGGGATTTAATCGAAGAGGCGCGTAAACTAGAATAAGAAAACTCAGCGGAATCAGTACAGTGGTCGAAATTACCGAGAGGTGCAAGGTGCAAGGACTTTTACATCATATTTTTCATGATGTGAAGTCAGAAAAAGGTCTAAGATTTTTTGGCTCTTCCCACCGACGCGTGGGAGGTACGTCGGTTCCTTCACCAATTGAGTGAGTTGATAGCACTCGGCAAATAGCTCATCATTACAACCCTCCTGTGTTGATAGACCCGACTGCTCAACCATGTGGCGTTGTGTACATAAAAGTCACCAGCAACAACAATTTTACTGCCTGGAAACTGTTCCAATGTATTTCAGATCGAATCCGATAAGGCATCCAACTTATTACAGGTAGATACCTTATATAAATTCGGACTCCAATAAATGAAACACAAGTGCATGATGTGTGAACAGATTTTAAATTTAACCCAAATAGTGTTAAATTCACTATCTGACACACTATGTTGTTGCTGCAACTGGTAAGTAACGTCACTACGAATATATAAGGCGAGACCCCTATGGGCAGAGAATAATGGCAATAGGTGATAACCAGGTATGTGAAAATCCAGTGGATATGCCTGGGTCCCACCCAGTGCCATTATTTGTGGCCTATTGACCGACACAGTAGCCGCGTTAGCTCAGTGGTTAGTGCGTTGGACTGCGAGCCGAAAGGTCCCCGATTCAAGCGTGTACTGGGGCTAACAACATCTTTTCATAGAAATATTTTTCTATACCGCGCTACCTCTCGGCAGTAAATGGCAAACCTCCGAGAGGAAAAACATTGCCTATGAAAAGCTCTCACCCGCCGAAATTAAATTAAAACACTAACTAATAATAATTTACATAATAAATCAAACAATAAAAATTCTGTTGCAACAACCACATAATAGAACCGAACCCTGCCAATTACCGACCCATTGCAATATGCGCTGCACTCTCCAAGGTAATGGAGAGCGTAATTAACTTCCATCTTGTGAACTATCTTGAGCACAATGAATTGCTCAGTGACCGCCAATATGGTTTCCGTAGGGCCAGATCAACAGTTGACTTGATGGCGGTCCTCTCCGAAAAGTGGAATAATTGTATTCACCTTTTCGGGGAGAGTAAGGCTGTTGCTCTCGATATTTCCAAGGCTTTTGATCGAGTGTGGCATAAAGCCCTCGTTTAAAAACTAATTGCATTTGGTGTCGGTGAATCTTTTACTCGATGGATATCGAGTTTTCTCCAGGGTCGTTCTATACGAGTTGCGATGGATGGTGTCTTTTCAGAACAACATTCCATCAATTCTGGAGTTCCGCAGGGTTCCGTCCTATCCCCGTCCCTATTTCTGGTATTTATCAATGATATTCTGTCATTGATCCAGAACCCAATTCATTCCTTTGCAGATGACAGTAACATATGTCATTCATACTCGTTCAACAAGCGCCCAAACTCTTTGGAGATTGAGAGTAAAAGACGCACTATGAATGACACTCTCAATAATGACCTTAAATCAATCTCTGAGTGGGGTGATGTAAATAGAGTAGATTTTAATGCCAGCAAGACCCAATGTTGTCTGTTATCCCACAAAAGAATAGATTCACCCCTCCCACCCCTCAATATGGGTGCTGTGGATATTGCGCAGTCAGCTGCTCTTGACTTTCTGGGCATATCAATTCAATGTGATCTCTGTTGGAATTATCACATATTTAATGTGTCGAAAGAAGCGGCCAAGTGCCTCGGTTTTTTAAAACGGTGTAAAACATACTTCACTCCTGCTGACCTACGCACTGTCTACACTTTCTATATACGGCCTAAAATGGAATTCAATTCGCACATTTGGCAGGACCTTCAAAATCCTCCTTGGAGTTCCTGGACCGAATTCAACAACGTGCGATATATTTAATAGGGGATGAAAATATCTCATCGTCTATTGGTTCTCTTGAGCACCAAAGGATCGTTAGGTGTGTAAGCCTGTTTTATAGGTATTACAACGGTAAGTGTTCGAGTGAAATTCATGGCCTGATTCCACCAGGTCGTGTGTTTTCTCGTTCTACTAGGGCATCAAACCAAGCCTACCCCATCGTAGTCCACTCGACTCTCAACAGAACCACGCATTATAGAGAGAATTCGTTCTTCAGTCGCACGACACGTTTGTGGAACAATCTTCCTGCGTCCGTTTTTCCCGACATTTTTGATATTGGTAAGTTCAAAACAAACATTCACCGACACTACTCCATCTTTCCCCCCTCCATTTAACCTATCATCTCTTCTTACGATCAACACTGTGCATTGCATGATTATGGGGGCATCCCCTGAGCGCTGCAATTGCACAAATGTGCAATTGCAGCAGAAGGCATAGAAAAACCCGTTGCATAGGTAATTGTAAAAAACGACGTTGGCAGCAGTCATTGTTGGTAGCGAAACCGGTTTTGTGTTTATAGTTCTGGTGGTTATTAAATGTGTAATACAGATGTCTCTTGGTAAATCACCGCTGCCTTTATTCATTTTAAATCCAGTCCTACCGATTGCAATTTTGAAAGAAAAGAAGGATTACGTTTTTGTGGTCATGGTTGCGTTTTATGCGTGAAATTATATTAGAAAAGTGCACTTTTTTTTAGTCAGTGCTGCCACAATTTTATTACAGACATGTAAATATCGCAAAAAAAAAATGTGTGAATTTTCAAATAAAAATTGGGAAGTAAAATACAAATGGGCATTAAATCGGGCATTTCAGAAAACTGTGGGCCACTAAGGGCTACGAAATAGTATTGGACAGCAAACTGCCCAAAATGCCTGCTAAATCAAACACTGTTCTGAATGCAGCAAAGTCTCAAGGAACAGAGAACTTTCAAATAAAAGCTTTTCACTCTGTAAACTACTAAAACGACACAAAGAAAAGCTGGGTTGATAGCTTAACTATATAGCTTTTAGAGAATATTTAACTGTTATATCAACGCATCACCACAGTGCTTCAGTAACTTTCACATTCATTCCCACAAGTACACTGCTTTAACTATACATCACCCTCAGTGCTTGTGCATCTTCCATAAATACTTTCATTTCACATAAGTCTAAAGGCTAAATCGCAACTTTGCGTTAGGTCGTGCTTGTGTTGACAGAAATAGTAGAATCAATAAAAAGCAATGATCTAAACCTGAATTAGACAACATAGCTTTATCGTAAATTCTCACAAATATCCTCAACGCATCGCAAACGTAAGAGAGGTACTCCCTACTAGTTCTTCCGTTTGACTTTTGCTTAATAATCATTATTTCATAGACTTAATTTTCTTAAAAAAATGGTTTGAACATTTTTTTTTTTATTTGAACAAGAAATTAATGTTTAGTGCGCGAAAATTGTTTTTATTTACCACGAGTAAGAAAACAGAGACGAAACACCACCGTATCGCAAAGCTCAATTGAGATTTAAAAAAGTGCGCATATCGCTAGTGTAGCATGCACTAGACTGCGCCATATTCACTACACTGATATAAAATATTTATTTGAATATGTTTGAATTTAATTAAAAAACCAGTTGGGAAGGTTAGATCACATGAGAACTTTTAAAGTAGGGACATTTTATAGTAGGTGTTATTATGATAGTTAGGATTATCAAAATTATAGTCGGTCTAAGCCGACTATAAATACCCTACACATATGTGTGGTTACCATTCAAAGTGGTATATAGGTCACCAGGGTATACGAATCCTGAAAATAACTACACTGTTTCAATCGCTGAAGAATTTCCATTCATTTACAAATGTGTACCGACTTTCGATTTTTTTGAGAACCCCAAGTCGTTTCGCGGGAAAACATTATTTCCATGTATTTGAGCATGAAGTCAATATATATTTGACCAAAAAAGTTTACCTAAGCACGTATGCAGTAACATTGAACTATAGTTGTATATTTTATATTAGTTATTTGAATATAAATGGTCAGATCACAGGTCACAATGGCCGATCTCGCCAACTTTTTCGCACATACAGCGTAGGTACATAAGTAATCTAAATTATGAGTTTCATTCATCTAACTCTTCAATTTTTTAAGTAGTAGGGATTTCAACAGACAGACGGACAGAGGTCATGCTGATCAAGATTATATATACTTTTCAATACCGGAGATGCTTCCTTCTGGGTGTTACAAACGGCGTACCAAACTAAATACACCCTTTCACTCTTAGTGTTGTGTATAAATAAATTGTTTATAGAACAAAATAAATTTGTTCGACGAACAACATAAATTTGTTCATCTAACAAAATAAATTTGTATATCATACAAATTTCCTTTGCTAATAGGATAAAAGTATTTTATTAAATGAACAAGACCATTTGTTAATATAACAATAAAAAATTGGAATTGTAAATAAAACAAATATTTCTTGTTGACCGTAGATTAACAAATATTTAGTTAATTTAGACCAGATTTTTGTTAATATCACCATAGGAATTTTTTTTGTGTCGATGTAAATTTTATATGAGGTATTTGAATATAAATGGTCAGATCACAGGTCACAATGGACCGAACCAATTTTTTGCACATACAGCGTAGGTATATAAGTAATCTAAATTATGAGTTTCATTCATCTAACTCTTCAATTTTTTAAGTAGTTGGGATTTGAACAGAAAGACAGACGGACAGACGGGCATCGCTAAATCGACTCAGGAGGTTTATGTTTCGTTTGAAATATTTATTTTGTTTGGATGTAGGAAATATTATGTTTCTTTTAGAACATACACCATTTTAAGGTGCTGCATCAAAATATGTCCGTGATATCATACTCCCAAAAAAATACTGAATAAAATTGAATAAAAATGTACTTGAATTTAACTAAATTTTAGTTGCTGACCGTCCTAATAAAAACGTAGTCATTTTTGAATAAATGATTTAGTGGTTTTTATTGCAATACTTTTACTAATAAAATTAACTGACTATGTAGTTAAAACAAACATACTGCAATTGACATGTTTTTTGCATTGCATTTATCCGAAAATGAAAAAAATAGGAATATATGTTTATATACTTTTTATTTATAATATAAAAAAATAATTACAATTAACAATTAAACATCCGTAATCGGAAATTGCATTTGGGCTTGATGAACACAAAAAAGGATTGTTTACGAATTTTTAGCCGTACACAATGAAATGTTGGTAGTGAGAACTTATTGTTTCCACATAAGACTTATAATGTTATATAATTTGTCATAAATAATGACTGTTTCCTGCAAACACTTCAAATTATTAGTCGTAAATTTATTTGTCGTAAACACTTTAATTGTTTACATTAAACACTTTGTATGTTTTCAATGAATTATTCCCCCTAAACACAATAATTACTTCTGTTAACTACTGAATCTATACGTCCTAAATGGTAAGTTTTAATTAGTGTTTGGAACAAACACTTGTCAATTGCCTCAAATAATAATTATTTGAAGTGTAGTCTCGAAACACTTGTTTAAGAGGAAGTATTTGCCCTAGTACTTCCGAAAGCTATCATGTCGTTTTTAGTGCTGTCCCGAACCTCACACAAAGTGCAACATTTGTCGCCAAAACTCACATTTGACTAAATTAACAGAATGTGTGTAATACTCATTGTTTAGCTGTATTATTGTTTAAATTACGTACAACAGCAGCAACTACTAGGGTTACAACATCACCAGAAAAAACATCGATGTTTATTTTTTTCGATGTTTCAAAAATAAACAACGATGCACAAAAAACATCGAAAAAACTACGATGTTTTACAATGTTTGTCTTTTTTGAATGATACTACTAAAAAAATTATATTGAGCATATTTTTTCAAGGTCAGTTCGATGATGCAATTCAAAAGAGTTTAGTAGATTATCAGAAACTCCGTTTATACCGCCATGAAAGCAAAACTCCGCGAACACACCGAGTGACTTGTTTTACAAAAGTGCCACTGGTGGTGTCGATACCAACGCAAAAGGGTCAATGTTGAAGGTGATTTGCTTGCGTCTATTCGTGCAAATTGTTTGGTTCATGAGTTTTGGCAAAACCTACGCTATTCAGAGTAGTTCCATTGATGCCGCAAAACAAGGAGAGTGGCAAAAGGACGTCAACTGCGGCACATATACGCGAAGCATCAAAGCATTCATTGACAACAAAACCGGCGCTCGTTAGACCCAGTTGATGAAAACTCATGACGCTGAAAGAAACATGTTAATGGTAATTTTTTAAATTTCTGAAATACTTATTAAATTTATATATCAACAATTTTTCAGGAGAAATCTAATTTATATAGAACCGAGCACATCAGACCTTGAAATCGTCGCGCATATTTTCATTTGTCCACCAGCATCCCCACATGTTCGATGTCCGCGATTTGTTTAGCCACCACGAATCCTTAGATGATGTTAACGCTCTCAGATTATTTCGTTTTTCTTTTTATATCTTTAAATTTGCTGCTATAGTTTTTCCCGTTTTTGATCTTAACCACACAACTGCGCGCAACGACCATTTTGAATTTAATGAACATTTTATGGATGACGTTTAATTAAACGAATAATATACAAACGAGCAAAAACGGCAGCCATTATTAAAAAATTACTCTCAGAATGAAAGTTGAAAAAGGAATAGGTTGATTCGACGAAACATGGTTGCATTCAACTGTCCGCAACAAAGCAGAGCGGAGCTAACATGTCACTGGACATATTATTCGCATCGCTGTAAATCTAATTAATTTTGTGATTTATATACGACTGTTAACACCAAGTCTCATAGCTCTTGCTTATTTCGTTCTATTGTTTTCGTGATTTCAAAGATCAAACTTCAACTGTTTACAATAAATGCAACTGCTTACCATTGTTGTAATTAAAATGTCCGTTGCTTAGGCGTGAGTCCAAATGTCGCAACGTTCCTTTTATAATTACCCATGATGTCCTACCAGAGAATGTCCAACGTCGAAGTTCCATTTTTATTAACCGAAATAATTCAAACAAGTCTTTTCTTTTAAGACATACTTTTATTTACTCTAAAGTTATATTTTAATATTAACATTATTGTCTACTACTGAACTACTGATTTACAACTAACTTAAAATCTCACTTAAACTATTATAAGAAGGCATGTTTCAAATCTAAATGTTCCGGAAGAGTGCCGAGCGCAAATTCCACTCACTATTTGCTTCCGTAAGGGAAAAGGCCCTTAGCCACGATCACGATACGTTTATAATATCAACGTATAGTGACTTACCAAAACACACTATGTTGACTTACAACATACCTCCACCCTTATTTTAAGAAAAATTATTAAAATGAATAATAGTTTTTTCTTTTACATCATCATATAAAGCATTACTACTATAAAAAAATATGTATATAAATAAACTTAATAATAGTTTTTTCTTGTTCATCAATATCATTTAAATGGGCAACGACATACTATATTATTTGAAAATATAATGTATTTGGAGGTTAATAACCTAATTACTAAACAACAGTTACAATGCACAGAACGTTGCAGTTGACAAAACAGTAGTTGATCAGGTTACCGCTTTGCACTTGCTGCGTTTTGTGTTGTTCAGTTGTTATTTTTATACCCTACACTAAGAGTGAAAGGGTATATTCAGTTTGGTACGCCGTTTGTAACACCCAGAAGGAAGCATCTCCGGTATGGAAAAGTATATAAATTCTTGATCAGCGTGACCTCCTGAGTCGTTTTAGCGATGTCCGTCTGTCCGTCTGTCTGTCCGTCTGTCTGTCCGTCTGTCTGTCTGTCTGTCTGTCTGTCTGTATGTCTGTCTGTTGAAATCCCTACTACTTTTAAAATTGAAAAGCTAGATAAATGAAACTTATAACTTAGATTACTAATATACCTACGCTGTATGTGCGTATCATTGTGACCAATGATCCGACCACTTATGTTCAAATACGTCATATAAAATGTACATATAAAGATCAATTTTTATCTATACGTGCTTAGGAAAACTTTTTTGGTCAAATATATATTGATATCATGCTCAAATACATGATAATAATGTTTTCCGGCGAAAAGACTTGTGGTTCACAAAAAAAAAAATCGAAATTCGGTATACCTACCCATTTGTAAATATGGGTATCAAATGAAAGAAAAATCTTCAGGGATGGAAAGTTTGTAGGTATTTTCAGGATTCGTATACCATGGTGACCTATATATCACTTTGAATGGTAACCACACATATGTGTAGGGTATTTATAGTCGGCTTAGACCGACAATAATTTTGATAATCCTAACTATCATAATTACACCTACTTTAAAATTTCCCATGTGATCTAACCTTCCCAACTGGTTAATTATACATATCAGACATTATGCTTAATTTTTTGCAACGATTTATTTACTTTAACTTGGAAATATTTTGCGATTTTTAAATTTGAATATTTAAATTTATTCTTGTGGAATATTCTTTTTCAAAGTAATTTATTATTATACTTTTCTTTAAATAATATTTCTTTAACTTTCTTTCTTATTTATATTGTTGAAGTTTTTAATATTTGTTCACTTTTACTTTTACTATATTCTACTTCCATTTTTCCTTATTTTTCTCTAGTTTACTTTAACTTACATTTTACTTTAATTTTCGTCTAGTTTACTTTACTTTTATTTAATCAAATTTATTGTTACTTTATTGTAATTTTAATTTGTTCTCATTTTACTTTAAAATGGATAATTTTGTAATCGTATATTTCTGGATCTTATTATAACTTGTCTTCCTCAAGCGTGTTCTTCTATCGATCAGGAATTAGTATCTTTTAATTATACATTGATGTTGTCGTGTTCATTTGACTTTGTTGTTTTAGTACAGGTTCGCATTCACAGCTAATTAAGTGTATATGAAAAAGCTCCTTCAACTTATAATATTAGAGTGTTGTTTTGTGCTATAAAATTGACATTTTTTTTAATTATATGTATGTAAAGATGTAAAATGTTGTTGTCTCATTATGGTACAATAGTCGCAACTTTGCATATTTGTCAAATTTCTACCTCCATATTTATAGTGTAGCTCCTTCTTTCTCTTCATAAATCATCTGATTGACGTCCGATTGTTGTCGTCCGCACCATAACTCTCACATGTTGTTTCATATGTCATTACATAACATTACCATTTCAGAACTTTTCCCAACAAAACTAAACGATCATCGTTGACGATCCTGAATTGTATTTCTCTATTTTGTAATTCTTCGTTTTTCCTTCGTATATTTGTTACTTCTTCGTCTCTTCGTGTACGTCTTGTCCATTTCCAGAACCAGGATCATTAACTAAATACTATTATTACTTTACATTATAAAATCTTTAATTTGTATACACAATTTATTTTTAACATCCTCTATAACTTATGTCCATTTACGTTATCTTATACTAGAATATTGAATTACGTGTATATTTTATATATGTGTGTGTAAGTTACTATTATTTTACTACATGTTTATTAATACTTTTAAAATCTTTAGTGTCTTACTATTGTTATAACCTAATTATTCTATATACAAATTCATTAGGAATCAATGCTAGCCATTTTCAATAAGTAATATTTAGCTATTTATTCGTGCACTAATTTCCGAGTCATGTTCTTATAATTAATTTTTTAATCCCTACTCCGCATTACTCTTGGTATGCATTATATTTAAACCCATTGGGCTACTATGCACTTTCCCTTGACTCCTCTCCACACCGTCTCGCACATGCTATCCGTTTATTATTATCTATCATATTCATATTAATGTTCGTCTTTTTTCTTATTTTTTTTTTCAGTATACATTATAACATATTCATATTAATGTTCGTCTTTTTTCTTATTTTTTTTTTTTCAGTATACATTATAACATACAAAATAACGTATCTCATTTCATTTGTGCAGTGGTTCATATCGTTTGGTTCAATGCCATTGAGGTACTGACCTATCTCAATTGTAGTGACAATTTAAATTTTATTTTACTATTTTATAGCTCATCTAATATACTCATGCTTATCACCTTATTCATTATTAACTGTTATTAACCTTTGATATTTTCTTACTCATAATATCTTAAATTACTTTACTCCTTTATCTATTTTCCTTATAAAACATTTGTTAGTACATGATTCAATGCTAGTCACCTTTAAAATTTATACATAGCTATTTCCTCATGCACTAATTTATTTCAGTAATATTAAACACCTATTCCAAAAAAAAAAAAAAATCTTATTAATGCGTAATTTATTCCCATTCACCATTGTTTGCAGTATTATGCTTTTAACATGATCTACATTATGTATTATGATCATCATGTATTTTTTGTCACGTTATTTATTTCGTTATATTTTCTTCAAAATTGTATGCTTTTAATAAGTTGTTATGGAATTTTTTCCCTTTACCTTTGATAGAAATCATTGTCGTTACAGGACTTACTATCGAAAGTACCTCGTACGGTCCTACCCAAATAGGTGAAAATTTATTCTTTCTATTCTGATTCTTTAACAAAATTTTATCGCCTACGCTAAATATTTTTGGGTGTAATGTGCTATCATAGATTTGTTTAGATTTTTCTTTTGCTTTTTCTTGATTCTCTCTCACGATTTCGTGTGTGCATTGAATTTGGTATTTTAATAACTTGTTGTAATCATCGGTATTATATACTGGTGAACATTTTCGCTTTAGATTTGTTGGCATATCAAAGTCGTACCCATATAAAGTACGGAAAGTAGTTTGCCCAGTGGACATATGCACTGTGTTATTGTGCACATGCATTGCTGAATTTAACCATTGGTCCCAGTTTGACCCATCTTCTTTTGAAAAATTCTTTAGATATTCTGCTAACGGACGATGGCTTCTTTCTAAAGACCCATTAGCTTGTGGATGATATGGCGTAATATGTAACTTTTTAATTCCTAATAATTTACAAGTATCTGAAAATAGTTTTGAGACGAAATTTGAACCATTGTCCGTTACTAATACTTTCGGTATATTATGACGTGTAATGATTTCGTCGTAAAATGCTTTTGCTACTGTGTTCGCTTCTGCATCGGGTATGGCTACGCAGCACATGTATTTTGAAAAATCATCTTGAAAAGTTAATATATATTTATTTCCAGATATAGTTTCCGGTAAAATACCTACAAGATCCATGTATACTTTATCGAATGGTCGTACAGGCGTATCAGTTAAAACCATTGGCATTTTAGTAAGCCTAGAACTTTTATTTACTTGGCATTTTTGACAATTCTTAACGTAATCTTTTATTTGTTTCTGCATACCTTTCCACTTAAATTGTTTTCTGATTCTAAAATATGTTTTCACTGCGCCCTGGTGACCCCCTAATGCTGAGTCATGAAAATCTTTTATAACAGTTTTAATTTCCTCTGGGTCAGTTAAAAGTAGACTTGAGTTTAATTCGTTCTTGGTCTCTGTTGTTATTTCATCCAGTACTGGCGTGCTCACTTGTTGTTTGGTTTTTGAAATTTGATAATCTAATTTATTCTGTATGGTCTTAGACCGTGTTTGGACCGCAGTAATATCTGGTTCTGGATGTGGAATTCTACTTAAAGCATCTGCGTTCAAATTCTGTTTACCTGGTTTGTAAGATATTTCGTAATCATATTCTGATAATTTATGCCTGAAACGGGCTAACCTTGATGTCTGATCTTTGAGATTTGCTGTGCTTCGTAATGGTTGATGATCTGTATAAATTTGAAAATGTCGTCCTAGAAGATAAGCTCTAAAATTTTTCGTTGCCCAGACTATAGCTAAAAATTCCCTTTCAATGGTGGAGTAATTTTTTCTGCTCCATTTAATGCCCTACTAGCAAATGCGATTGGTCGGTCGCTCCCTACGTTGCCCTGCGATAACACTGCGCCTATTGCTTCGTTACTTGCATCCGTTGTAAGTAAAAAAGGTTTTGTAAAGTCTGGATATGCGAGAATTGGTGGCGAAATTATTGATTCTTTGAGTTTAATAAATGAATTTTGACAATCGTCAGTCCATGTGAATTTAACATCTTTCCTAAGTAAATTATTAATTGGTAATGATAATTTCGCCGTATTGCCTATGTATTTTCTATAATAATTAATTAACCCCAAAAACGCTTGTACTTCTTTTTTATTTCTTGGCACCGGAATATTTTTTACGCATTCGACCTTAGAAGGGTCTGGCAGCGCCCCTAGTTCCGAACATTTATGTCCTAAATATATAACTTCGCGACGTAAAAACTGACATTTTTCTGTATTTAATTTTAAATTGTGTTCCCTTAATTTCTGCAATACTCTACTCAACCTAAGCTCATGTTCAGCTAAATTCTTTCCGTACACCACTATATCATCAAGGTAAACAAAGCAATCGATACCCTGTAAACCTGTTAATATGTGGTTCATTATTCTTTGGAAAGTCGCTGGTGCACCTGTTAAGCCAAATGGCATTCTGTTAAATTCGAAATGACCCACTCCTGTACTAAAAGCTGTTTTTTCTTTATCTCTTTCTTCTACTAAAACCTGAAGATAACCGCTTGCTAAATCTAAGGTTGAAAAATATCTACTATGTCCTAACTGATCTAATATCTCGTCTATCCGAGGAATCGGTAATACTTGTTTAACTGTTACATCATTTAGTTTACGAAAATCTATTACTAATCTCCATTTTTTGCTACCTTCCTTACCACTCTTTTTTGGTACCAACAATAACGGTGAATTCCAAGGTGAGGTACTCGGCGATATAATGCCGTCATCTAACATTTATCCTACCTGTCTATTAATTTCTTCCCTATGTGTGTGGGGTAGCTTATATTGTTTCTGATTAATTGGCGTTTGGTTCCACTGTGTAGTTATTTCATGTTTAAGCGCTGGCGTGTATGTTAATTCATCGCCATCTAAATGAAAAACATCATGATAAGAAATACACAGATTTTGTAAAGATGTAATTTCGTCTTTATTTAAAGTCTCATCAATTTTCATTTCCTCTAATAATTTGTTAATTCTGTTTGTAATATTTACTGAATTTATGCTGTTTATTGTAGAATTATTGGTATCCGATTCTTTATACTGATTAAAATTCGAAAATTTTGGTTTAAAAGTACTGTCTATTATAATTTCTTTTTCTGTAGCATTTAAAACTGAAACATAAACTCTATTTTTGCTAACATTCGATATGCTTTCGCCCAAATATACTCCTGGAAAAATTTCCTGTTTATGTATTAATACGATTGGAATTTTTGTTTTTAAATGTAATGATACTATCTTTGCGGTTCTCGCTTGAATTTTAATTTGTTGATTAAAAAAAATATTCTGTATTTCTGTCTGTGATTTCATTGGTAGTTTTATAATATGATTTTTATGTTTATCAAAGAATGTTATTGTCTTGTCTATCGCATTTATTACAGATCGATTCCATAAATTGTCACGTCCGTTTATTCCGTCAGCTGGTACTCCTTGTTCAAATGACACTACGTGTAACATTAAACTTAAGCGCCCTATGTTCCTATGTTGGATTTTGGTGGAACGTAATGTTCTAACGCAACCACCAAAAGCTCCCTTTAAATCCTTTTTTATACTCTCGTTAAAGTCTGGTAAACTTGTCATTGCATTTTGTTTTACTATACTGGCATCAGCTCCTGAGTCTACTAGTAAAATAAGTCTTCCATTATTAGCTGCCTCGCAAGGTGCTTCAATGAAAACGTCACTTACATTAGTTAAAACCGAGCTATCTCCATGTCCACTGCATATTATGCGATCATCTTCTTCTTCCTTTAATTCATATTTTAATTCATTGGTCTCTTCTGTTCTACGGAAATTTAATGGAGTAGTAAATTCAACCACAGTCTCTTCCGACGTCCGATCTACCATTCCTAACTCTATCGGCCCTATCTTACTATTATTATGGAGTCTCCAGTTTTCTGGCCTAGACTGAGCCCCTTGTGTATCCTGATTATAATTATTATTTCCTGCTGATTCAAATTTTCTTTTTGCGTGGCAATTATCTATTTTATGCCCCTGTGTATCCCTCCATGAGTATTTCATATTACTTGTATTATTTTTCCCGTTATACATCTTATTATCCTTATTAACAAAATTGCCAATATTATTATTAGCACATATCCAATTAGATTCGTGACCATAAGCTCCACATTCGTAGCAGAAAGGCGTATTTTTCCTAATAATACAATCGTCCCTAGTATGCCCAAATTTACTACAAAATGAACATGTTGGAACACTCCTTTTATAGTTACTTTTATTATTATTTATTTGTTGCAATTTATTTTCCGACTGAGTGTTTTCTAATTTAGTTTTTTCTATATAATTATATTCATCCTCTTCCGACCTTGGACTTCGCTGCATAAGAGCCTGCACATTTAAAGCTTCTTCCAACAATGTATCTAATGATTCTGACTTACTACCCAACAGTACAACTTTTATCGTTCGATCCCTCACCCCTACTTTAAAAGAGATCAACACTGAACTCTGTAATTCCAAACTGAATACGTCATCTTCACTTATCTTTTTACTGTATTTTTTACTTGCAATTTCCAAAGCCATGGATTGCAACTCATCTAATCGTCTCCCAAACGCTCTCAAACTCTCTTTACTATTTTGATACTGAATCTAAAGAAATTTTTTTAAGTACGTATTTTCTAACAACTCGTATAATTCTTCTATTTTTTGAAACCGTTTTGTCCTCACTAATTTATATGCATCTCCCTCCAAACGTAACCTAACACATTTTATAAATTCCTCACTATCAGATTCTTTAATTTTTAACTTTGCTGTTTCACAACATTCAATAAATTTATATAATTCTGTTTCTAATAATGGATATTCCGCCCCCAGAAAAGTAAGGAACAACGTAATGAACGCGTTTCAATACATTTTCAGTACCCATTATTAGTGTTTCTTATTTTTCCATTTACTTAATCATATAATTAACTATGCCTTTCTTAATTAAATTATTTATTTTGTTTTTACTAGTTTCATATTAAATAAACTTTTATCCATTTTTTAATTTATCTATTAATTTTTTTACAACATTGTTTATCTCATTTTTATGTTTCATTATTTAAACTTTTTAATCTATATTTCCAAATCATATCAACATGTAATTTATGAATACTGAATTAATTTATTTATTGCATTTAATTTGGTTAAAATTTCCCAGTTTTTTTTTTTAATTAATTTCGGAACACTATGAAAACATTACTGTAACAAAATTCTTATGTTATTCAATTTATTTAAATTCACAATTTTATTAATTATTATCATTTAATGACTCAAACTATTCTATATTGTTTCACTATTACTTTAAAAATGTGCTTTAATATATCAATTAAACAATTTTATAAAACATTAAGTTTACTTATTTAATTTTCTGATTTATCAAATTATATCATTTATGTTATTCATTTCTCAATTTTATTTCACAATTAATTTCAAAATGTTCAATTGTTTTTTCATTTTTTAAATGTCAATTTTCATAATCCCATGATTTTTACTTATTACAACTCTCAAACATGTCTCTTGTTTTATATCACAAATTTACAAAATGTTATTTTTTTACCGCTCTCATTTTTTTCACTATTTTTCACAATACTCGCAAATGTAAAAAATATTTTCCCTGATCCTAAATATTTATTTCTTCCAATATTAATCTCCATCCAGTCCTTCTCGTCCCTTGGGAGTTGATGTATGGTTCGAAAACCGGCTGCGCCAAATGTTCTAATTAAAATGTCCGTTGCTTAGGCGTGAGGCCAAATGTCGCAACGTTCCTTTTATAATTACCCATGATGCCCTACCAGAGAATGTCCAACGTCGAAGTTCCATTTTTATTAACCGAAATAATTCAAACAAGTCTTTTCTTTTAAGACATACTTTTATTTACTGTAAAGTTATATTTTAATATTAACATTATTGTCTACTACTGAACTACTGATTTACAACTAACTTAAAATCTCACTTAAACTATTATAAGAAGGCATGTTTCAAATCTAAATGTTCCGGAAGAGTGCCGTGCGCAAATTCCACTCACTATTTGCTTCCGTAAGGGAAAAGGCCCTTAGCCAATCATGCTGCTGCTGGTTTTACTGCATGAAATAGTCATCGCGTAAATAGGTCACGATACGTTTATAATATCAACGTATAGTGACTTACCAAAACACACTATGTTGACTTACAACACCATAAATGCAATAAAAACAATAAATGCAATACTCCTTTGCACAGAATTTACTCTATTGGTTTTGAATAAGATAATGACGTCATATTCTTAGTAAATTTGTATAAAGTTTGTTCAAGTACTAGAATATTCCATGACGAAAAAATCTAAAGTTAGTAAAAAAAAACATTTTTATTGAAGAAAACATCGTAACATCGACGAAAACTGACGTCGATGTTTCATTTTTTTCGACATCGATCTCAAACAT
This sequence comes from Dryomyza anilis, assembly GCA_951804985.1. Taxonomy (NCBI): domain Eukaryota; kingdom Metazoa; phylum Arthropoda; class Insecta; order Diptera; family Dryomyzidae; genus Dryomyza; species Dryomyza anilis. The sequence continues at coordinate 28,900,572 of OX638135.1, read as the reverse complement.
GCTGCAGACAAGAACTTCGATGTTTCGAAAAAATCGATGTTGACTTTGCAACCGTAGTAATTGCAGAACACTTAACTATACATACCAGTGATGCCAACGATACAATATTTATTGTATTTATACAATAATTTTTGTGGCGCACATTGGGCTGAGTGTATGGAAAAGGCGCGCATCGATGTTTTTTGTATGTAGCTTTTGAACTAAAAAAGATTTTGAGGAAAGAAAAATTGTTTTGAAAACTGGACACTTCAGGGAATATATAAAGTTCACTGATTTATTGATATGAAAAATGTATATACCAAAAATAGAAATTCCTAGTTTTTCAACAAAATGTCATTAAATTATATTAATTTATATAATTCTCTTATTTCTGGCTTAATCTTTTCCATAAGGGCACGTATCATATGTAGCGTTACCATATCTGCAAAAAAAAAAATTCGAAATATTTCTTAATTTGCTACTTTTGTCTTCGAATGTCGAACTTAAAAATTAAAATTTTTAGTAATTTTTTAAAATGAGTAAAAAAAAATACATGATATGTGAAAATTTCAATGTAATAACTTAACAAGAAGTAATTTAAATTAAATTTTAAAAAAAGTATTCAAAAAAATATTAAAATTAACAAAAAAATCAAAAAAGAGCCCACTTTGGACTGATATCCTGTTGAAAATAATACATATAAAACAATTCATTTAATGGTTTTCTATTCACTAGGATGTCTATTTTATGATTGCACAAAAAAAAGTTCAAATTGATAAAATTTTTGTTTCGGCCCAAAAGCGCGCTGTGTGGCGGTTCAATATACAATCCTGACATGGATTTATACAATCTTTTTTATACACTATTAGAAAAATTTAGTATAATAAATGTAGGAAACCGGTTTTCTCTTCTTAATGTAATAAATGCCAACGAATGTTTAAAAATTAAATTTACACGGAAAGGTATGTAAAACTTATACTAATCTGTAGTGTCAAAAGACATTTTTATGAGTTTAATATAATAAATGCATACAAAACCTTGTATTTATGACCGTGGTGAAGTTAGCAACACAGGTGCCAGTCACACTTTCGAAGTTCGAATCCATAGAACATATTTTCTAAGATTAGAAATTAGAACGACCTTGATAATTCTATAATCGATATTATGCGGGTTTTTGTACATACTAAAATCAATAGAAACTAGTCAAATTTTATTAAAAAATATCGCCATTAATAAAATAATTACACTGGGCCGAAAAATATACTTTAAAATTAAGAACAAAGTTTAAAATTTTAAATTAATCACAACGTTTTAAAATTAAACAAAATTGTCTTTAATTTAATCACATTGGTTCGAGCATTCTTGAAATACTCCTAACGGTATGCAGCATTTACGGTATGTGGCATAAATGTGAAATGAATAAATACATCTATGAACAGCATTAACGCGTTGAACACTTTGTGTCACCCTGTTCAAAATAATAACTATTTCAGAAGTTACAATATATTTCTCAAAATTAATAAGGGGATTTATATTAAGCACGTAAAACTCGTAATTCATGGAAATCTCGTAAATAGTAGAAATTTGAGCAAAAATTGTATGAGAATATTTTACGCTCAACTCATAAATTTATTTGTCGATTTTTATGTGAAAAACAATGTAAATATATTTTCATGATTATTTAGTTCTACCTTTTCGTTAGTTGTCAATAAAATTATGTTTTATGACAAATGTGTGAGGTTTTGTCTGTTTGATTTCAAACAAAAAAAAAAGTGTCCGAACTTCGTTGATCCTTTCATAATACAATGTAAAGGGTTTTTTAACAGGGACGCTACAAAAGTAGAGCGACAGGGACAGCAAACGACGCCATATTTCTTGCCGCTCTTTTGACATTTCTCTTCATTACGGTTTGCCATTTCATGATGGAAAGATATACGAATTCGAATTTCGGTAGTAAATTTTAATAATTTCGACTCGTTGTTGGCTCGTATATCTTTCTATCATGTGTATCTACCAATACACATGTAAAATATGACAGCTAACAATTATCTATGTAATTAGGTTGTCAATTCGATTATTTATTTTTTCAAAAAAATTGATGGAAATAATCGAAATGACAAACTAATACATATAAAATAAATAAAAAGGAAAATAAAAAACAACAAAAGCTATGTTTTTAATTTAAATACGTTTTTATTTGAGACAAGTCGACGATGTACATTCTTCACGTGGTAAGTATTCTTCTGCAGTAAGCTCTGAACTGCATCTCGTAAAACTTCACAGCGTACAATAAGACATATTTTAGTCTACAAAGATTATTAATTAATCTGTGTAAATGAAAATAATTTCATAAAAATAAAAAAGAGAATTTACTCCAGCATTTTTTTTCTTAAATGTCTAAAATAATGATATTCTAAAAACTTTATAAATACGAGATGTAGATACTGCATTACAAAAAATAAATGGTTTTGATAGTATTTTAAATAAACGTTTCAAAAAATTGATCACATATTTGACAATTTTTTTGGTTTGGAATTGTTGCCAAACATTTTTTCTGTGTAAGAGAGTGTAGGGGAATGTTAGATACATACAAGCCCGTAGCCAGGATTTTCGTTCCAGAGAGGTTTTGAAAAAATATATTAATTTTTATGAGAGAGTTCCAGAAAATATATCCATGCATACCAATTAATTCTTTTTTCATTTTTATTCATTCTGATTATGATTTTCAAATCCTAAATTTGTTTTTGGATATTCCCAGCCGAAAAAAATGATTCTCAATATTTTCACGAAAAACTATAATGAAAGGAAAGGTTTTTCTTCAAATATGTAAATAATATCGACCCTATAAAATTAAATGCAAATAAATATTTTCATTTATAAAGAACATGAAAAATACTTTCTAAAGCTGTCATAGATGTTTACAAATGATTTTCTCTCATTCAAATTATAAATAATTCAATACAAACCTGCGTGAAAAATTTGGGGCCGTATATCTCGCAACCCGTCAATGAGCCCATATATCTGACAGCAGCAAATTAAAGATCACACTTATTTTTTTGTATTAAATTATACTTACTCTTTTCCATATTCTTGGAATTATTAAATGTTTTTGAAGATTTTAATTATATTGTATTATTTTTTAAATTCCGTTTTCACTATAACTTTACGATTAACACACTCCACCATTTTCAATGCATTAATACAGCGGTATATTTTCAAATAATTGTGAAACATACACAAAGAGGATCGTTCATAATATATTAAAATATAAATATTTTACCCTTTCTTAAGTGCTTAAGTCTCATAACAGTTAATGAGATTGCTGACTCTTTCGTAGCAAAGAAAAAAACATAAAAACGTAGGTTTCATATATAATTATTTATTTCATATTTTCAATAGCGACGAAATCTCTATTCAAGTTTCATTTAATTTCAAACTTCTTATTATAGGCACTTATAGTAGGTACACAAACCCAGCAACGAATATTTCGAAGATTGTTAACAATAATTTATTTTCGAAAACTATTTTCGTCCATCTTCGAAACTGTGGCTAACTTAAAAAAAATGTCTATCTCAAAATTGAGGGCAAGTTCAAAAATAAAATATTATGAAGACATATTTTTAAATATTATTATAATTATTACATTAAATCATTAAAAATGCGTCAATAATAATTAATTTTGTGTTATCGCTGTGCCCGTCTATATTCGAAACTATGGCTACAAACAAATATTATTAAAAAATATTATTATAATTACAATAAACCATTGAAAATTGGTTAATAATAATCAATTTCTGTATTTTTTGACTGTGTCCGACTATCTTCAAAAAATGAAATGTTCGAAAAAAATAATTATTAATTGTTAAATATTATAAATTGGTTAAAGAATAAATAATGTTGTTGAGCTTTAGACTGTCCCGACTATCTTCGAAACTGAAGCTAAGTTCGAAAAAATATATTATAATTATTACATTAAACCATTAAAAATAGGTAAAAAAAAATAATTTGGTTTTATATTCGCTTGTTATATATCCGACTATCTTCGAAACTGTTGCAGAGTTCGAAAAAAATATTAAATAATATAATAATTACATTAAACCATTAAAAATGGGTTACTAATAATTAATTTCAGTATTTTTCTATTGTGCCCGAAGTTCGAAAAAAATATTATAATTATTAGATTAAATAAACCATTAAAAATGGGTAAAAATAATAAATTTGTGTCATTTTCGACTGTGGCCAACGATCTTCGAAACTGTAGATGAGTTCGAAAAAAATTGGTGCTAACTTCACAACATGGGAGTGATTTTATGCTCAATCCCGGGATCGACATTACCTAATATGTATGTATGTATGTTCCGAATAGACGTCAAAACGGCTGACCCGATGTGAATAAAATTTTGACACAATATGTATGTTGGGTCCGGGCAGTTTATAGGCTATATCTCGGTGAGATTGGTGGACTGGGCGTGGCACCTCCCATATAACCCAAAAATTAAAAACACGTTATATCAGCAATTGGGATAGCAAATCTAATGAAAAAAAAGTGAATTTTGATAATGGTGAATGTCGACAGCAGAGCTGTGAATAATTCAATCTATTACTGATTCCATCCCAATCCCATATATAAAAAAAAAAAAATATGATTTGAAATTCAATGTAATTCATTCATTTTGGTAAAATCTTTTTTAAAATCTCTTTTAAAATCATTTACAGATTGAATCATCTTAAGTTCCAATCACCTTTCAATCTATTGCTGATTCAATCCCAAAATTATATGCATATGATTTGGTAATGTGAAAAAACAATCATTGACACCAATTCAGTAACTGATTGGAACAAAAAAATGGATACATATGGCATACATTGAGTGATGTACATTGTTAGCAAATTTATTTACTATACAATGAAAATAAAGTGTCTCAGGTCAATTTGACTTTTGAGGATTTCGCCAACACTAGGTACTCGCTGCCCCACTGTACTCTACTCATAAGTCGATGCTGTCGGTCATTTGTTGCTGCGCGAGTCACTTTTGAGCAAGCTTACTACTTCTTTTGACAAGAATGCTTCAATACATATTTTTTGAATTGTCAAAAACTTGTTTTAAATCACAAAGATTTAAAAAAATAAAATTTTCAAATCACTAAAGATTTAAATTTGTTTTACTTCCAATCTTGAGTGTAAAAAAATGATTTGAGTGTGTTTTGCTTCCAATCTTGAGTGAGAAAAATGATTTGAGCAAAGTGATTGCAAAATTATTTGCGTTTCAGTCGTTTATGCAGCAACCAAATGATTTAACAAATGATTTTTTATTTTTGGGATTGAATCATTTGACTTGAAAAATGATTACAGGTTTTTTGTGATTCAATCTTAAGACTAAAATGAACAGATGATTTAAATCACAGAATTAAAATTGATTGCAAAATCTCCTGACTCGATTCAAAGATTTTGCTTAATATTTCTAGCAATCCAATGATTTGTAAGGTGATTTCAACTTAAGATGATTCAATCTGTAAATGATTTAAATAAAGATTTCAAAAAAGATTTACATCTATTGATTTAAATCTAAAAAAATATTAACAAATGAATTTAAAAAAGATTGCAATCTATTTCTTTAAAAAGATTTGTGATTTGCTTTTTTTAAATCAGGTAAATGAATTGAAGTCAAGGGATTGACTCATTTTCGTGGATTTGCAAATGAATTAAATACAAAAAAGATTCAATCTTTCACAGCTCTGGTCGACAGTTATTACAGTGATCTCAAGATATTTTACACCACATCAAAATCCAACAACGAAACTCACCATACTGAAACTCACCACACTAAAACTTCAACTGGGAAAACTCTACGGGGAATAATACTACCGGGAAGAATTCTACGGGGAAGAATTTCATGGGAAATAATTCTACGGGGAAATATTCTACGACTAAGAATTCTATTTTTGTTTTGGTTACTACATTTATAACACCAATAAAAAACGTCCACAGCGAAGCACGGGTCCCTCATAATAAATAAAAATGTTCTTTAAATTAATAAAAACACTTCATATCTTTGCATTCACAAAATCTTTGCACGGTGTAAGGGGGGTTTTCAAAAAATACATTAATTTTTAAGAAATACGTCCGCGTATACACATTTATTTTTTTCATTTTTATTCATTCAGAATATGTATTTTCAAATTTTAAATTTATTTTGGAATATTCAGAGTAATGACTCAATATTTTACGAAAAACTTAAATGGAAAGAAAACGTTTTTCTTCAAATTTATGAATGATATCGACCCTCCCATATTAAAAAATTCAATATGCACGGAGAAAATTGTTTAATGATAATTTATGAATAAGACGTTCATAAAACATATTTTTTTAAATTTTGTTATTTATGAGTTATATGTATTCATGAATTATGTATAATACTAAAAAAATTGCAATTTTCTTGCCTAAAAAACTGAAAATCACTGTGTATTTATTATGAATAGGATTTATAAATTTTACAATTTTTATTAATAATCATTAGCAGGCCCGTAGCCAGGGGGTAGTTGTAGGTGTTCTGACCCCCTCCCCCCCGAAATGTAAATATTTTAATATAGTTAAATATGTTTACAAATGTTTATAAACGTAATACATATTAAATCGTAGTTGAATTTAACTAAATTTCAGTTGCTGACCGTCCTAATAAAAACGTAGTCATTTTTGAATAAATGATTTAGTTGTTTTTATTGCAATACTTTTACTAATAAAATTAACTGACTATGTAGTTAAAACAAACATATTGCAATTGACATGTTTTTTGCATTGCATTTATCCGAAAATATAGGAATATATGTTTATATACTTTTTATTTATAATATAAAAAAATAATTACAATTAACAATTAACCATTCGTAATCGGAAATTGCATTTGGGCTTGATGAACTTAAAAAAGGATTGTTTACGAATTTTTAGCCGTACACAATGAAACGTTTGTAGTGAGAACTTATTGTTTCCACTTAAGACTTATAATGTTATATAATTTGTCATAAATAATTACTGTTTCCTGCAAACACTTCAAATTATTAGTCGTAAATTTATTTGTCGTAAACACTTTAATTGTTTACATTAAACACTTTGTATGTTTTCAATGAATTATACCCCCTAAACACAATAATTACTTCTGTTAACTACTGAATCTATACGTCCTAAATGGTAAGTTTTAATTAGTGTTTGGAACAAACACTTGTCAATTGCCTCAAATAATAATTATTTGAAGTGTAGTCTCGAAACACTTGTTTAAGAGGAAGTATTTGCCCTAGTACTTCCGAAAGCTATCATGTCGTTTTTAGTGCTGTGCCGAACCTCACTCAAAGTGCAACATTTGTCGCCAAAACTCACATTTGACTCAGACAAATTAACAGAATTTGTGTAATACTCATTGCTTAGCTGTATTATTGTTTAAATTACGTACAACAGCAGCAACTACTAGGGTTACAACATCGCCAGAAAAAACATCGATGTTTATTTTTTTCGATGTTTCAAAAATAAACAACGATGCACAAAAAACATCGAAAAAACTACGATGTTTTACAATGTTTGTCTTTTTTGAATGATACTACTAAAAAAATTATATTGAGCATATTTTTTCAAGGTCAGTTCGATGATGCAATTCAAAAGAGTTTAGTAGATGATCAGAAACTCCGTTTATAACGCCATGAAAGCAAAACTCCGCGAACACACCGAGTGACTTGTTTTACAAAAGTGCCACTGGTGGTGTCGATACCAACGCAAAAGGGTCAATGTTGAAGGTGATTTGCTTGCGTCTATTCGTGCAAATTGTTTGGTTCATGAGTTTTGGCAAAACCTACGCTATTCAGAGTAGTTCCATTGATGCCGCAAAACAAGGAGAGTGGCAAAAGGACGTCAACTGCGGCACATATACGCGAAGCATCAAAGCATTCATTGACAACAAAACCGGCGCTCGTTAGACCCAGTTGATGAAAACTCATGACGCTGAAAGAAACATGTTAATGGTAATTTTTTAAATTTCTGAAATACTTATTAAATTTATATATCAACAATTTTTCAGGAGAAATCTAATTTATATAGAACCGAGCACATCAGACCTTGAAATCGTCGCGCATAATTTCATTTGTCCACCAGCATCCCCACATGTTCGATGTCCGCGATTTGTTTAGCCACCACGAATCCTTAGATGATGTTAACGCTCTCAGATTATTTCGTTTTTCTTTTTATATCTTTAAATTTGCTGCTATAGTTTTTCCCGTTTTTGATCTTAACCACACAACTGCGCGCAACGACCATTTTGAATTTAATGAACATTTTATGGATGACGTTTAATTAAACGAATAATATACAAACGAGCAAAAACGGCAGCCATTATTAAAAAATTACTCTCAGAATGAAAGTTGAAAAAGGAATAGGTTGATTCGACGAAACATGGTTGCATTCAACTGTCCACAACAAAGCAGAGCGGAGCTAACATGTCACTGGACATATTATTCGCATCGCTGTAAATCTAATTAATTTTATGATTTATATACGACTGTTAACACCAAGTCTCATAGCTCTTGCTTATTTCGTTCTATTGTTTTCGTGATTTCAAAGATCAAACTTCAACTGTTTACAATAAATGCAACTGCTTACCATAAATGCAATAAAAACAATAAATGCAATACTCCTTTGCACAGAGTTTACTCTATTGGTTTTTAATAAGATAATGACGTCATATTCTTAGTAAATTTGTATAAAGTTTGTTCAAGTACTAGAATATTCCATGACGAAAAATTCTAAAGTTAGTAAAAAAAAAACATTTTTATTGAAGAAAACATCGTAACATCGACGAAAACTGACGTCGATGTTTCATTTTTTTCGACATCGATCTCAAACATGCTGCAGACAAGAACTTCGATGTTTCGAAAAAATCGATGTTGACTTTGCAACCGTAGCAATTGCAGAACACTTAACTATACATACCAGTGATGCCAACGATACAATATTTATTGAATTTATACAATAATTTTTGTGGCGCACATTGGGCTGAGTGTATGGAAAAGGCGCGCATCGATGTTTTTTGTATGTAGCTTTTGAACTAAAAAAGATTTTGAGGAAAGAAAAATTGTTTTGAAAACTGGACACTTCAGGGAATATATAAAGTTCACTGATTTATTGATATGAAAAATGTATATACCAAAAATAGAAATTCCTAGTTTTTCAACAAAATGTCATCAAATTATATTAATTTATATAATTCTCTTATTTCTGGCTTTATCTGTTACATTTTGTTCATTAATTAAGGAATTATTGAACAAAATGTGAAATACGACTAAAATTCTCACTACAAAAAACCTGGAAATAATGTAAAAAAATGTGGGCGGATCACGCCCATTTTTGGAAGAAATATTTTTATGTAAATTCTAACAATACGTTTTAAATGTTGAAATTATATCTTCGGTATTTTTCGAGTTATAGGTTCCTAAAGTGTTATATAAAAGTATCTTGTATGGAAGGTGGGCGTGTCCGTTGAACGATTTAGCTCATTTCCTTACTCAAAACCATTTTTTCGGTAGAACATACTGAAACAAAATTTCATCAGATTCCGACTAGTACTTCTCAAGTTACCGTGTAACTGATATACAGAGGGATAGACAGACAGACTGACATGGCTAAACGGACTCGGGTCGTGATGCTGATCAAGAAAATATATACTTTTCCATAAGGGCACGTATCATATGTAGCGTTACCATATCTGCAAAAAAAAAATTTCGAAATATTTCATAATTTGCTACTTTTGTCTTCGAATGTCGAACTTAAAAATTAAAATTTTTAGTAATTTCTTTTAAAATGAGTAAAAAAAATACATGATATGTGAAAATTTCAATGTAATAACTTAACAAGATGTAATTTAAATTAAATTTTAAAAAAAGTATTCAAAAAAATATTAAAATTAACAAAAAAATCAAAAAAGAGCCCACTTTGGACTGATATCCTGTTGAAAATAATACATATAAAACAATTCATTTAATGGTTTTCTATTCACTAGGATGTCTATTTTATGATTGCACAAAAAAAAGTTCAAATTGATAAAATTTTTGTTTCGGCCCAAAAGCGCGCTGTGTGGCGGTTCAATATACAATCCTGACATGGATTTATACAATCTTTTTTATACACTATTAGAAAAATTTAGTATAATAAATGTAGGAAACCGGTTTTCTCTTCTTAATGTAATAAATGCCAACGAATGTTTAAAAATTAAATTTACACGGAAAGGTATGTAAAACTTATACTAATCTGTAGTGTCAAAAGACATTTTTATGAGTTTAATATAATAAATGCATACAAAACCTTGTATTTATGACCGTGGTGAAGTTAGCAACACAGGTGCCAGTCACACTTTCGAAGTTCGAATCCATAGAACATATTTTCTAAGATTAGAAATTAGAACGACCTTGATAATTCTATAATCGATATTATGCGGGTTTTTGTACATACTAAAATCAATAGAAACTAGTCAAATTTTATTAAAAAATATCGCCAATAATAAAATAATTACACTGGGCCGAAAAATATACTTTAAAATTAGAACAAAGTTTAAAATTTTAAATTAATCACAACGTTTTAAAATTAAACAAAATTGTCTTTAATTTAATCACATTGGTTCGAGCATTCTTGAAATATTCCTAACGGTATGCAGCATTTACGGTATGTGGCATAAATGTGAAATGAATAAATACATCTATGAACAGCATTAACGCGTTGAACACTTTGTGTCACCCTGTTCAAAATAATAACTATTTCAGAAGTTACAATATATTTCTCAAAATTAATAAGGGGATTTATATTAAGCACGTAAAACTCGTAATTCATGGAAATCTCGTAAATAGTAGAAATTTGAGCAAAAATTGCATGAGAATATTTTACGCTCAACTCATAAATTTATTTGTCGATTTTTATGTGAAAAACAATGTAAATATATTTTCATGATTATTTAGTTCTACCTTTTCGTTAGTTGTCAATAAAATTATGTTTTATGACAAATGTGTGAGGTTTTGTCTGTTTGATTTCAAACAGAAAATAATGTCCGAACTTCGTTGATCCTTTCATAATACAATGTAAAGGGTTTTTTAACAGGGACGCTACAAAAGTAGAGCGACAGTGACAGCAAACGACGCCATATTTCTTGCCGCTCTTTTGACATTTCTCTTCATTACGGTTTGCCATTTCATGATGGAAAGATATACGAATTCGAATTTCGGTAGTAAATTTTAATAATTTCGACTCGTTGTTGGCTCGTATATCTTTCCATCATGTGTATCTACCAATACACATGTAAAATATGACAGCTAACTATTATCTATGTAATTAGGTTGTCAATTCGATTATTTATTTTTTCAAAAAAATTGATGGAAATAATCGAAATAATCGTAATGACAAACTAATACATATAAAATAAATAAACAGGAAAATAAAAAACAACAACAATGAAAAAACAAAAGCTATGTTTTTAATTTAAATGCATTTTTATTTGAGACAACTCGACGATGTACATTCTTCACGTGGTAAGTATTCTTCTGCAGTAAGCTCTGAACTGCATCTCGTAAAACTTCACAGCGTACAATAAGACATAATTTAGTCTACAAAGATTATTAATTAATCTGTGTAAATGAAAAAGAATTTCATAAAAATAAAAAAGAGAATTTACTCCAGCATTTTTTTTCTTAAATGTCTAAGATAATGATATTCTAAAAACTTTATAAATACGAGATGTAGATACTGCATTACAAAAAATAAATGGTTTTGATAGTATTTTAAATAAACGTTTCAAAAAATTGATCACATATTTGACAATTTTTTTGGTTTGGAATTGTTGCCAAACATTTTTTCTGTGTAAGAGAGTGTAGGGGAATGTTAGATACATACAAGCCCGTAGCCAGGATTTTCGTTTCAGAGAGGTTTTTGAAAAAATATATTAATTTTTATGAGAGAGTTCCAGAAAATATATCCGTGCATACCAATTAATTCTTTTTTCATTTTTATTCATTCGGATTATGATTTTCAAATCCTAAATTTGTTTTTGGATATTCCCAGCCGAAAAAAATGATTCTCAATATTTTCACGAAAAACTATAATGAAAGGAAAGGTTTTTCTTCAAATATGTAAATAATATCGACCCTATAAAATTAAATGCAAATAAATATTTTCATTTATAAAGAACATGAAAAATACTTTCTAAAGCTGTCATAGATGTTTACAAATGATCTTCTCTCATTCAAATTATAAATAATTCAATACAAACCTGCGTGAAAAATTTGGGGCCGTATATCTCGCAACCAGTCAATGAGCCCATATATCTGACAACAGCAAATTAAAGATCACACTTATTGTTCTTGTATTAAATTATACTTACTCTTTTCCATATTCTTGGAATTATTAAATGTTTTTGAAGATTTTAATTATTTTGTTTTTCAGCCGAACAATGGCTGTTCTGACCTCGCCATGGTCGGGTGGCGGACTCTCAACCTCGTCCTCAAAGCGTGCCTTCGTCAATCACCACGTGATAAATTTGGTTTCGAGTTTTTTGATCGGGCGACAACCATGTGGCCTTGTGGATATCGTAATATTTGAATCTAGTGTTACTAACTACCATGTTTCGTGCTGCAACGAAGTCGATTAGCCTCGTTCCGTTATCGAAAGTGTTGGCATGGAGGCTAAATTTTCCGATTGTGGGACAATAGATGGCTTCTCTACCCACCTTGGGGTTAAAATCGCCTAGCACGATTTTGATATCGTGGCGGGGGCAGCGCTTGTATTCGTTGTCTAGGTGCTCGTAGAAGCGCTTTTTTGCCTTGTCATCTTTCTCGTTCGTTGGAGCGAGTGTACAAATTAGGCTGATGTGGAAATATTTCATCCACGGGCGTGAACCTAGAGACAAGGTGCCGACCACAAATCCACATTCAAATTCGTGTTCCTCCGCATGGCAGCTGTAGTAGATATCACAGGAAGCTTGTTTCGTGCAGCCCTGTCCCGTCCATCGCATTTCCTGGATAGCGGTGATGCCTTATATTTTTCGAGGACATTTGCCAGCTGGTTAGAGGCACCTTCCCTATAAACGGCCGGACATTCCATATGCATAGCCGTAAATCATGGTCCTTAAAACGTTTGCGTGGGTTGTCGTCGGGGTAATCTGTCGTTATTCGAGGCTTCTTTTTTGTTTTCATTGGGCGCTTAGGTTTTTTCAGTGGTGGGAACCAAACCCAACGCACGAACCCTCACTCTGAGGGTGGTGTAGAGCGTTGTTTCCAGGGACTTCCGCGAGGAGGACTTCCACCGAAGTGGAAGTGTTACCATTTGACAATTTGCCAATTCTGGCGACCAGTGAGTTGACTTGAGACGACACCGACAATGATTGAGCTGGTTTTGACCTATTTAGTGAGGAAAATCTGAGCACTGAAGTAATAAATATTTTTTAAACTTATTTTAACGTTTAAATAGATCGTACTATATTTAAATTTATTATTTTTTTTAATTCTCTATACTTAATTATATAAAATATTTTTAATGTATTGTTAATAAAATTCGTTTAAAACAAATATTACTTTGAAATATGGGCATTTCCAGGGGTTCCGGACGGGACATTCGTTCGCTTAAAACTTTAATATCTCGAAGGGTAATTAATGAATTTACTAGATTATTGAATTTACTTGTGCATGTAGTATTTAAACAGGACTAAATATCTGCAAAATGTATAGAATTCGGTAGATCAAAAGATATAATTAAAAAAATGGGCGTTCCGGACGGGACAAAAACGGATGTAAATATCGAGGTTCATATGGATATTCCTAAAAGTCAGCGAATTTTGCGTACAAATTATTTTTTTTGAAATATTTTAAAAAATAGACATGAGCTTTCTTTGTATATTTACACATTATTCCTAAAGTTTATAGGTTTTTCATAATAAATCACAGAAAAAATCCGGACGGGACAAAAAATTTCGTATAGAAATTATCAGTACGATTTTTATTCTAAAAATACTTTTTTCGTATAATATATTTTTTTGAATTAGCTATGAAGTAGCTGAGACAAATTACTTTATTTTTATATGTGTACACTTTGTTCCTCAAGTTTACAATAATTTCGTAATAAATCGCAGAATAATTTCGGACTTTCCGTATGTAAATTTGCACTACGATTTTTTGCTAAAAATAGTGATTATATGACAATATTAATAATCATTATTACGAAATGAAAAGTGATGTAATATTTAAAATTCCAGATGTTTTTTTAGGTTTTTTAATTTTTTTTATTTTTTTGGAAAACATTTTGTTTTCGATATTTTGTATACTGTAGTTTTACAGTTTTGGTACTCAAAGATCCGGACGGGACAGATTTTAATTAGCTGTCAAAAATTTCTAGAATTAATAGGAAAAAGATGTTTAAATTTTTAGAAATGTTGAGGAAATTTTGCTTTAGAAACAGTGGATTCAACTCTTTAAATATGAAAATGCCTATATGTCTGATTTCTTACTTTGGGAATTGTCTTACTATCATTGGACATTTTTTTAAAATTTATATTTTAGGGATATAATATTAAATCGTAAATCTCGGCATAAATTTGTAAGATATACAAAAAAAATAAAATCGGTACTATATCAAAAAATATTCTTCTATCCAGGGACGAAAACTCTTTGGATTATTGGTTCCGGATCTGTTTTTTTAATTTTTTTAAAATAGCGGTTCCGGTTCCAACCAAACAAATTAAATGGGTTCCGGTTCCAAAAATCCGATCTCTATTCTTTGTGATCCCTGCTTCTATCAAATTTTTACAAAATCCTAAATAACGATTCTTTTTTTCTCATGCTTTCAAATAACTCTTTATATTAAATCTTTCAAAATTTTATGTTCCCACCGTTATATTCGAACCTCGATTTCAAAGAATGTGATTTAAATTGTCCCAGAACCCAACTACGTCATTGGACTTTTGTTGTAGTTGGTTAGTCGAGAAGTCTCAAAAGTCTCCAATTTAACAAAATAAATATCCAATAACGTATATCCTAGTTGAACTTTAAAATGATCAATATGCTCAATAATGTTCATTTCCCTCTATAAAATTTTAAAAAAATATATAAATTAATATTTTACAAAATTTAAATGCATGAAAATATGCAACATATTCCAAAACATGCTAATTCGATTAAGACATACTAATTGATAATAATGTTATTTCATTTTTGGATTCTTTATATTCTGACAAATTTTGGTGCGGATCTCTCGAAGATATCTCAAATTATAACCAAACGAGTTGGGAAAGTTAGGTCACATGGGTAAGTTCGGTACATTGGACGAACTTTTATAGTCGGTCGGGCCCGACTATGGAATACCCTACACCGTTGGTGGAGATGGGATATTTAATTGTATACTTTAATTTTAAAGTTCTTAACTATGCTGAACCCCATCCTCAGAATATTATTCACATATCAGAAATTTACGTCTTATATCCCCATAATTAAAAAAAATATTTATAAAAATATTAAAAACTAATAAAACAAATTTATAAAAATAAAAGTGGGCGGACCACGCCCATTATAGATTTGATTTTAATAATTTACGGCTAAAATTTCCACTATAAAAACCAGGGAAATAATGCAAAAAAATGAGGGCGGATCAAAAAAACTATTGTGACAAATTTTCATCGACAGCAAGACGGACGGACAGACACACAGACAGACAGACAGACACACAGATAGACAGACAGACATATCTAAACGGACTCGGGTAGTGAAGCTGATCAAGAATATATATATTTTTCCATACCGGTCACGCCTCCTAAGGGGCGTTACAATTTCTGCACAAACTTAATGTACCCTGTACCTCATAGGTGTAGGATATAAAAAGTTAGTAGCATAAATGAACAATTTTGAAAACTTACAATCCATATCCACTGAAAGATTTTGAATTTTATAAGGAGATTTACCAATTTTTGTATTTTTTTAATCTGGGGGGGGGGTCGATATCATTCATATATTTGAGGAAAAACGTTTTCTTTCGATTTTAGTTTTTCGTGAAAATATTGAGCCATTATTTTCGGCCGAATATTCCAAAATAAATTTAAGATTTAAAAATACATAATCCGAATGAATAAAAATGAAAATAAATTAATTTATATGCGCGATTGTATTTTCTGGAACTATCATTTAAAAATTAATATTTTTTTCAAAAATCCCCCCGATCGAAAATCCTGGATAAGGGCCTGATCATTACAGGCAAAATTATAAATATTTACTCATCACTCGTGTTTCTTATTGCATATTAATATTCTAAAGATAATTTAAGTGTGTGAAAGAAGTGAAAAATGTGTCATTTGAAAATAAATGTAAAATGTAACAGACATAAATGTTGATGTGATGTATTTTTTCATAGTTTTTTTTTCTAATGCTTATAAAGTTCCGATCCAGGGACGTAAATTCAGGTTTAACTTGGGAGGGACAAAATTTTAAAAATTTAAAATTCAAAATTATATATTTATAAGTGATAATATTTTATTATATAATACTAGGGCTTGGGTGGAACCGGAACTGGAACCGAAGCCGGAACCGAAGCCGGAACCGCTTCATGTTTATAGAACCGGATCTGGAACTGGAACCGTTTTTTAAATTTTTTATGGAACCGGAACTGGAACTAGAATCGTTATTTTATTTTTTATAGAACCGGAACTGGAACAGAAAACCAGAACCGGAACTAGAACCATTATTAAATTAATTAGATCAGAAATTAATATATCAAAATATAATAATTAGATCAATTTGGACAATTAATTTGAAAACAAAAACAAATATTAATTAAGTTACACATGTGGACAATGGCATTTTAAACGAGTTGGGAAAGTTAGGTCACATGGGTAAGTTCGGTCACATGGGGCGGATTTTTATAGTCGGTCGGGCCCGACTATGGAATACCCTACACCTTTGGTGGAGATATTATTGAGGAATATTAAATTGTATACCTTAATTTTAAATTTTTAATTATGCTGAACCTCAGAATATTATTCATATATCAGAAATTTATATCTTATATCCCCATAAATTAAAAAAAAATATATAAAGTATAAAAAACTAAAAAAAAAAATTGAAAAATATAATTGGGTGGACCACGCCTATATTTAAAATTTTGAAAGGCTAATATTTCATAGATTTGATTTTAATAGTTTACGGATCAAATTTTTACTATGAAAACCCGGGATATAATGAAAAAAAAAGTGGGCGGATCACGCTCATTTTTGGACCACATATTTTTAGGTAAATTCTAACAATACGTTTTAAACTTTATAACTATACCTTGAATACTTTTCGAAATATTAGTTTCGAAAGAGTTATATAAAAGTGACTTGTATGGGAGGTGGGTGTGCCCGTTGGCTGATTTTGCTCATTTTCAAACTCAGTTCCTACTTTTGGTTAAAATATATTGAGACGAAATTTCATCGCATTCTGATCAGTATTTCTCAAGTTATTCTGTATTCGGACAGCAAGACAGCAAGACGGACAGACAGACAGACAGACGGACATGGCTAAACGGACTCGGGTAGTGATGCTGATCAAGAATATATATACTTTTCCATACCGGACACGCCTCCTAAGGGGCGTTACAATATATGCACAAAGTTAATATACCCTGTACCTCATAGGTGTAGGGTATAAAAATGTTGAGCTTTGCGAATTTTCTTTAGACGTATTGATTGTCATACAAAATATGTTTTGTATTTTTGATAAATATTTCATTCACTTATTTCTCAAAAGATGTAAATTATAATTAATGTTGACGTTTTACTAACGTTTAAGATCATGTCCCCGCGAGGAAACTTAAATACGACTATGAAACCATGTGACTTTATAAATGGAATTGACATTCCCATATATTCTTATATTTCTTAGTTTAAAACAAACATGTAGTAATGAGACCTACGACGCACGGTGAACAAAATGGTGAAATTTTTGAAAAAAACGCAATTTTTTTTATTTTTAAATTTTCAAATATTTTACGGTTACATACATAAAAGACCCACTAAGAATAATCTTTAACCATTTTTCTTATAACATTAACAGATTAAGAGATATGCGCCTTCAAATTAGGAAAAAAATTGCATTCCATACAAAAATGTATGGAAATACATATTGGAACATAACTAAAATATCCTTGCATATCCTCTCAAATCCTTAAAATTGTATTTAGGCTTTTACAAAATACACATTTTGAAAAAAAAGTAACTTCCGGTTTGCTCCGGGTTACAAGAAAATTTTTAAGAAAATATTACCATTTCGCGTTTAGTGTAATAATTTTATATCAATTAAACCTACAGATATCCTTCACACGCGCTAACATTTTTCTAATCACAATTAATGTAGTGAAAAATAAAAAAAAAATCATAGCGATATCTTTCCCGGATTAGGAGAAATTACGTGTCAAAAATTACCTTTTTTTTATTCTAATTTCATACATTTGTGCCTTTTTTGTAAATTTATTCCAAGGACTGTAAACGATATCCTCTGTTCGCATTATCTTTTCTCTAATCACAATCAATGTGGTAAAAAATAAAAATATATCATTCCGATATCTTTCCCGGATTAGGAGAATTTACATGGCAAAAATTACCATTTTTCATACATTTGCTCCTATTTGTAAATTTATTCCAAGGACTACAAGCGATATCCTTCGTTCGCACTAACTTTTTTCTAATCATTATCAATGTGGTAAAAAATAAAAATATATCATTCCGATATCGTTCCCGGACTAGGAGAATTTACATGGCAAAAATTATCCCTTTTTTATACATTTGTTCCTCTTTTTGTAAATTTATACCAAGGACTGCAAGTGATATCCTTCATTCTCACTAACTTTTTTCTAATCATAATCAATGTGGTAAAAATGAAAAATATATCATCCCGATATCGTTTCCGGATTAGGAGAAATTCATTTTGCAAATATTACCATTTTTCATACATTTGTTCCTTTTTGTAAATTTATTCCAAGGACTGCAAGCGATATCCTTCGTTCGCACTAACTTTTTTTAATCATAATCAATGTGATAAAAAATCAAAAAATGGTAAAAAATATTACCCTGATATCGTTCCCGGATTAGGAGAAATTACATGGCAAAAATTACCATTTTATTTCCTAATTTCATACATATGTACTTTTTTTGTAAATTTATTTTAAGGACTGCAAACGATACAAACTTATTTCAGATCACTATTAATGTGGTCAAAAATAAAAAATAAATCATACCGACATTGGCTCCAGATTTTAAAAAAATCACATGTCAAAAATTTCCAGAAAATGTACGAAGTTATATTAGTTTTATATAAATTTTGTGAATCAATAGAAGACATTTTGTTAAGCATAACAATATCCTGATATATTTTTATTAAGTAAAAAAAAATCAACGAAATCTACCTATTTGTTTTGAAGTTATATAATTTTGTTCAAAAAAAGTTCTTTTTTGTTCACCGTGCGACGTTTGAATACAAACACAAATTATTATCTATTTTCTATAAAAGTTTATTTTGCCCCTTATCATGTATCTTTTTATTATCGTCTCGTTTTCAAAAAATTGATGTAAAGTATTTAAAACGTTTTTTTCGTTTCGCTCTTTGATTCGAACGTTTGTTCAATAATTTTGTTTTGCCAACTATTTTTTTTTACATAAATTTTTTTTTTTTTTTTACCTTCGCGTATGATTTATATGAAACAACTCTCAAAACAAGCGTACTCAACGCTTCGTTTGACGCATGAATTAAAAATTGTAGTCACACGTTATTCAATCGATTTTGAAACAAATTGTAGCCGATATCGTTGTTACCGGGAATAAATGATCAGGGTTAATATAATAAATTGTCCCTCGTTTGAGCTTAATGGCTGCCGTGTGAAACTGTCTCCTAATATTTTAAAAATTCTGTCACCCAAATTCCTTCGTTAAAGGTCACTAAGTTTTGTCTAATTTCTAAAGTGTCGCCTGTCCATGATTCTCCGTCCTTCTTACACCACCCCTATACTCATTTTGGTGTAGTTAAAGGTAAAATGTCAATATTTAATATATATTATTTTAAATATTACAGATATGTACAAATCTTTGAAACCACACCATCTGGAAAGATGATTTTTAGCTAATAACTTAAAATTTTGTTGTTTCACCATACCATACATGTTGGTGTTAAATAAATACGGAATGTAGTTAAAATAAATGAAGCTGTAGTAATGTATCTTCATATTTCGGACGTATTAAAAAATATAGTCAAATTATGTAGTTAATTGCATACAAAATAACTATATCAATGAAGTAAAAACGAATACATTTGTGTATAGAAGTAAATTAAATACATATATATTTATTTTAAAGAAATTTTTCTTCCTTTTAATACATTTTTTTTTCGTTGTATATATACTAGCTGGACATGTGCACAGCTTCACCGGTGCGAAGTTTTTGTATGTATTTTTTTGATTTCATTTATATATTAGTACAATAAGAAGTGATTATTTTACAGTTCAACAAAATTAAAATGACGTAAATAATGAAAAGGTCAGTTAATACAAGCACGCTAGGTGTTTGACTACAGAACCACACAACCGTCACTCGTCTAATTTGCTGTTTTGTCTGTTCTATTTTTAGGACAGACTTTGTTGCAACAACGACGAATGGTGCCGCAGTTCGATAGAACGAATGCATTTGAGTAACGCATCGGTTTTGCTTTCAATGTTGTTGCTATTATTTTCGGGTGTTCCTTTTTGCACTATAGACTACAGAACCACGGTTGTGTGGTTCTGTAGTCAATCACCTAGCGTTCTTGTCTACCAACTCCCATCGTTTCTGACGACATGAGTTCAAACCCCAACCATGCCGTGTTCATATATACGAAACATTTGATGTTATCACAACGTCATCAAACAAAGATCACTAATGAGGATACTTGGCTGTATCCGAAACGGTCCGTATGATCATTGCCTGTGTTATGTTTTCAATTTGTTGTTGTTCTTTTCAAGTCATTCAAATTAAATAGTCTTTAAGATTGGCAAAAAATCTTAAAAATGTGGGCTCTCTTTCAAAAGAGTACATCTTACAAAAATATTAATATTTTAATTCCGGCTTGTTTGTGGAACCGGAACTGGAACTGAAATCGTTATTTTATTTTTTATAGAACCGGAACTGAAACCGAAATAAAAAATAATTTAAGAACCGGAACCGGTACCAGAACCATTTTTTATTTTGTATAGAACCGGAACTGGAACCGCAGAGAATAGAATTTCGCCGCAGAGAATAGCTTTTAGCCCTGTATAATACACATTTTAATAGGTATTTTTTGTAAAAGGCGGCAAAGGATATCGCCTTTGAATTAAACGACCAAAGCCATCTATACAGTCTCATGTAGGCACAAATGGGGGCATATTCTGGATCTACGTGATAATGATACTTATCACTTACCTTTTCACTGAACATATCAATTTTTTCACTTCACAGAGATCGAAGTATCTCATACTTGTTCATATGGTGAAAACTTTATTATGTGCATATAATTCATATCGTTATTTAAATCTTCTTAATCCAAAACATTTAATACTGTAAATAAGAATATATTCTAGTAAAATTTAATAATTTTATTTTTTAATTCTCATTTATGTAATGCATTTTTAAAATACTTTTCAAAACTCTCGGCTTTGTTTTCATTTTCGTAAACTTTTGACAATAGTGACCACTTCACAGCACATCGTAAATGTGGTATGAATTCACCAAAATAAACCAGTTGGGAAGGTCAGATCACATGGGAAATTTTAAAGTAGGTGTTATTATGATAGTTAGGATTATCAAAATTATAGTCGGTCTAAGCCGACTATAAATACCCTACACATATGTGTGGTTACCATTAAAAGTAGTATATACGTCATCAGGATATACGAATCCCGAAAGTAACTACAAACTTTCAATCGCTGAAGTATTTCCATTCATTTGATACCCATATTAACAAATGGGTAGGTGAACCGAATTTCGATTTTTTTTTTGTTGAACCACAAGTCGTTTCGCCGGAAAACATTATTTTCATGTATTTGAGCATGAGTCAATATATATTTTACCAAAAAAAAGTTTACCTAAGTAAAATTGATCTGTAGATATACATTTTATATGAGGTTTTTGAACATAAGTGGTCGATTCTCAGGTCACAATTGACCGATCATGCCAATTTTCTTGTTCATGCCAATTTTCTTGCTCTTCTACTTTTTCTGTAATCGTGATTTCAACAGAAAGACAGAGGGAGATACAGACGGACAGACGGACATCGCTATATCGACTCAGGAGATCATGCTGATCAAGAATATATATATTTTTCCTTACCAGAGATGCTTCCTTCTGGGTGTTACAAACGGCGTACCAAACTGAATATACCCTTTCACTCTTAGTGTAGGGTATAAAAATCACTTCTCGATAACGCAGATCCAGAATCGACTCCCAGGATCAGTTTAATAAGTAAAAATATGATATGATGATACAAAAATGATCGAAATCAAACTTTAATTTTTATTTTAAAATGCAACTGGTCTTAAAAGTTACATTATGCTGTTAGAGTTTACCACACAAAATTTGAGTAGAAAAAATAATGTCCTATGTTCACGCATTGCAGATCAAATTAAAAAAAAAACACTTTAAATCAATATTTTTATTTTCTAAATAAAGTTTTTTTTTTTGTATCGAAATAGGCTCAAGCCTAATTCTTATTTTCGACTATGAAATGAGTATAGAATTATATTATAAACAATTTTTATTTATTTCAGTGCTTAAAATATCAATAACTAATAAAATGAATAAAAATGGGTGAAAAATACACTGCGTGCCAAATGAATAAGGCCAGTTTTTTTAAAGTCAAATGTTGGCTCATATCTCGCCTTATTTATTTGTTGTATGCAGTTCGCTATACTGCTTTGTTAAGCGTCTGCCTCCATCCCAAAAATTAAAATCCGAAATGCATGTGAATTTTGAGATTACTTAAATTAAAAAAAACTGAGAAAAATACAGTAAAATTTTGCTCCACTTGAATAAGGCCAGTTCAAATTAATGATGAAAAACAAAGTAAACCATGGATTTTTGAAAACTTTAGTACAACACATTTAAGAGTGGCTATTTTTATTATTATTTTAAAATTCCATTCTTCAAATTAACTTAAAAGTAATCCACGTCACCAATTTAAGGAGTACCTCAATCAATTTTTTTTTTAATCAAGGATACTGAAATCATGCCTGCATTAATTTAAAAAACAAAGTATTATTTGTCATCAGTTTCACTATTTTTGTTAACTGACCATTAACAAGCATTTTCTCTCGCGTTTAACACACTCTAGAAAGATTTTCTAATTAAAATAAAGATACATTTTTTTATCTCTTGTTTACATTATCCTTGCTATTCTTATCCATGATGCCCATTACGTTTTTATTTTATGTTGGGCATAAATGGAATTGATCATGATACAATTATACACGGTAGAAGTATTAGAGTTCTTGTTCGTCTTAGGCGTCCCGTGCTTCTGTCAAACGCCTGAAGATACTGTCAAACGTCCCGTTCTTATGTCAAAATATTGTATGGGATAAGAAAAATTTTGTGAGTGGCACTCTGGAATACTTCTACCTTGTTATTGTATCATGGAATTGATCAAACATTTTATTTTAACTGTGAAAATGACATTGGTTGCATTCAAATTCAACGGATTTAGGTATTTATAAATTTGCTCAAAGCCACATTTAAGTCTATTCTAAATCGGCAGGAGATTATGAGGTTTTGATGTTCATCAGAAAAATGTTACCTTATTTTTTGAAAGTATAAGAAACCAAATAATGTTTTTGATCGAAGATTCAATTTGACCAATGTTAAAAAGCGCTTTGATGAAGCTAAAGAATACTCACTTTTCTCAAAGTTCTTCATTTTAGAGATTTTTAGTGTTGCGTTCGAGCGAGATTTTCGGAGATTTTAGAAATATCGTTCTCGATCTCGAAAAAGATCAAAAAAATAATCTCGTTCTCGGATCTCGTCTCGACTTTGGAAAGTAATCTCGAGGGTCTCGAATCTTGACAAGATCTCGAAAATGTTTCTAAAATATTTATATATATAAAAATTAATGCAAATTGAAGTTAGTTAAGTTCTAATTTTCTATAGCAATATTTTAGTTGTTATATTTTTCATAATTTATAGGTTAGATATATAGAAGTTCCCTATAGCGAATTCTTACGTGGCTAGAAAAGTGCATTGTTTCATTAATATGCGTAAAAAATATATTGGAAAACCTTCTTAAAATAAAAATTAGAAACACATGAGTTCAATTTCCAGCTGGAAGATTTGTTCGTTGTAAAGACAAATTCGCTATTTTTATTTATATGTAAATTAAAAAATTGTAATGGGATTTTTGATGTTGCCAGCAATAATTTTTATGGTAATAAAATTTTGTACAAACATTACAAACCATACAAAAACTAATTATTTTATATTTCATTTTTGTACTAGAAATTTCAGTTTACAGTTATAACATAAAATCATCTTGTGGAACAACAGTCACGAATTCAGTTTTTTGTTCAGTAAAAACTCGATCACAAAAAAAATTGTAAAAATAAAATGTACATATATTACAAAAATAATGGCATATATCTTCGTATAAGCATATTTCAGTTTTTTTTTATTACCTGACACGTACTACGTATGGGCATTTCCAGATAAATCCCGAAAGAAAAATTAAAAATGCTCAAATCTTTGAAATAACGATAGATTTGGAATCTTAAATATCTGAATCTAAATATCTGAAAATAAATTTCTATTCCGTTAACGGTAACGTATAAAAAAATACTCATAAAATTACGTTACTATGAAATATGTAAATATACCAATTTTTTTTTTTTTTTTTATGTAACCAAATTAATTAACTTTAAAGACATACAGAAACTAAATATTATTTTCTGTTTTTCTGGCAACATTAATAATTATTGTTTTTGTCAATTGTTGTTTGTTTCACTCCCCAGTACATAGCCCTTTGTATCTGGCAAGACCTTGAGCCCGCAAAAACAATATTTTTGCAATAACTCTATTTTAGGTCGAAAAACAAACAACAATTAACTAATAATTATTTCTAAAACTTAAAAATAATGATACAAATTAAAATAACGGAAAAATTTGGATTTTTGTATAAAGATTTTCGATGTCCCGTCCGGAACCAAAAATATACATTTATTACCATAGTAAATTGAAAAGTTTTTTTAAAGTGTTGAATCCACTGTTTCCAAAGCCGCATTTCTCAAAATGTAATCATCATTTTCCTAGTAATTCTAGAAAATGTTTGACAGCTAATTGAAATCTATCCGTCCAGAACTTTGAGTACCAAAACTGTAAAACTACAGTATAGAAATACAAAAAACAAATTTTCAAAAAAAGTAAAAAAAAAAAAACTAAAAAAAATCTGGAAATTTTAATAGTACATCACTTTTCATTTTGTACTAATGATCACTGATATTGTCATATACACAATTATTTTTAGCAAAAAATCATAGTGAAAATTTCTATACGAAAGGTCCGGAATTATTCTGCGATTTATTTTGAAATACCTATTAGCTTTAGGAACAAAGTGCTTATATGCAAAAATTAAGTAAATTGTCTCAGCTATGTTCAGAAATAATTAAAAAAAATATATTGAATGTAAAAAGTATTTTTAGAATAAGATCCTACTGATAATTTCTATACGGAATTTTTTGTCCCGTCCGGAATGTCCCGCCTGGAATTTATCTGTGATTTATTATTTATAGTTTAAACTTTAGGAACAAAGTGTAAAAAATACAAAGAAAGCACGTTATTTCCACTATTTTTTAAAATATTTCGAAAAAATCATTTGTACGCAAAATTTGCTGACTTTTTGGAATATCCATGTGAACATCCATATTTACTTCCTTCCGTTTTTGTTCTGTCCGGAACGCCCATTATTTTATTTAAATCTTTTGATCTACCGTATAGAATTCTATCCTATTTAAATACTACATGCACAAAAAAAAATCAAGTAAATTCATTAATTTTCCTTCGATATAGTCAAGTTTTAAGCCTATGAATGTCCCGTCCGGTACCCCAGGAAATGCCCATATGTATATTCTTGTGCAGCCAACCAGTTGGCAACAAAAATTTCTTGCACAACAACACTCACGAATTTTGTTTGTTGTGTTAAAAATTGGGGGCGAAATATTCGAGCACTAGCTTGGATTCTGCGTTGTTAGATTCCCATATATTTTTTGTTTCACTTTCAAAAAAAGCAGAAGATATGCGAAATAAAAAACCAGTTGGGAAGGTTAGATCACTTGGAAAATTTTAAAGTAGGTGTTACTATGATAGTAAGGATTATCAAAATTATAGTCAGTCTAAGCCTGCTGTAAAAAACCTACACAAATGTGTGGTTACCATTCAAAGTGGTACACTACACTCTTTTCATCGCTGAAGAATTACCATTCATTTGATACCCATATTTACAAATGGGTAGGTGTACCGAATTTCGTTTTTTTTTGCAAACACTAGTCGTTTCTCGGGAAAACATTATTTCCATGTATTTGAGCATAAAGTCAATATATATTTGACCAAAAATGTTTACACAAGCACCTAAATACAGTAAAATTGATCTGTAGATGTAAATTTTATTTGAGGTATTTGAACATAAGTGGTCGGTTCTCAGGTCACAATAAATCGATCAGGCCAATTTTCCTGTTCAGACAGCTTAGATATTTACGTAGCTCTTCTACTTTTTCCGTAATCGTGATTTCAACAGACAGACGGACATCGCTAAATTGACTCAGAAGGTCATGCGAATCAAGAATATATATACTTTTCCATAACGAAGATGCTTTCTTCGGGGTGTTACAAACGATGTACCAAACTGTATATTCCCTTTCACTCTTAGTGTAGGGTATAATAAAAATATTACAATGGAATATTAAAGGATACATTAACAATTACCATGAACTACAACTCTTAATTAACGAACATAATCCCGATATTATATCTATTCAAGAAACTAATTTTTCTTGCAATATATAAAAAAAAACACAACCACAAACACATTAATATTTTTAGTATTAGAAGTGAATATAGGTTACGCATTTACTATTTCTAATATGTATATACCTCCTCAACAAACTTTTTCTGCACAAAACCTTCATCACATTATCCGTCAGTATCAAACCCCATACATTCTGACAGGTGATTTAGTTTCCTGGAATACTCTATGGGGTTCATATGAAACTAGGTAAAATTATAGAAGATGTTGTTCTCAGTGGGGATTTTATAATCCTAAATAATGGGTCACCTACCCACACAATTTACACATATCGACCTCACGATCTCTTCCGCTTTAATTTCAACTAAGTGTTCCTGGAAAGTTCTACAGTACCTCCATGGTAGTGACCATTTCCCAATTATTACAGAACTACTTTCAAACCTTAGCTTTGAAAAAATAAAAGCAAAATGTAAATTCAAAACCGATCTTGGTAACTGGTAACTGTTTCACAATTTATGCAAAAAAAAAACTTTCTAACAAATGTATCATCAAACAATATTAATAAAAAAAACTTTCTAACAAATATACCATCAAACAATATTAATAAAGAAGCTGCCAAATTACATAAAATAATTAGGTCGATCTATTGCGACCTGAGAACCGACCACTTATGTTCAAATACCTCATATAAAATTTACATCTACAGTTCAATTTTACTGTATACGTGCTTAGGTAAACTTTTTTGGTCAAATATATATTGACATCATGCTGAAATACATGAAAATGATGTTTTCCTGCGAAACGAGTTGTGGTTCCCAAAAAAAAAATCGAAATTCGGTACGCCTACCCATTTGGAAATATGGGTATCAAATGAATGGAAATTCTTCAGAGATGGAGAGTTTGTAGTTATTTTCAGGATTCGTATGCCCTGTTGACCTATATATCAATTTGAATGGTAACCACACATATGTGTAGGGTATTTATAGTCGACTTAGACCGACTATAATTTTGATAATCCTAACTATCATAATAACACCTACTTTAAAATTTCTCATGTGATCTAACCTTCCCAACTGGTTGTTTTTGTATTCGATTTACCGCTTGAAGTTATTGAAGAAAATAACAAAACATATTCACAGTAAGACGGCGCGAAGTACAACACTACCGCAGAAAAGAAACAAACAGCTTTGTCGATTTTGTCCTTGAAGTTGCGTGGATTTTTTGTTGAATTTGATTTACCGCTATACAAGCGATCGAAGAAAAGAATAACAAAATACATAGAACATTCAGAGCAAAGGTTTAGATTTAAAACATTGTTCAGCGAAATGTTTTAAAAAACTTTTGATTGATTTTGTACAACAAAAATTTGTTTGGGACACAAAGAGCGCAAAAAGAGCTTCCAGCACCTCTGAATTGCAAAATTGAATATCTTCAATTTTTTAAATTTAATTATACATTATTGTCTCTCGTGATGTTGGATATCTTTTAATCATTCTAAAACTTGTAAATGCGTTTCGAAATTATAAAAAATTTAATTATTTATGTCATTCAATTCGAACTATTTGACGAGAACAAATAAAAAAAATACCTAGTTTCTATATTTTTAGTTCAAAAATTCGAGAATTCTCGTTGAGATTCCCCATCTCGTTGGAAAAATTGTATCTCGTTCTCGGATCTCGTCTCGACTGTTAAAGGTGATCTCGTTCTCGATATCGTCTTGAATTTCGAGACGAGATCGATCGAGATCTCGAATTTTCTCGTCTCGCCCGAATCACTAAAGATTTTTGAAAGGTCCTTGTTGAAAAGTCTACAAGGACAAAATGATGGTATCAAAACTAACCAAACATTGTCCTTGCAATTCTGTACAATTAAACTGCAACATTTATCTGTTATGTGCATCAGAGATAATAAGAACAAGGATTAAGTTATAAAAAGTCAACTTTTTTAAAATTTGACATCCTTAAAAGAGTGTGTTAAACAGTACAAAAAAGAATAATTAATGGTCAGTTTACAACATTAGTGAAGCTGATGATAAATAATGCAATTTTTTTTTAAATAATTGCTGTCAGAATTTCAGTATTCTTGATTAAATAATATTTTGATTGAGGTATTCTTTAAAATGCTATCGTGGACTACTTTAAAGTTATTTTGAAGAATGAACTTTCAAAATATTAATAAAAATAGCCACTCTTAATTATGTTGTTCTAATGTTTTCAAAAGGGGGCTATGGGGCGATTATCACAAGGCAACGTGTCTGAGCGCTTCAACATGGCGAAGCCAGAGCAATCCTTGTCGGTGTCGTCTCAAGTCAACTCACTGGTCACCATTTGACAAATTGTCAAATGGCGACGCTGTGGTGGTAGTCCTCCGCGCGGAAGCCCTTGGAAACGAAGCTCTACACCACCAAGTCGGCTAAAGTGAGTGGCGAGCATCTCCCTCAGAGAGAGAGTTCGTACGTTGGGTTTAGGTCCCACCACTGAAAAAACCTATGCGCCCAATGAAAACACAAAAGAAGCCTCGGATAACGACCGATTACCACGATGACGACCCACGCAAACGTTTTAAGGACCATGATTTACGGATATGATTTATGGATAGAGGCACCCTTTATAGGGAAAGGGCCTCTATCCAGCGGGAAGATTTCCTCGAAAAATATAAGGCTGACATCACCGCTATCCAGGAAATGCGATGGACGGAACAGGGCTGTTCGAAACAAGCGTCCTGTGATATCTACTAGAGCTGCCATGCGGAGAGACATGAATTTGGATGTGGATTTGTGGTCGGCAAGAGGCTTCGCCACCTTGTCTCTAGTTTCACGCCCGTGGACGAAAGACTGGCAGCAATTCGCATCAAGGCAAAATATTTCAACATTAGCCTAATTTGTGCACACGCTCCGACGAACGAGAAAGATGATGAGACAAAAGATCGCTCCGACGAGCGCCTAGACAACGCATACGAGCGCTGCCCCCGCCACGATTTCAAAATCGTGCTAGGCGATTTTAACGCCAAGGTGGGCAGAGAAGCCATCTATTGTCCAAAAATCGGAAAATTTAGCCTCCATGCCAACACGTCCGATAACGGAGCGAGGCGCAGCACGAAACATGGTAGTTAGTAGCACTAGATTCGAACATTTCGATATCCACAAGGCCACATGGTTGTCGCCCGATCAAAAAACGCGCAACAAAATTGATCACATTGTGATTGACGGAAGGCACGCTTCGAGCGTGATGGACGTACGCACTATCCGAGGTGCCAATATGAACTCGGATCATTACCTTGTAGCAGCCAAGGACCGCACACGCTTAAGCGCTGCGAAGAACGTACGGAACCAAACGCAGAGAAAGCTAGACGTCGGAAAGCTGCAATCACAACAGACAACGCAAGCCTTTTCCACTCGACTCTCACACCTGATTAGACAAAGCACTTCTCCTCTCGATGATATAAGCGCGCAGTGGAACCATGTCTCCTGCTCTATGCGTACGGCTGCCGAAGATATGCTTGGATTCCAACGCCCCCTGAGGAATCAGTGGTATGACCAAGAGTGTCGCGCGGCCACTGCAGAGAAAGACGCTGCGTACAAATCCACCCTGCAGTCAGTAGCTACGCGAGCCGCGAAGGAGCGATACAAAGAGAAGGGAAGAGAGACGTCTTTTCAGGCGTAAAAAAAGCGAGGTAGAAAGACGTGAGTATGAGGAGATTGAGATGCATGGGGACAGGAATGAGGCTCGAAAATTCTTCGAGAAAATAAGACGCCTAGCCGGAGGTTCAAAATCCGTAGCCTCTTCTTGTTAAGATGAAAACGGGAATCTAGTCACAGATATCCAGAGCACACTAAAGATATGGAGGGATCACTTCTCTAAACTGCTGACCGGTGATGATGACCGCAATTCCACCGATAGAGAAGTAAACCCGGCAACCCCAGTACTTCATGACGACGTTGAGAGTCCACCACCCGACCATGATGAGGTCAGAACAGCCCGATGGCTGAAAAACAACAAGGCCGCAGGTGCTGATGGTCTGCCTGCTGAATTGTTTAAGACCGGAGGCGAAGAGCTAATAGAGTGCATGCACGAGCTCGTAAGCAGAATATGGTCGGATGAAAGCATGCCAAGTGACTGGAACCTCAGTGTACTCTGCCTAATCCTTAAGAAAGGGGATCCCACTATCTGCGCCAACTACCGTGGGATCAGCCTACTGAATATCGCATACAAGGTTCTATCGAGCGTATTATGTGAAAGACTGAAGCCCATCGTCAACAGACTGATTGGACCTTATCAGGCTTCAGACCTGGAAAATCCAAAATAGACCAGATTTTCACATTGCGCCTAATCCAGGAAAAGACCCCGGAAAATCAGATCGACACCTACCACACCTCTTTTTTTTAACTCCGAACTACTTTTTGGTTAACAAAATATTGGAACTAAATTTGATTGTTTTCGGGACAGTATTTTTTAAATTAGCGTGAATACGGACGGGCAGGAAACATCAAAATTACATTGTTCTACAAGAATTTTCCACAGAAATGAATCTTATCATTTCTGGTAGATTCGGTCTCCTGTTTCTTGCTGCGTACTCAGAATTTTCCCTATACGTCGAGATTTTGCAAAAAATCGAGACAAAGATGCAAAAAAGGCCATTTTTGGTACTTTATATAGCAAGTTATCGCACGATTTCGACATGTAGCAAATGCAAACTTTATCACAAAATAAAATATGAAAGTTGTCCTACGGAGGCAAAAAAAAATCTGTGCCCAGATATTATAATATAATAATAATATAATAGTTTGGCGCTACAGTCCTGTATAGAACTTCGGCCGAGCTCTCTCACCATTTTGAGCTGTGCGTGTTATATTTGTACTCAAAGTGGTGGGACCTACAGTTTATTGCCGAATCCGAACGGCGGGTGAGAGCTTTTTCATAGGCAATGGTTTTACTCTCGTAGGTTTGCCATTTACTGACGAGAGGTAGCGCGGTATAGAAAATGTTTCTATGAAAAGATGTTGTTTAGCCCCAGTCCAGGCTTGAACCGGGGACCTTTCGGCTCGCAGTCCTACGCACTAACCACTGAGCTACCGCGGCTAGTTTTTGCAAAAAATCAAAAAGAAATTTGTGTGTCGAGAGAGTAAATTATCACAAACTTCAAAAACATTTTAATATTAGTTCGCAATGATTTTGCTATCAAAATTTCGAAAAAAAGTTTTAAACTTTATCTTATTGAAATTTTTCGGAATATTTTTGTGTATTTAATTCGGCAGGCTTTATTGGGGTAATAAGAAATCTATTACACATCCGTCGTCAACGAATGCTTCTGAGCGACTGAACTGATAGTTTTGAAAATTTTACATAAAAAAAATAAAAAATGCGACACCCTACAGCTACTCTTTATCAAAATTAAATTTATAACATTGTTTTTTGTTCAATATATATTGAAAACTTTATTTAAATGAATGGTTGACATGGAAATATGACGAATATGAAGTTTACCTTAAACTAGTTTAAACTAAATACATTTTTTGTATTTCAGTCAATGCGTGAAAACATAAAAGGAATTTTATGTTAATTTTGATAGACATTATTAGCATGATAACCGACATTTATAGTTTACTTTTATTTAGTTTTTCAAAGAGAAATATATCTAACCGCTTTAATAGACAGATCAGGTGATTTGAAAAACATTACAATTGAATCACTTGAGATGAACTGAATGTGGCTATTAACTGTGGAATGTTGAGATAGTCATTGACTTTGTAGTACTTAATAAAACAACACGAACTAAATAAAAACTTAATTTATATGTTTTCAATTTTAATATCTGCATCGTTTAAGAACATTTTATCGAATGACATAAAATGTGTAACTAAACGTATCTAATGTAAATGTCAAAAAATTTTCTATGTTGTAAATATTAATACAATAAATTTTATTCTGATTTAGATTTCAAACGTCGCGTGACAAATTTTATTATTACATTATTATTATAATGCAGCGATCAATAAGGGCATATTTTTTTAAATTTTCACAATTCACAATGCCATTCATTAAAATAAAATGTTCAATATATATTACTACAGACACAACTATATCAGGAGTTGTGTCTGCGCAATGATGGGAGGCGGACGTGTCGCGCCGTCGTCTTATTTTAACACTTGTCGAGTGCCGTGAAATGTGTAGTCGTTTCAAGTGTCGTCCGCTATATTTTAAAATAATTCATGTTTTAAATAATCAAAATAATAATATTAATAACAATTCTCGATTAAAAAACGTTCAATAAACAAAACCACAAAAATATCAACATAGAACAATAACTCATGCTGCGAAATTACAACATTAACAACAACAACAATAACAACAACCGGTTTTTTGCTCTACCAGCACAGCATGCTGCCGTCGTCGCTGCGTGGTTTTTTTTTTGCAATTGTCAACGCAACGGGCTTATCTATGCCCTCTGCTGCAATTGTTCATTTATTTTTCGTTCTCTGTCCCTTCCCCATCCTACTCTACGCTACCAGCGTGCGAGGCTGAGACTGCAAGAGTGCGTGACGAAGACAGTGGTGAAGGCCTAACACTCACCACTGTTTAGTTCACGCTCTCACTTGTTTCTCTCAACTGCGCCCGCTATTAGTATGTTTGTTTGTTTTAAAATTGCCCAGTAGCGAAAATGTCGCAAAACTTCCGTATAGATTTTTGCAACGTTCGTGGACTGAGGGCAAATTTTTTCTCTATTTATGCGCATGTTTCTGTGTATAGGCCACATATAATGGCATTAGGTGAGACCCAGGTTAGGGAGGGTGCAGATCCACTGGATTTTCAAATACCTGGGTACCACCTACTGCCATTATTCTCTGCCCATAGGGGTCTCGCCCTTTTTATTCGAAGTGACGTTGCGTACCAGCACTAACAGCAGCATTGTGTTTCGGATAATGAATTTAATTCTATGTGGATTAAATTCAAAATCTTCTCACACATCATGCACTTGTGTTTTATTTATAGGAGTCCGAATCTAGATAGGGTTTCCACCTGTAACAAGTTAGATGCCCTATCTGATTCGATCTCAAATATATTGGAACAGTTTCCAGGCAGTGAAATTGTTGTTGCTGGTGACTTTAATGTGCACAACGCCACTTGGTTGAGCCACTCGCGTCTATCAATACAGGAGGATTGTTATGTTGAGCTGTTTGCCGAGTGCAATCAACTCACTCAATTGGCGAAGGAACCGACGTACCTCCCACGCGTCGGTGGGCAGAGTCAAAAAGTCTTAGACCTTTTTCCGACTTCGCATCATGAATAATATGATGTAAAAGTCCTTGCACATCTTGGTAATTCCGACCACTGTATTGTTTACGCTGCGTTTTCGTATTCTATTTTACGCGCCTCTTCGATTAAAATCCCAAAGAGGACTGTATGGCTTTACGAAAAAGCAAATTGGGATGCGTTAAATGATTTTTTTCGCAACTTTAATTGGAAATTGTGTTTCGCAGATAGATACATAAATGCCGCGGCCTAAATGGTACAAAATATTATTTTATTGGGTATGCGGTCCTTCATATCTTCTAAAACGATTAGCCTTAAACCCAAGGACCACTCTTGATTTAATGAGACTTGCAGGATTGCAGTCAGGTCGAAAGAGGAAGAGTTTCAGAATTGGCGTTCTAATAAGATTGCTGATACTGAAAGACTTCGCATACAGGCTAGGAATCGCTGTACTGCCGTGATCGTGCGTGAAAAGCTTCAACACGAACAAAACGCGCGCAAAAAGGTCCTTCTCTACCATAGAGGTAGTAAAAATGTCTGGTCATTTGTTAAAAGGGTGAAGAATCAGACGACATCGTCTACTCCAACCCTTGTTATGAATGGCCAGACCTTCACTGACTCGGTTGATAAAGCTAATCTCTTGGCAGAATTATTTGCAAATAATTCAACGCTCCCAGTTAGAAATCAACTACTGCCCGTCGTTGAATGTGTTTCTTCTGCAATGCCGGAGATACATTTTCGAACTCGGGCAGTTAAAATGTTTTAGTAAATCTCAATATTAACAAAGCCTCTGGTCCAGATGGCATATCTGCCCATTTTTGAAGAAGTGTGCAACAACGCTGGCTTATCCATTGCGTAACCTTTTCAACATCTCCTACACGACAGGAGTTTTTCCATCTTGTTGGAAGGTTGCCAATGTCCAGCCAGTTCCGAAAAAGGGTGAGGCTACGAACCCTGCTAATTTCCGACCCATTGCAATATGCTCTGCGCTCTCCAAGGTAATGTAAAGCGTAATAAACTTCCACCTTTCGAACTATCTGGAGCAAAACGAATTACTTAGTGACCGGCAATATGGTTTCCGTAGGACCAGATCCACCGGTGACTTGATGGCGGTCCTCTCCGAAAAGTGGAATAATTGTTTCACCTTTTCGGAGAGAGTAAGGTGGTTGCTCTTGATATTTCCAAGGCTTTTGATCGAGTGTGGCATGAAGCCCTGGTATCAAAACATATTGTGTATGGTGTCGGTATTTCTTTTACCGAGTTTTCTCGAGGGTCGTTCAATACGAGTTGCGATGGATGGTGTTTTCTCATGGATGGTGTTTTCCATCAATTCTGGAGTTCCGCAGGGTTCCGTCCTATTCCCGTCCCTATTCCTGGTTTTTATCAATGACCTTCTGTCATCGACCCAGAACCCAATCCATTCTTTTGCAGATGACAGTAACATTTGTCATTCATATTCGTTCAACAAGCGCCCAAACTCTTTGGAGATTGAGAGTAAAAGGCGCACAATGAATGATACACTCAATAATGACCTTAAAACAATCTCCGAGTGGGGTCTTGCAAATTGAATTGATTTTAATGCTAGCAAGACCCAATGTTGTCTGTTATCTCACAAACAAATGGATTCACTCCTCCCTCCCCTCAATATGGACTCTGTGGATATTGCGCAGTCAGCTGCTCTTGACGTTCTGGGTATATCAATTCAATGTGACCTCCGTTGGAATGATCACATATTTGATGTGTCGAAAGAAGCGGCCAAGTGCCTCGGTTTTTTGAAACGGAGTAAGATATACTTCACTCCCTCTGACTTGCGCATTGTCTACACCACCTATATTCGTCCTAAGATGGAATATAATTCGTACATATGGGCAGGTGCTTCAAAATCCTCCTTGGAGTTCCTGTATCGAATCCAACAACGTGCAATATATTTAATAGGGGAAGAAAATATTTCATCCTCTATTGGTTCTCTTGAGCACCGAAGGACCATAGGGTGTGTAAGCTTGTTTTATAGGTATTACAATGGTAAGTGTTTGAGGGAAATATATGGCCTAATTCCACCAGGTCGTGTATTCTCTCGTTCTACTCGGGCATCGAACCAAGCCCACCACTTCGTAGTCCACTCGGTTCTCAACAGAACCACGCATTACAGAGATAATTCGTTCTTCAGTCGCACGATACGTTTGTGGAACAATCTCCCTGCGTCTGTTTTTTCCAACATTTTTAATATTGGGAAATTTAAAGCAAACATCCACCGACACTACTCCATCTTTCCTCCTTCCTTTAACCTATAATCCTTTCTTACGATCAACACTGTGCATTGCACGAATAGGGGGCATCCCCTCAGCGTTGGTTAATTTGTGAAAAAGAAAAAAAACTTGTAAATGCGCTTCGAAATTATAAAAAATTTAATTATTTATGGCATTCAATTCGAACTATTTGACGAGAACAAATTAAAAAAATTGTCAAATAAACATTTTTTTTCCAATGAAATCGTAACTGTTTTTAATAACATAAGTACAAACTTAGAATATATTTAAATTACAATAATATTAAATAAGCTACAATTATACAGCTTTATTAACAATAAAAGACAGTGGCTAATAAAATACCTAGTTTCTATATTTTTAGTTCAAAAATTTGAGAATTCTCGTTGGAAAAATTGTATCTCGTTCTCGGATCTCGTTTTGACTGTTAAAGGTGATCTCGTTCTCGATATAGTATTGAATTTCGAGACGAGATCGATCGAGATCTCGAATTTTCTCGTCTCGCCCGAATCACTTAAGATTTTAGAAAGGTCCTTGTTGAAAAGTATACAAAAGCAAAATGATGGTATCAAAACTAACCAAACATTGTCCTTGCAATTCTGTACAATTAAACTGCTACATTTATCTGATATGAATTTGACATTGAAAAAACTGGCCTTTAATCTTTTTATAAACATATTTTTAATACTTTATGAGTTATGGATAATATATAAGTGAATTGAATGGTAGATGAGTGTGACCGTTGACCGATTTGGCTCTTTTTTTTAACTCCGAACTACTTTTTGGTTAACAAAATATTGGAACTAAATTTGATTGCTTTCGGGACAGTATTTTTTAAATTAGGGGGAACATCAAAATTACATTGTTCTACAAGAATTTTCCACAGAAATGAATCGTATCATTTCTGGTAGATTCGGTCTCCTGATTCTTGCTGCGTACTCAGAATTTTCCCTATACGTCGAGATTTTGCAAAAAATCGATTCAAAGTTGCAAAAAAAGGCCATTTTTGGTACTTTATATCGCAGGTTATCACACGATTTCGACATGTAGCAGAAGCAAACTTTATCACAAAATAAAATATGAACGTTGTCCTACGGAGGCAAAAAAAATCTGTGCCCAGATATTAGTTTTTGCAAAAAATCAAAAATAAATTTGTGTTCCCAAAAAAGTGTGTCGAGAGAGTAAATTATTACAATTCCCTAAGCTCTCTTAAAAAACATTTTAATATTAGTTCGCAATGATTTTGCTATCAAAATTTCGAAAAAAAGTTTTAAACTTTATCTTATTGAAATTTTTCGGAATATTTTTTAAAATTTCTTTATGAAATATTTGATTAAAATGAAGGGAATTGCACACAGAGATATACAATTTCATACTGATATAATGTAATGGTGCTAGATGCAAAATCGGACAAAATCCTTAGATCTGATGTCCGCATTATAGTATTTACATGATGGGGAAACTGCGTAATCTCCTGGTGTGCATTTAATTCGGCAGGCTTTAATGGGTTAATAAGAAATCTATTACACATTCGTCGTCAACGAATGCTTCTGAGCGACTGAATTTGACATGAAAAAAATAAAAAATGCGACACCCTACAGCTACTCTTTATCAAAATTAAATTTATAACATTATTTGTTGTTCAATATATATTGAAAACTTTATTTAAATAAATGGTTGATATGGAAATATTTTTCGTGGCGAATATGAAGTTTACCTTAAACTAGTTTAAACTAAATACATTTTTTGTATTTCAGTCAATGCGTGAAAACATAAAAGGAATTTTATGTTAATTTTGATAGACATTATTAGCATGATAACCGACATTTATAGTTTACTTTTATTTAGTTTTTCAAAGAGAAATATATCTAACCGCTTCAATAGACAGATCAGGTGATTTGAAAAACAATATATTTGAATCACTTGAGCTGAACTGTATGTGGCTATTAACTGTGGAAAATTGCGATAGTCATTGACTTTGTAGTACTTAATAAAACAACACGAACTAAATAAAAACTTAATTTATATGTTTTCAATTTTAATATCTGCATCGTTTAAGAACATTTTATCGAATGACATAAAATGTGTAACTAAACGTATCTAATGTAAACAAAACCTTTTTTTAAATTATTGAAATATTTTTTCAAAAATGTTACAAAAAATTTATAAAGTTCCATAATATAAAAGTTTTGTTATGTATTTAAAATGTATCAGTATATATAAAATTGTAAATGTAACAAATGATAAGCCACAACATTTTTAATGTAAAAATATGTTGGTCATTCAAAACATATTAATTTGATTTCTTATATTAAAATATTTAAAGTCACACAAATTAAAAAAAATCATACCTAACTACCTCTGACATTAAAAAATCTGTAATTGCCATATTATATTTGATAACCACGAAGTATAAAAGAAATATTTTGATTAACGATAATGTATTAAACAGAAAAAATGTATTGAGAACTTTGAAGTGGCCTTTAAAAATTGTTTTTAGAAAAAATTTGGCTTTTCATTTTATTTCACAGGGAAGATTACGCAATATATACCTATATATATATTTTTTTTGTTTGTTTGATTAACAGGTGAAAATTTTAATTTTCACAATATAAGAAAAGCTTACTTCGCATTAAATGTCAAAAAATTTTCTATGTTGTAAATATTAATACAATAAATTTTATTCTGATTTAGATTTCAAACGTTGCGTGACAAATTTTATTATTACATTATTATTATAATGCAGCGATCAATAAGGGCATATTTTTAAAATTTTTCACAATTCACAATGCCATTCATTAAAATAAAATGTTCAATATATATTACTACTACAGCCGCATCCAAACAATATTATAAATTTTGATAAAGAGTAGCTGTAGGGTGTCGCATTTTTTTATTTTTTTCATGTCAAATTTACAAAAATTTCAGTTCAGTCGCTCAGAAGCATTTGTTGACGACGAATGTGTAATAGATTTCTTATTGACCCATTAAAGCCTGCCGAATTAAATAAACACCAGGAGATTACGCAGTGCAATTTTCCCCATCATGTACTATAATGCGGACTCAGATGCTAAGGGTTTTGTCCGATTTTGCACCTAGCATAACTACATTACAACATTATGAAATTGTATATCTCTGCGTGCAATTCCCTCCATTTTAATCAAATATTTCATAAACAAATTTTAAAAAGTATTCCGAAAATTTTTTGTAAGATAAAATGTATAACATTTTTCGAAATTTTGACAGCAAAAACATTGTGAACTAATATTAAAATGTTTTTAAGAGAGCTTAGAGAATTGTGATAAATTACTCTCTCGACACACTTTTTTGGTAACACAAATTTCTTTTTGATTTTTTGCAAAAAGTAATATCTGGACACAGATTTTTTTGCCAATTATCCGTAGGGCAAGGTTCATATTTTATTTTGGGATAAAGTTTGCGTATGTAACATGTCGAAATCGTGCGATGACTTGCGATATAAAGTACCAAAATCGGCCTTTTTTGCAACTTTGACTCGCTTTTGTGCAAAATCTCGACGTATAGGGAAAATTCTGAGTACGGCGCAAGAATCAGGAGACCGAAATCTACCAGAAATGATAAGTTTCATTTCTGTGGATGCCAACAACACTCAATTTGTAGAACAGTGTTATTTTACTAGAATAAAAATTGCAAAGTAGGGCAGAAGAGTTAGAAAAGTTGATTATTACTATTTGTCGGCTCAACTGATATAATTTCACTATCCAACCAATTATTATTACTGTTTTCAAAGTTCGATAACGTGTTGTATGTTAAAAGTCCTTCTACTAGGACTTTAACTTGATCCTATTTATACTTACTGAGTCCTTTTTACTTTCTTTATATTATTTAAAACAACCGGGTCTTTTTTACTTCAAGACACTTTATTTCGCTTTAAAAGTTGGTTACACTTATACTTAACACTTATTTGTAGACAGTTCAGCTTATCGAAAACAATTGATTCTTAGTCTATACTTAACTTCTACTTAACACCTCGTATTCTTATAATTTCACAATAAATTGAGTAATTTCATCATGCTAAAATAACTTAGTCAGCGTATTGATAATTTCACAATAAATTGAGTACTTTCATCATTCTAAAATAACTAAGTCAGCGTTTATCTGAGTGACCTATTTAACGTGGGCGTGTATACCTGTGCTATGTTAAACGGTGTGCGCCAAGACAATTAAATGCTTGTGTTTGTGTTAAACATGCATAATGCTTAACCCTAAAAGTATACCATAAAGAAAAATATACTGGTTATGTTATATTGTGGATCATAAGCACGCTGTAAGTTCCACGATTATGATACATAACAGTGGATCATATGTAAGTTGTGAACTCTACGATTATGATACACAACATACCTCCCCCCTTATTGAAAGAAAAAAAAAATATTATTATTAAGAAGAATAATAGTTTTTTTTCTTTTGTATTATTTGAATTGTTTCTGAAGAGAAAATTATTATTAAAAAGAATAATAGTTTTTTCTTTTTACATTGTTTTATGTGGTATAAATTACGTTAAGTTCTATGAAGTTATGATCTTTACTTATATAATATTTAATGGATATTAGTAAATTAAGGGTTGTAATTTCCAGTTATATATAATAAAAACCTGGTCCCGATGTTTTCGTTGCTGACTGCTGCTGTTCTGCGGTAGTAGTTCGATGCGTTGTTGTTGTTTCTGACGTATTGGCTTCTATTTCATGTGACTTCGTTCGTTGACTTGCTATGGGTGTTGTGGTGTTTGGTTTCTGCGTTGTTGATTTCCGCAATGAACCGATTTTTTCGAGTGGGGATTTCTTGCTGGGAAATGTATTTGACACCATTTCAAGGTTTTCCTTAGCCGCTTCTACATCTATTGTTGCTATTGGTGATTTATTTGTATTAAATTCATCGGCTTTATTTTTAATTGTGGAGTAGTAATGTATGTATAATACATATGCTGCTATTATTATTATTAATATAAGCATTAATATGCCGAAAGACATACCGGTTTTCGTTATTTTATTTTGACGATTAAGTAATTCTTTGCGTTCCTGGTTATCAGTTAATTGTAGTAATATTTCGTCGAAATCTCGATGCCCATCTCTTAATGCTGATCTTATTTTGCTGTGATCTGACACCAAGATCGGTAACGATGTTTGTAATATATTTGAATATGGTAATGATGTCCAATTGCCTTGTAAATTTTCTATTATAACCGTATGTTCCGCCTTCTTGTATGTTATATTTCTAATGCTTTAATGTGTAAACTCGTATGGCAGTATGATTTCTTTGTTGTGTAAGTTGCAAGCTTCATTTATGGACATCCAACCCAGGCCGGATAGTGTCAATGTGGCTATATTTGACCCACAAACTGCTTCGAAAAAGACTGGTGTATTAAATTTATACAACCATTTGTTTGGTGTCCATAGTTTAACTACTAGGCCAGAACTCCTTGTGACTGCAACATGTTCACAGGTATCTTTAATATCTGTTCTGTGTTGAATCAGCGCGACTTCACATAGTGTGTTGCTAGTTGTTAGTATGGTTCCTGGACGTTTGCATAGTGTAATTTCTTTGTCCGTATGTTGGCTAACCAAAATGCATTTGCTGTGATCTTTATTCGTTAGACCTATGTATTTGCTCCGGTCTTCTGCTTCTGATATGTAGTCATATGTTGTTTTAACCAATGCATCCCATTCTTCATTAATATTTGTGGGTATTGGGTAAATTCTATATAATGTGAACAACAAATCATCAGGTAGTGGTGTCTTGATGACTATTATTAGGCCGTCTGTGTCTGGAAAACTCGTACTGATCGAATGATTTTTGTATGAACCACTTCGCCTTTCCTCTTAACGTGAAGCTAGTCAGCATTTCATCTAACTCGCTCTGGTCTATAATTGTCGGGTGTAATCGTCCCTTGTATAGATCATCTATGATTTCCATTTCCATCAGCTGTTGTTCTTGAATTTCGATTAGGTTTGCATTAATTGTACATTGAATTTCCAAGGTATCCATCATGAATAGTAAATGACTAACTTGTTGGTTTATATTTTCATTTATGTATTTTTGTGTTCTTATTGTTATGTTTAACACATTTTGCAGATTTTCGACTTCCTTCAAGAAATTCAGTAAGGGTTCTGCTATCTTGTTATAATTTGATGAAATCACCGTAATTTGTCTTTTCATAATTTCGTATGTTTTATGTTCATTATCTTCAATGTCATTGAGATGTTTATAGATAGTCTCTCTTTCTTTATTGTCCATCAGTCCAAAAGCCCAGTTGAGTCCTTCGCCAATGAAATTGAGTGATCTCTTTTGTCGGTTATTCTTTATTGTGCGCTTAATTATTTCTTCATTTTTCTGTAGTGTGGCTATTATTGCTGTGGTTTCCCGTGTTGCTGCTATACATGATCTTTTTATGCTGGGTCCGTTTACATTGGTGCTCATTTGTTCGCACATTGTGTTTGCCGTGATTATGTATTTGTTTGTCAGCTCCAGGAAATCGTTCAGTTGTAGCGGTTTAAACTTGGCTACTATCGTTCATTCATCATTGTAGAATAAAGCATCAGTTGTCTTCTCAA
Source organism: Dryomyza anilis (assembly GCA_951804985.1). NCBI lineage: Eukaryota > Metazoa > Arthropoda > Insecta > Diptera > Dryomyzidae > Dryomyza > Dryomyza anilis. Next base: position 28,857,454 of record OX638135.1, on the reverse strand, counting down.
AGAATAATCTTGTATCATTAATTGATGTCTGTGTGATGTTGACTGCTTCGTTGGCTGCCAGCATCAGGACCAGTGTGACAATTCTAAACATTATATTGGTTTCGCTCTTTATTTCATATTGTAAAAAGACGAAATTCCATTTTTTTACATATATAAATGGAATCCTTAATAATTTGATGTAGTTTTCTTTCTCATTTTACCCCTTAATACATATTGTTGGCCATAATTATACTTTAAATATTTATAGTAGTTAATATATGTGTTAACATGTACTAAATAATTTGTAAAAAAAAAAAAAAAAATTATAGTTTTTCTCTATTCTTTTCTTTTGTAGTTTCAAATTCGTTAGTACTCGAAGCAATACCAGTCATTCTCAATATGTAATACTTAGCTATTCTGTCCTGCACTAACTATTTGACTTATTTCAATGATGTCAAAAATTATTGGTTCTTGTTGCAGACAGTGTTTATTTAATTCTACAGTATTTATTTAAAATATATTGTTGTATGCTTTTAACAAATTATTATGAAATTCTTTCGCTTTACCCTTGATACAAATCTCAGTCGTTACAGGGCTTTTTAATGAAAGAACCTTATATGGTCCCACCCAAATTGGTGAAAATTTATTTTTCCTATTTTGATTTTTTAGTAAAATTTTATCGCCTACTTTGAATGTGATTGGGTGTAATGAGCTATCATAGCTTTGCTTAGATTTTTCTTTGGCTCTGGCTTGATTTTGTCGTACGATTTCGTGTGTGCGTTGAATTTGGTATTTTAATAGCTTGTTGCTATCATCGGTATTATATACTGGTGAGCATTTGCGTTTTAGATTGGTTGGCATTTCAAAATCGTAACCGTATAAAGTACGGAAAGGCGTTTGCCCGGTGGACATATGCATTGTATTATTGTGTACATGCATTGCTGTATTTAACCACTGGTCCCAGTTTGATCCATCCTCTTTCGCAAAACTTCCTAAATACTCTGCTAATGGTCGGTGACTTCGTTCCAAAGAGCCGTTGGCCTGTGGATGATATGGCGTAATATGTAACTTTTTAATTCCTAACAATTTACACGTGTCCGAAAATAATTTTGAAACAAAATTCGAACCATTGTCGGTTATCAATACTTTTGGTATGTTATGTCTTGTAATAATTTCGTCGTAAAATGCTTTTGCTACAGTGCTTGCTTCTGCGTCTGGGATAGCTACGCACCACATATATTTTGAAAAATCATCTTGAAAAGTTAATATATATTTATTTCCAGATATAGTTTCCGGTAAAATAACAACAAGATCCATGTATACTTTATCGAATGGTCGTACAGGCGTATCAGTTAAAACCATTGGCATTTTAGTAAGCCTAGAACTTTTATTTACTTGGCATTTTTGACAATTCTTAACGTAATCTTTTATTTGTTTCTGCATACCTTTCCACTTAAATTGTTTTCTGATTCTAAAATATGTTTTCACTGCGCCCTGGTGACCTCCTAATGCTGAGTCATGAAAGTCTTTTATAACAGTTTTAATTTCCTCTGGGTCAGTTAATAGTAGACTTGAGTTTAATTCGTTCTTGGTGTCTGTTGTTATTTCATCCAGTACTGGCGTGCTCACTTGTTTTTTGGTTTTTGAAATTTGATTATCTAATTTATTCTGTGTGGTCTTAGACCGTGTTTGGACCGCAGTAATATCTGGTTCTGGATGTGGAATTCTACTTAAAGCATCTGCGTTCAAATTCTGTTTACCTGGTTTGTAAGATATTTCGTAATCATATTCTGATAATTTATGCCTGAAACGGGCTAACCTTGATGTCTGATCTTTAAGATTTGCTGTGCTACGTAATGGTTGATGATCTGTATAAATTTGAAAATGTCGGCCTAGAAGATAAGCTCTAAAATTTTTCGTTGCCCAGACTATAGCTAAAAATTCCTTTTCAATGGTGGAGTAATTTTTTCTGCTCCATTTAATGACCTACTAGCAAATGCTATTGGTCGGTCGCTCCCTACTTTGCCTTGTGACAGTACCGCACCTATTGCTTCGTTACTTGCATCTGTTGTAAGTAAAAAAGGTTTTGTAAAATCTGGATATGCGAGAATGGGTGGTGAAATTAATGATTCTTTTAATTTAATAAATGAACTTTGACAATCGTCTGTCCAAGTGAATTTAACATCTTTTCTAAGTAATTTATTTATTGGTAATGATAATTTTGCCATATTGCTTATAAATTTTCTGTAATAATTAATTAATCCCAAAAACGCTTGCACTTCTTTTTTATTTCTCGGCACCGGAATATTTTTTACGCATTCAACCTTAGAGGGATCTGGCGGGGCACCTAGCTCCGTACATTTATGTCCTAAATAGACAACTTCGCGACGCAAAAACTGACATTTTTCTGTATTTAATTTTAGATTGTGTTCCCTTAATTTCTGCAATACTCTACTCAGCCTAAGGTCATGTTCAGCTAAATTTTTTCCGTATACCACTATATCATCAAGATAAACAAAGAAATCTATACCCTGTAAACCTGTTAATATGTGGTTCATTATTCTTTGGAAGGTAGCTGGTGCACCTGTTAAGCCAAATGGCATTCTGTTAAATTCGAAATGACCCAGTCCTGTACTAAAAGCTGTTTTTCCTTATCCCCTTCTTTAACTAGTACCTGATGATAACCACTTGCCAAGTCTAAAGTTGAAAAATAGCGACTGTGACCTAATTGGTCTAATATTTCGTCGATTCGAGGAATCGGAAATACTTGGTTTATTGTCACGTCGTTCAATTTACGGAAATCTATTACTAGCCTCCACTTTTTGTTACCGTCCTTGCCGCTCTTTTTAGGAACCAACAACATCGGTGAATTCCAGGGTGATATGCTTGGCGATATAATGCCGTCATCCAACATTTTAATAACCTGTCTGTTGATTTCATCTCTATGAGTTTGTGGCAATTTGTATTGCTTTTGGTTTTTCGGTGGCTGGTTCCACTGTGTTGCTATTTCATGTTTAAGCGCTGGCGTGTATGTTAATTCATCGCCGTCTAAATCAAAAACATCATGATACGAAATACACATATTTTGTAAAGATGTGATTTCGTCTTTATTTAAAGTCTCATCAATTTTCATTTCTTCTAATAATTTATTAATTCTGTTTGTAATGTTTACTGAATTTATGCTATTTATTGTAGAATTATTGGTATCCGATTCTTTATACTGATTAAAATTCGAAAATTTTGGTTTAAAAGTACTTTCTATTATAATTTCTGTTTCCGTAGCATTTAAAACTGAAACATAAACTCTATTTTTGCTAACATTCGATATGCTTTCGCCCAAATATACTCCTGGAAAAATTTCTTGTTTATGTATTAATACTATTGGAATTTTTGTTTTTAAACGTAATGATACTATCTTTGCGGTACTCGCTTGAATTTTAATTTGTTGATTGTAAAAAATATTTTGTATTTCTGTCTGCGATTTCATTGGTACTTTTATAATATGGTTTTAATGTTTATTAAAGAATGTTATTGTTTTGTCTATCGCATTTATTACAGATCGATTCCATAAATTGTCACGTCCGATTATTCCATCAGCTGGTACACCTTGTTTAAGTGACACTACATGTAGCAATAAACTTGCGCCCTATGTTCCTATGTTGGACTTTGGTGGAACCTAATGTTCTAACACACCCACCAAAAGCTCCTTTTAAATCCTTTTGTATTGGGATCAAATGTTGGGATCAAATTTGCGCCCTATGTTCCTATGTTGGACTTTGGTGGAACCTAATGTTCTAACACACCCACCAAAAGCTCCTTTTAAATCCTTTTGTATTGGGATCAAATGTTGGGATCAAATTTGCGCTCTATGTTCCTATGTTGGACTTTGGTGGAACCTAATGTTCTAACACACCCACCAAAAGCTCCTTTTAAATCCTTTTGTATATTTTCGTTAAAGTCTGGCAAATTTGTCATTGCATTTTCTTTTACTATACTGGCATCAGCTCCTGAGTCTACCAGTAAAATAAGTCTTCCATTTTTAGCTGCCTCGCAAGGTACTTCAATGAAAACGTCACTTACATTAGATAAACCCAAGCTATCTCCATGCCCACTGCATATTATGCGATCACCTTCTTCTTCCTCATATTTTAATTCATTGGTCTCCTCTGTTCTATGGAAATGCAATGGAGTAGTAAATTTGATCACAGTCTCCTCCGACGTCTTATCTACAATTCCTAACTCTTTCTGTCTTATATTACTATTATTATTCGCACATATCCAATTAGATTCGTGACCATAAGTTCCACATTCGTAGCAGAAAGGCGTATTTTTTCTAATAATACATTCATCCCTAGTATGCCCCAATTTACTACAAAATGAACATGTTGGAACACTTCTTTTATAGTTGCTTTCATTATTTATTTGTTGCAATTTATTTTCCGATATAACGCTTGACTGTGTTTTTTTCATATAATTATATTCATCCTCTTCCGATCTTGGACTTCGCTGCATAACAGCCTGTACATTTAAAGCTTCTTCTAACAATGCATCTAATGTTTCTGACTTACTACCCAACAATACAACCTTTATAGTTGGATCCTTCACCCCTACTTTAAAAGAGATCAACACTGAGCTCTGTAATTCTAATCTGAATACTTCATCCTCACTTATCTTTTTACTGTATTTTTTACTTGCAATTTCCAAAGCCATGGATTGCAACTCGTCTAATCGTCTACCAAACATTCTCAAACTCTCGTTACTATTTTAATAAGCCTTTTTAATCTCTTCTTGTACTAATTCTAAAGAAATTTCATTTAAGTACGTATTTTTTAACAACTCGTATAATTCATCTATTTTTTGAAACTGTTTTGTCCTTACTAATTTATAGGCATCTCCCTCCAAACGTAACTTAACGCATTTAATAAATTCCTCATTATCTGATTCCTTAATTTTAAGCTTAGCTGTTTCACAACATTCAATAAATTTATATAATTCTGTTTCTAATAATGGAGATTCTGCCCCAGAAAAGTAAGGAACAACGTAATGAACGCGTTTCAATACATTTTCAGTACCCATTATTAGTGTTTCTTATTTTTCCATTTACTTAATCATATAATTAGCTATACCTTTCTTAAATAAATTGTTTATTTTGTTTTTACTAGTTTCATATTAAATCAACTTTTAACCATTATTTCATTTATCTATTAAATTTTTTACTACCTTATTTATCACATTTTATGTTTCATTATTTAACCTTTTTAATCTATATTTCAAAATCATATCAACATATTATTTATGAATCCTAAATTAACTTATTTGTTCAATTTTTTTTTTTTTTTTTAATTTTCCAGTTTTGTTCTTTAATTAATTTCGCGACTTTATAAAAACATTGCTGTATCAAAATTCTTATTTTATTCAATTTATTTAAATTTACAAATTTATTAATCATTATTATTAAATGTCCAAACTAATTTATAATGTTTCACAATTACTTTAAAAATGTTCTTCAATATATCAATTAATCAATTTAACAAAAAAAATTTAGTTTACTTATTTAATTTCCTGATTTATAAAATTTTATAATTTATGTAATTCATTTCACAATTTTATTTCACAGTTTTATTAAAAGTTTATTTTATTCCACAATTTATTTCGTAATTTTCAATTGTTCTTTATTTTATTTTTACAAATGTCAATTTTCATAATTCCATTATTTTTTGCTTATTAAAATTCTCAAATATTTCTTTTGTTCTATATCACAAAGTCATAATTTTTTTTTTTTTTTACCGCACATATTTTTTGTTTCCACTATTTTTCACAATACTTACAAATACAAAAAATATTTTCCATGATCCAAAATAGTTATTTCTTCCAATATTAATCTCCATCCAGTCCTTCTCGTCCCTTGGGAGTTGATGTATGGTCCGAAAACCGGCTGCGCCAAAATGTTGTATGTTAAAAGTCCTTCTACTAGGACTTTAACTTGATCCTATTTATACTTACTGAGTCCTTTTTACTTTCTTTATATTATTTAAAACAACCGGGTCTTTTTTACTTCAAGACACTTTATTTCGCTTTAAAAGTTGGTTACACTTATACTTAACACTTATTTGTAGACAGTTCAGCTTATCGAAAACAATTGATTCTTAGTCTATACTTAACTTCTACTTAACACCTCGTATTCTTATAATTTCACAATAAATTGAGTAATTTCATCATGCTAAAATAACTTAGTCAGCGTATTGATAATTTCACAATAAATTGAGTACTTTCATCATTCTAAAATAACTAAGTCAGCGTTTATCTGAGTGACCTATTTAACGTGGGCGTGTATACCTGTGCTATGTTAAGCGGTGTGCACCAAGACAATTAAATGCTTGTGTTTGTGTTAAACATGCATAATGCTTAACCCTAAAAGTATACCATAAAGAAAAATATACTGGTTATGTTATATTGTGGATCATAAGCACGCTGTAAGTTCCACGATTATGATACATAACAGTGGATCATATGTAAGTTGTGAACTCTACGATAATGATACACAACAAACGTTCTGTTGGAGTTTTTCTACTTTTCAACAATGCTTATAAAACTTCAATATGTTTTTTGTCTCGGCACTTCTCTTCATCATATTTTGTTTCGTATATTATATTGTTAAACACGTTGGCCTCAAAAAAAAACAGCCGAAAATTTAAAAAAAAATGTGCGTTTTGAAATATTCATTGAGCCTACAAAAATGCAATACTCAATAAACGGGCAAGAACGGGCAGATCATTTTGGACGTTTTATCACAACAATAATCAAATTAATAAACAAAACAAGAATTGAATTGAATCAGATTGAATCTCAAATAAACAAAAAACAAGAATTGAATTGAATCCGATTGAATCTCAAAAGTTGCCCTCCACGAAACTATAGTATATAGCACTTCAAACATGCCATCACAAATGTTAATTAGTATGATTTATTTTTAATAAACTAGATTAACACAGATCACAAACATTTCATTTTTTCTTAAATACTTCCCTTCCACTTTCAATCAAAACTTTATCTCATTAAATTATTGTTGCAGAAAATTGTTGAAAAATGTTGGGATCAAATTTGCTATCAAATATTTTAACCCATTAACATTAGTAGGTTAAACTCAGTTTAAAAGACTGTAGAGGTTCACTGAAAAATTCGATTTTGACTTTAAACAAAAATTAAACCACAAAAAGTTCAAATAGCACTAAAAAAAACATGCCCTTAGCTTATTTTTTATTATTTTTTCAAAGAAATTATGAATGGGGTTTCTTTTTGTCTTTGTTTTTATTGAACTTAATAATAAAATCGAAATTCTTTAAAATAATTAAAACAAAAATCACACAAAAACGCATGCAAACGCACGAAAAAGTGATCAGAAGAGTTTTGTTGCGATGAGCTTGCGATAACAGCGCAGAACAGCAACGCACCGCACAGCTTTACTGCTTGACTGTGCGTACGCTCATAAGAACCTGTGTAAAAATTTCAACGCATGCAAAAATCTTCGCACACAGCACAGCTTTACTGCTTCACCGTGCAACAAAACTCTTCTGATCACTTTTTCTCGTTTGCTTGCGTTTTTTTGTGATTTTTGTTTTGATTATTTTAAAGAATTTCGATTTTATTATTAAGTTCAATGAAAACAAAGACAAAAAGAAACCATATTCATAATTTTATTGAAAAAATAATAAAAATAAGCTAAGGGCATGTTTTTTTTAGTGCTATTTGAACTTTTTGTGGTTTAATTTTTGTTTAAAGTCAAAATCGAATTTTTCAGTGAACCTCTACAGTCTTTTAAACTGAGTTTAACCTACTAATGTTAATGGGTTAAAATATTTGATAGCAAATTTGATCCCAACATTTTTCAACAATTTTCTGCAACAATAATTTAATGAGATAAAGTTTTGATTGAAAGTGGAAGGGCATGTTTTTTTTTAGTGCTATTTGAACTTAGTTTGTGGTTCAATTTTTGTTTAAAGCCAAAATTAAAATTTTTAGTGAACCTCTACAGTCTTTTAAACTGAGTTTAACCTACTAATATTGATGGTTTAAAATATTTGATAGCAAATTTTATTCCAACAATTTTCTGCCGCTCACAATTTAATATTTGTTTTATATTTTTGTACACCATACCTACATTAAAAATTAATGCTCAAGTGCACATTGTTTGCTACTATTTATATTCATATACATTTTCTGAAACAATTTTTTAAATTCTACACACCTTATCTTTTGTCTTCAGTGTTCATTAGAAATTTTAACTGAAACACTGCTTAAAGTCGTTTAATTTAAAGAGAAGAGTACCAAAGGAAGTTTAAATTAGCACTGAAAAACTGGCCCGAAATATATTAACAAAAATAATTAATGTAGAATAACTCAAATCGATAATTTTTGTCTATATTTTTGTTCCTGAAACAAACATCAAATTTTCACAACAGAATTGTTGGAGGCAAAAGCTGGAAAGCATAGCACTTCCATTGCTTTACTATGCGAACACAAACGCTTACAAAAACGTTTCAACAGTACAGCTCGGAAAAGCTTTGCACACAGTACAGCTTTACTGCTTCACCGTGCGCGCGGCCTTATAACTAACTGCTGTGAGAATATTGAAAACAAAAAAAAACAAAAAATGGTTAGATCACATGGGAAATTGAAGTAGGGTTATTGGTGTGATTAAGTTAGTTAGAATTATGTAAGTTATAGTCGGTCTAAAAATACACTACACATATGTGATAATGTGTGCGGTGACCACTTAAAAGGTACACAGGTAAACCCTGGTGACCTATGCACCTTTTAAGTTAAATATACCTACAAACTTGAAATCGCTGAAGGATTTTCATTTGATTTGATACCCATATGTACAAATAGGTAGGTATACTTAATTTATTTTTTTTTCGAGAACCACACATCAGTTCCCGAGAAAACATTATTTTCATATATATATGAGCATAAGGTAATATATATTTGGCAAAAAAATTCACTTAAGCTCGTATAAAGTAAAATTCATCCGTAGATGTAAATTTTATTAGATATTTGAACATAACGCAACGCTTCACGTTGGTAACAATGATAATAATTTGGCAAGCGCTAAAGCTATGCTTAGACCACACCTCTTTCAGGTTATCTGGCAAAGTTAACAGAAGCTGGTAATAATTTGGCAAAGCGCTAAAGCTGTACTTAGACCACACCTCTTTCAAGAGGCTTGTAATACAATTTTCCATTGCATAATTTTGGGTCTATGTTAAAATAAGCAAAGCAGCGATTGCCAACAATTCTGATATTTGGCAATTGGTGTCAGCCAAAAACTGCAAGTCGGACTTTCTTCAAAAGTCACGTACACCAAAATTGAGTGAAAGTGAAAACTCACTAGAACATAGTGAGAATAGAATTTAAGAAAAGCTTGCAACGAAGGTATTGTTAATACCTTTCGTTGCAATTTAAAAGATTGTGGTTTAACCAACCTCGTAGCCGCGGAAGCTCAGTGGTTAGTGCGTTGGACTGCGAGTCGAAAGGTCCCCAGTTCAAGCCTGGACTGGGGCTAACAACATCTTTTCATAGAAACATTTTTCTATACCGCGCTACCTCTCGTCAGTAAATGGCAAACCTACGAGAGTAAAACATTGCATATGAAAAGCTCTCACCCGCCGTTCGGATTCGGCAATAAACTGTAGGTCCCACCACTTTGAGTACAAATATAACACGCACAGCTCAAAATGGTGAGAGAGCTCGGCCGAAGTTCTGTACAGTACAGTAGTGCCAAACTATTATTATTATTTAACCAACCTCAAGTGGAGGTACTAAAATAGTAAAAGTGTTTTTTCAATAGTAAATTTAATAAAAGTGTCTTTTCAACTCTAAAAATAAAAAAGTGTCTTTTGATTAATTAAAATATAAAATAAATCAACTCTAACTTTTCAACTCTAACTATATAACAGACAGACAGACGGACATTGCTAAATCGACAAGTACAAAAAATCGGCATTTTCTTTGGTTAAACCGTTCTAAAATCAGCATGGATCGTTATTATTACATTTTTTTTTTAATTTAATGTGAGCTAAATCAAAATTTGTTAATTTTCAATTTCCATCGTGTATAGTTTTTGAAAAAAAAAACCTAAAGTCTGGTGATTATACAATTCTTACTGATTACATCATATTGCTTTAAGTTTTGTTGGCGTTATTGGGTTTATAAGTAATATAATGGTCTTTGAATTGAACACAAACAATTTCAGTAAAAAAAACAGAGAAACTATTTAGATTGTAAAAAAAAAAAATCACAACTTTGGGAAAAAAAAAATGTACATGTGTTGAAGGACCTATATGGTCATACATTTTCATTTTTTTTTTTTAAATCCTTTGAAACTGAATTGAAAATTCAATTTCAAAGTTGAACATGCACAAATCATATTTATTCTTAAATTACGTTAGCAAATTTAATTCGTTAAAGGTTTTTATTTCCATTTGAAATGTAAATGCATATCATATTTTTAAATTATATAAATTTTTGGTCTAATATTTAAAAAATTTGGAAGTTTTATTTTATTTGTATTTTAAAAACGCACGTATCAAATTTTAATCTATAAATTTAAATTGATTTTTAAAATATATCAAGGTAGTGAGTGGGAATAAAACCTTTAAATGAATTGATGTTGGGAACCCGTAGTCATAAATCATGTATTATACGCATGCATTTTGCAAAAATTAATCATGATATCCAGCCAAGAATAAGTAATCATAATGATTTGGTTTTTATTCATTATATATGATTATGGTCAAATCAATTATTATAGTTAATTGAATAAAATCATGCGTATGTTTATATAAAACCATGCGTATTATTATGTTTACTCATGCTTTATGTATATATTGATAAGTCATTAGGCAGATGGCAATACAAATCCTAATTATGAAGAATAAAGTGAAAAATATCACCTTTGAAAATATAATACGTCAATGGGAAAGGAACATTAGGAAGGAAAGTAACATTAAAAAAATAGTCGAAAAATACACCACTTCATCTTATTTGTTTCTATAAATTCATATATATTGTCAAAAGACACATTTTTCACTTTATGCACTCACTTATATGTTCTATAGATTTCAACTACGCCGTGGTTTTTCACAACTCCACATTGGGAAAAAATTCCAAGTTTATGGCCAAAAACCAACTATATGACATCGACATTAAATTACCGTCTAATGATAGGTAATGAATCATAGCAAATATATATAAAACCATGCGTATTATTATGTTTACTCATGCTTTATGTATATATTGATAAGTCATTAGGCAGATGGCAATACAAATCCTAATTATGAAGAATAAAGTGAAAAATATCACCTTTGAAAATATAATACGTCAATGGGAAAGGAACATTAGGAAAGAAAGTAACATTAAAAAAAACAGTCGAAAAATACACCTCTTCATCTTATTTGTTTCTATAAATTCATATTTATTGTCAAAAGACACATTTTTCACTTTATTTGTTCTATAGATTTATGTTCTATAGATTTCAACTACGCCGTGGTTTTTCACAACTGCACATTGGGAAAAAATTCCAAGTTTATGGCCAAAAACCAACTATATGACATCGACATTAAATTACCGTCTAATGATAGGTAATGAATCATAGCAAATATGCATTAAATTTTTTTATATTAGTATTGTACTTTTTTATAATTCATATTGTTACGAAAATTCAGTCTACGGAAAACTGTTCTCCGAGTTCGTATCGCTGGATTGTGTACAAAATAAAAACACTCTTATGTTTGGTTTAAATTATAACAATTAACTTCATTAATTCACTTTAATAAACAACTTTATTAATAACAAATTCTAACAACTGCTGCATGTCCACAATTTAACTTGACAATTATCAGTAGTCAGTAGTATTCTGAATCCTGGACACAATGTCATTAATCTTTTTAATTATCCTGTACGGTCCTTCCTGGTGTGTTTGTAGTTTTGGATTTAACAATTTCACACGTGGCGGGCTACAAAGCATGATCTCCTTCCTTAAATCCCTCAGTGTTTACTCTCAAGTCGTATCGGGACTTCATCTTATCACTTGCAATTTGTATACTCTGCCTTAAAGACTGAAGCAACTCGTCTTGGTCTTCACTTTTCTTCTTGCCCAAAACACTTTTTGAAATCTGTGACATCTGTGAATCCAGTAGGCGGCTGACTTCTGATATCCGACCCAATAGAAATGCTTCCCAACTTCTTCAATCGTTTTATTAATACTCAAGTGACATCCATTGGTTCCACAATGGCATTTCAGTACTACGGCTTTTATTTTTGACTTGGTAACAACAATCAAATTTCGTGCAGATCTGCCATTTTCACTTTCTTACACACGGTACAAACAACCATTTTGTAGCTTCAGGCTTTGCCACTGCGCCCAGTAAGCCCTGCTTATTGGACTGTTGGATGCTAACTCTTTCCATAAACGGTTTCTTTGTTGTTCCTTGAACGTCCGAATTTTTGCGATGTCGTGGTCCATCTTTTGATCATTTCGTATTTGCTCTAGACTCCATTGATCATCTGGCACGGCACCCAATGAACGAATGTGAATTATGTTCGTTTTTTCATCTTCTCTCGGGCATTCTCCGGATTCCATTGTACACACTCGTGCCGACACAGTGCCTGCATTTCCAAGATGGCAACTGGTGTTATTCGGACTATCCTCAGATCTCTTTTCTGGTCTGTATCTCTTTGGTGGTTGCACAATTACACATTTACGTTTTTCACGACAATCGCGTGCCATATGCCTATATTTTCCGCAATTGTAGCATTTACCTTTCAATTGTGTGTTTCCGTTGGCAACATAATGTTCGGATTTAACGCTGGCTTTGGACGCTCTACTTACTCCTTGACATAAATGTTCTCTCTCCTCATCTTGTACACGTGTCTCCGTCGCTGGTCGGCACAATGTAGACGCTATCTCCTGCGTAAGCGCTGTGGTGACCGTTTCCATAAATGCGACCTGTGACCTGTCATTGTTGCCCGTTTTGTCTCAGGATCCCGTATATCCATAAACGAATGCATTTATCTTGCATATTTCCAAGAAATCACAGGCTGAATCGGAATACGCCAAATGTGCGAGTCTCTCAACATCCGCAGCATATTCCTGCAACGATTCGCAATTATTTTGCCTTCGGAACTTCAGCTGTATTCTGTAAATAGGTGCCATGTGGTCACTGCCGCATTTTCGTTGCAATGCACCCATGACCGCTGAATAACTGTTTATGTCACTTTTTGGAACTGTCAGCAATACTTCGGCTGCGCCTCCTTTTAGCGCCACGATAAGTGCGGCTACGCTGTCCTCACTTTACAATCACTACTGAAGTGAAGTACCTCAGATGCGGCTCCCTTATATACTGCATGCATTTTTGAATTTTTTCATCAATGTTCACTTCCATATCCCTTACATGCTCCTCAAGATCTTTTACTTTGCTATGAAGTGTATTAGAAACTTCCAGAAGCTGTTTCGAATGTTCCTGCATTTGTTGCTCCATTTTTACTTGATGTTGGTTAGAATTTTCCAGAAGTTCTGTTTTAAGTTGATTGGAATTTTCTTGTAGTTCTGTTTTAAGTTGATTGGAATTTTTTTGAAGCTTCTGTTCCATTTTGTTGGTATTTTCTTGAAGCTGTTTGGAATTTTCTTGAAGTTATTGTTTGAAAAGTTTTATTCGAAGTGAAAAAATAATTTATAAATGTACAAAAAACATATTATAGAAAAAACAAAAGTTGCTGTTATTTATAAATAACTAAAAATGAGAAAGTATTTTATAATATAGTATATAGAAATCAATAAAACTAAATTTTTTTTTTTTACAAATTAAATAACGCTCAGGGGATGCCCCCTATTCGTGCAATGCACAGTGTTGATCGCAAGGAAGGATTATAGGTTCAAAGGAGGAGGAAAGATGGAGTAGTGTCGGTGGATGTTTGCTTTAAATTTCCCAATATTAAAAATGTCGGGAAAAACAGACGCAGGGAGATTGTTCACAAACGAATCGTGCGACTGAAGAACGAATTCTCTCTGTAATGCGTGGTTCTGTTGGGAACCGTGTGGACTACGAAGGGGTGGACTTGGTTCGATGCCCTAGTAGTACGAGGGAACACACGACCTGGTGGAATCAGGCCATGTATTTCCCTCGAACACTTACCATTGTAATTCCTATAAAACAGGCTTACACACCCTACGGTCCTTGGGTACTCAAGAGAACCAATAGAGGATGAAATATTTTCATCCCCTATTAAATATATTGCACGTTGTTGGATTCGATCCAGGAACTCCAAAGAAGATTTTGAAGCCCCTGCCCATATGTGCGAATTGTATTCCATCTTAGGCCGAATATAGGTGGTGTTGACAGTGCGCAAGTCAGCAGGAGTGAAGTATGTCTTACACCGTTTCAGAAAACCGAGGCACTTGGCCGCTTCTTTCGACACATCAAATATGTGATCATTCCAACGGAGGTCACATTGAATTGATATACCCAGAACGTCAAGAGCAGCTGACTGCGCAATATCCACAGAGTCCATATTGAGGGGAGGGAGGAGTGAATCCATTCTTTTGTGAGATAACAGACAACATTGAGTCTTGTTAGCATTAAAATCAACTCTATTTGCAAGACCCCACTCGGAGATTGTTTTAAGGTCATTATTGAGTGTATCATTCATTGTGCGCCTTTTACTCTCAATCTCCAAAGAGTTTGGGCGCTTGTTGAACGAAAATGACTGACAAATGTTGCTGTCATCTGCAAAGGAATGGATTGGGTTCTGGGTCGATGACAGAAGGTCATTGATAAACACCAGAAATAGGGACGGGGATAGGACGCAACCCTGCGGGACTCCAGAATTGATGGAATGTTGTTCTGAGAAAACACCATCCATCGCAACTCGTATTGAACGATCCTGGAGAAAACTCGATATCCATCGAGCAAAAGAGTTACCGACACCATATGCAATAAGTTTTGATACCAGGGCTTCATGCCACCCTCGATCAAAAGCCTTGGAAATATCAAGAGCAACCACCTTACTCTCTCCGAAAAGGTGAATACAATTATTCCACTTTTCGGAGAGGACCGCCATCAAGTCACCGGTGGATCTGGTCCTACGGAAACCATATTGCCGGTCACTAAGTAATTCGTTTCGCTCCAGATAGTTCACAAGGTGGAAGTTTATTACGCTTTCTATTACCTTGGATAGCGCAGAGCATATTGCAATGGGTCGGTAATTAGCAGGGTTCGTAGCCTCACCCCTTTTCGGAACTGGCTGGACATTGGCAACCTTCCAACAAGATGGAAAAACTCCTGTCGTGTAGGAGATGTTGAAAAGGTTACGCAATGGACAAGCCAGCGTTGGTTAATTTGTAAAAAAGAAAAAAAAACTTGTAAATGCGTTTCGAAATTATAAAAAAATTAATTATTTATGGCATTCAATTCGAACTATTTGACGAGAACAAATAAAAAAAATCTACAAAAAAAATTGTCAAATAAACATTTTTTTTTTAATGAAATCGTAACTGTTTTTAATAACATAAGTACAAATTTAGAATATATTTAAATTACAATAATATTAAATAAGCTACAATTATACAGCTTTATTAACAATAAATGACAGTGGCTAATAAAATACCTAGTTTCTATATTTTTAGTTCAAAAATTCGAGAATTCTCGTTGGAAAAATTCTCGGATCTCGTTCTCGGATCTCGTCTCGACTGTTAAAGGTGATCTCGTTCTCGATATCGATCGAGATCTCGAATTTTCTCATCTCGCCCGAATCACTTAAGATTTTAGAAAGGTCCTTGTTGAAAAGTCTACAAAAGCAAAATGATGGTATCAAAACTAACAAAACATTATCCTTGCAATTCTGTACAATTAAACTGCAACATTTATCTGATATGAATTTGACATTAAAAATACTGGCCTTATTCAAGTGGCGCACAGTATATATCTGTTTCTAAACAGTATAAGATTTAACTGCGCTCATATGTCGATTTATATGATTTAGGCGGTCAAAACTATTTAACAGTGTATTTTGATTTTAAATCATATGCCATTTTAATCTTTTTATAAACATATTTTTAATACTTTATGAGTTATGTATAATATATAAGTGAATTGAATGGTAGATGAGTGTGACCGTTGACCGATTTGGCTCTTTTTTTAACTCCGAACTACTTTTTGGTTAAAAAATATTGGAACTAAATTTGATTGCTTTCGGGACAGTATTTTTTAAATTAGGGGGAACATCAAAATTACATTGTTCTACAAGAATTTTCCACAGAAATTAATCTTATCATTTCTGGTAGATTCAGTCTCCTGATTCTTTCTGCGTACTCAGAATTTTCCCTATACGTCGAGATTTTGCAAAAAACCGAGTCAAAGTTGCAAAAAAGGCCATTTTTGATACTTTATATCGCAAGTTATCACACGATTTCGACATGTAGCAGATGCAAACTTTATCACAAAATAAAATATGAACGTTGTCCTACGGAGGCAATCTGTGCCCAGATATTAGTTTTTGCAAAAAATCAAAAATAAATTTGTGTTCCCAAAAAAGTGTGTCGAGAGAGTAAATTATCACAATTCTCTAAGCTCTCTTAAAAACATTTTAATATTAGTTCGCAATGATTTTACTATCAAAATTTCGAAAAAAAGTTTTAAACTTTATCTTATTGAAATTTTTCGGAATATTTTTTAAAATTTCTTTATGAAATATTTGATTAAAATGAAGGGAATTGCACGCAGAGATATACAATTTCATACTGATATAATGTAATGGTGCTATATGCAAAATCGGACAAAATCCTTAGATCTGATGTCCGCATTATAGTATTTACATGATGGGGAAAATTGCACTGCGTAATCTCCTGGTGTGCATTTAATTCGGCAGGCCCCAGGGTTAATAAGAAATCTATTACACATTCGTCGTCAACGAATGCTTCTGAGCGACTGAAGTGATAGTTTTGAAAATTTGACATGAAAAAAATAAAAAATGCGACACCCTACAGCTACTCTTTATCAAAATTAAATTTATAACATTGTTTGTTGTTTAATATATATTGAAAGCTTTATTTAAATAAATGGTTGATATGGAAATATTTTTCGTGGCGAATATGAAGTTTACCTTAAACTAGTTTAAACTAAATACATTTTTTGTATTTCAGTCAATGCGTGAAAACATAAAAGGAATTTTATGTTAATTTTGATAGACATTATTAGCATGATAACCGACATTTATAGTTTACTTTTATTTAGTTTTTCAAAGAGAAATATATCTAACCGCTTCAATAGACAGATCAGGTGATTTGAAAAACAATATATTTGAATCACTTGAGCTGAACTGTATGTGGCTATTAACTGTGGAAAGTTGCGATAGTCATTGACTTTGTAGTACTTAATAAAACAACACGAACTAAATAAAAACTTAATTTATATGTTTTCAATTTTAATATCTGCATCGTTTAAGAACATTTTATCGAATGACATAAAATGTGTAACTAAACGTATCTAATGTAAACAAAACCTTTTTTTAAATTATTGAAATATTTTTTCAAAAATGTCACAAAAAATTTATAAAGTTCCATAATATAAAAGTTTTGTTATGTATTTAAAATGTATCAGTATATATAAAATTGTAAATGTAACAAATGATAAGCCACAACATTTTTAATGTAAAAATATGTTGGTCATTCAAAACATATTAATTTGGTTTCTTATATAAAAATATTTAAAGTCACACAAATTAAAAAAAATCATACCTAACTACCTCTGACATTAAAAAATCTGTAATTGCCACATTATATTTGAAAAAATGTATTGAGAACTTTGAAGTGGCCTTTAAAAATTGTTTTTAGATAAAATTTGGCTTTTCATTTTATTTCACAGGGAAGATTACGCAATATAAGAAAAGCTTACTTCGCATTAAATGTCAAAAAATTTTCTATGTTGTAAATATTAATACAATAAATTTTATTCTGATTTAGATTTCAAACGTTGCGTGACAAATTTTATTATTACATTATTATTATAATGCAGCGATCAATAAGGGCATATTTTTAAAATTTTTCACAATTCACAATGCCATTCATTAAAATAAAATGTTCAATATATATTACTACTACAGCCGCGTCCAAACAATATTATAAATTTTGATAAAGAGTAGCTGTAGGGTGTCGCATTTTTTTATTTTTTTCATGTCAAATTTACAAAAATTTCAGTTCAGTCGCTCAGAAGCATTTGTTGACGACGAATGTGTAATAGATTTCTTATTGACCAATTAAAGCCTGCCGAATTAAATAAACACCAGGAGATTACGCAGTGCAATTTTCCCCATCATGTACTATAATACGGACTCAGATGCTAAGGGTTTTGTCCGATTTTGCACCTAGCATAACTACATTACAACATTATGAAATTGTATATCTCTGCGTGCAATTCCCTCCATTTTAATCAAATATTTCATAAACAAATTTTAAAAAGTATTCCGAAAATTTTTTGTAAGATAAAATGTATAACATTTTTCGAAATTTTGACAGCAAAAACATTGTGAACTAATATTAAAATGTTTTTAAGAGAGCTTAGAGAATTGTGATAAATTACTCTCTCGACACACTTTTTTGGTAACACAAATTTCTTTTTGATTTTTTGCAAAAAGTAATATCTGGACACAGATTTTTTTGCCAATTATCCGTAGGGCAAGGTTCATATTTTATTTTGGGATAAAGTTTGCGTATGTAACATGTCGAAATCGTGCGATGACTTGCGATATAAAGTACCAAAAACGGCCTTTTTTGCAACTTTGACTTAATAATAAAATCGAAATTCTTTAAAATAATTAAAACAAAAATCACACAAAAACGCATGCAAACGCACGAAAAAGTGATCAGAAGAGTTTTGTTGCGATGAGCTTGCGATAACAGCGCAGAACAGCAACGCACCGCACAGCTTTACTGCTTGACTGTGCGTACGCTCATAAGAACCTGTGTAAAAATTTCAACGCATGCAAAAATCTTCGCACACAGCACAGCTTTACTGCTTCACCGTGCAACAAAACTCTTCTGATCACTTTTTCTCGTTTGCTTGCGTTTTTTTGTGATTTTTGTTTTGATTATTTTAAAGAATTTCGATTTTATTATTAAGTTCAATGAAAACAAAGACAAAAAGAAACCATATTCATAATTTTATTGAAAAAATAATAAAAATAAGCTAAGGGCATGTTTTTTTTAGTGCTATTTGAACTTAGTTTGTGGTTTAATTTTTGTTTAAAGCCAAAATTAAAATTTTTAGTGAACCTCTACAGTCTTTTAAACTGAGTTTAACCTACTAATATTGATGGTTTAAAATATTTGATAGCAAATTTTATTCCAACAATTTTCTGCCGCTCACAATTTAATATTTGTTTTATATTTTTGTACACCATACCTACATTAAAAATTAATGCTCAAGTGCACATTGTTTGCTACTATTTATATTCATATACATTTTCTGAAACAATTTTTTAAATTCTACACACCTTATCTTTTGTCTTCAGTGTTCATTAGAAATTTTAACTGAAACACTGCTTAAAGTCGTTTAATTTAAAGAGAAGAGTACCAAAGGAAGTTTAAATTAGCACTGAAAAACTGGCCCGAAATATATTAACAAAAATAATTAATGTAGAATAACTCAAATCGATAATTTTTGTCTATATTTTTGTTCCTGAAACAAACATCAAATTTTCACAACAGAATTGTTGGAGGCAAAAGCTGGAAAGCATAGCACTTCCATTGCTTTACTATGCGAACACAAACGCTTACAAAAACGTTTCAACAGTACAGCTCGGAAAAGCTTTGCACACAGTACAGCTTTACTGCTTCACCGTGCGCGCGGCCTTATAACTAACTGCTGTGAGAATATTGAAAACAAAAAAAAACAAAAAATGGTTAGATCACATGGGAAATTGAAGTAGGGTTATTGGTGTGATTAAGTTAGTTAGAATTATGTAAGTTATAGTCGGTCTAAAAATACACTACACATATGTGATAATGTGTGCGGTGACCACTTAAAAGGTACACAGGTAAACCCTGGTGACCTATGCACCTTTTAAGTTAAATATACCTACAAACTTGAAATCGCTGAAGGATTTTCATTTGATTTGATACCCATATGTACATATAGGTAGGTATACTTAATTATTTTTTTTTTTCGAGAACCACACATCAGTTCCCGAGAAAACATTATTTTCATATATATATGAGCATAAGGTAATATATATTTGGCAAAAAAATTCACTTAAGCTCGTATAAAGTAAAATTCATCCGTAGATGTAAATTTTATTAGATATTTGAACATAACGCAACGCTTCACGTTGGTAACAATGATAATAATTTGGCAAGCGCTAAAGCTATGCTTAGACCACACCTCTTTCAGGTTATCTGGCACAGTTAACAGAAGCTGGTAATAATTTGGCAAAGCGCTAAAGCTGTACTTAGACCACACCTCTTTCAAGAGGCTTGTAATACAATTTTCCATTGCATAATTTTGGGTCTATGTTAAAATAAGCAAAGCAGCGATTGCCAACAATTCTGATATTTGGCAATTGGTGTCAGCCAAAAACTGCAAGTCGGACTTTCTTCAAAAGTCACGTACACCAAAATTGAGTGAAAGTGAAAACTCACTAGAACATAGTGAGAATAGAATTTAAGAAAAGCTTGCAACGAAGGTATTGTTAATACCTTTCGTTGCAATTTAAAAGATTGTGGTTTAACCAACCTCGTAGCCGCGGAAGCTCAGTGGTTAGTGCGTTGGACTGCGAGTCGAAAGGTCCCCAGTTCAAGCCTGGACTGGGGCTAACAACATCTTTTCATAGAAACATTTTTCTATACCGCGCTACCTCTCGTCAGTAAATGGCAAACCTACGAGAGTAAAACATTGCATATGAAAAGCTCTCACCCGCCGTTCGGATTCGGCAATAAACTGTAGGTCCCACCACTTTGAGTACAAATATAACACGCACAGCTCAAAATGGTGAGAGAGCTCGGCCGAAGTTCTGTACAGTACAGTAGTGCCAAACTATTATTATTATTTAACCAACCTCAAGTGGAGGTACTAAAATAGTAAAAGTGTTTTTTCAATAGTAAATTTAATAAAAGTGTCTTTTCAACTCTAAAAATAAAAAAGTGTCTTTTGATTAATTAAAATATAAAATAAATCAACTCTAACTTTTCAACTCTAACTATATAACAGACAGACAGACGGACATTGCTAAATCGACAAGTACAAAAAATCGGCATTTTCTTTGGTTAAACCGTTCTAAAATCAGCATGGATCGTTATTATTACATTATTTTTTTTAATTTAATGTGAGCTAAATCAAAATTTGTTAATTTTCAATTTCCATCGTGTATAGTTTTTGAAAAAAAAAACCTAAAGTCTGGTGATTATACAATTCTTACTGATTACATCATATTGCTTTAAGTTTTGTTGGCGTTATTGGGTTTATAAGTAATATAATGGTCTTTGAATTGAACACAAACAATTTCAGTAAAAAAAACAGAGAAACTATTTAGATTGTAAACCAGTTGGGAAGGTTAGATCACATGGGAAATTTTAAAGTAGGTGTAATTATGATAGTTAGGATTATCAAAATTATAGTCGGTCTAAGCCGACTATAAATACCCTACACATATGTGTGGTTACCATTCAAAGTGATATATAGGTCACCAGGGTATACGAATCCTGAAAATAACTACAAACATTCAATCGCTGAAGAATTTCCATTCATTTGATACCCATATTTACAAATGGGTAGGTGTACCGAATTTCGATTTTTTTTTTTGTGAACCACAAGTCTTTTCGCCGGAAAACATTATTATCATGTATTTGAGCATGATGTCAATATATATTTGACCAACAAAGTTTACCTAAGCACGTATACATAAAAATTGATCTTTATATGTACATTTTATATGTGGTATTTGAACATAAGTGGTCGGATCATAGGTCACCATGGACCGATCTCGCCAATTTTTTCGCACATACAGCGTAGGTATATTAGTAATCTAAGTTATAAGTTTCATTTATCTAGCTCTTCAATTTTAAAAGTCTTAGGGATTTCAACAGACAGACAGACAGACAGACAGACGGACAGACAGACGGACAGACAGACAGACGGACAGACGGACATCGCTAAATCGACTCAGGAGGTCATGCTGATCAAGAATATATATACTTTTCCATACCGGAGATGCTTTCTTCTGGGTGTTACAAACGGCGTACCAAACTGAATATACCCTTTCACTCTTAGTGTAGGGTATAAAAAAAAAAATCACAACTTTGGGAAAAAAAAATGTACATGTGTTGAAGGACCTATATGGTCATACATTTTAATTTTTATACCCTACACTAAGAGTGAAAGGGTATATTCAGTTTGGTACGCCGTTTGTAACACCCAGAAGAAAGCATCTCCGGTATGGAAAAGTATATATATTCTTGATCAGCATGACCTCCTGAGTCGATTTAGCGATGTCCGTCTGTCTGTCTGTCTGTCCGTCTGTCTGTCCGTCTGTCTGTCCGTCTGTCTGTTGAAATCCCTAAGACTTTTAAAATTGAAGAGCTAGATAAATGAAACTTATAACTTAGATTACTAATATACCTACGCTGTATGTGCGAAAAAATTGGCGAGATCGGTCCATGGTGACCTATGATCCGACCACTTATGTTCAAATACCACATATAAAATGTACATATAAAGATCAATTTTTATGTATACGTGCTTAGGTAAACTTTGTTGGTCAAATATATATTGACATCATGCTCAAATACATGATAATAATGTTTTCCGGCGAAAAGACTTGTGGTTCACAAAAAAAAAAAATCGAAATTCGGTACACCTACCCATTTGTAAATATGGGTATCAAATGAATGGAAATTCTTCAGCGATTGAATGTTTGTAGTTATTTTCAGGATTCGTATACCCTGGTGACCTATATATCACTTTGAATGGTAACCACACATATGTGTAGGGTATTTATAGTTGGCTTAGACCGACTATAATTTTGATAATCCTAACTATCATAATTACACCTACTTTAAAATTTCCCATGTGATCTAACCTTCCCAACTGGTTTTTTTTAAATCCTTTGAAACTGAATTTTTATATCAATAACTTCCTTTTTTTTCGTTTTTAAGCTAATGATAACACCGTACGAAAAATTCAATTTCAAAGTTGAACATGCACAAATCATATTTATTCTTAAATTACGTTAACAAAATTAATTCGTTAAAGGTTTTTATTTCCATTTGAAATGTAAATGCATATCATATTTTTAAATTATATAAATTTTTGGTCTAATATTTAAAAAATTTAGAAGTTTTATTTTATTTGTATTTTAAAAACGCACGTATCAAATTTTAATCTATAAATTTAAATTGATTTTTAAAATATATCATGGTAGTGAGTGGGAATAAAACCTTTAAATGAATTGATGTTGGGAACCCGTAGTCATAAATCATGTATTATACGCATGCATTTTGCAAAAATTAATCATGATATCCAGCCAAGAATAAGTAATCATAATGATTTGGTTTTTATTCATTATATATGATTATGGTCAAATCAATTATTATAGTTAATTGAATAAAATCATGCGTATGTTTATATAAAACCATGCGTATTATTATGTTTACTCATGCTTTATGTATATATTGATAAGTCATTAGCAGATGGCAATACAAATCCTAATTATGAAGAATAAAGTGAAAAATATCACCTTTGAAAATATAATACGTCAATGGGAAAGGAACATTAGGAAGGAAAGTAACATTAAAAAAAACAGTCGAAAAATACACCTCTTCATCTTATTTGTTTCTATAAATTCATATTTATTGTCAAAAGACACATTTTTCACTTTATTTGTTCTATAGATTTATGTTCTATAGATTTCAACTACGCCGTGGTTTTTCACAACTGCACATTGGGAAAAAATTCCAAGTTTATGGCCAAAAACCAACTATATGACATCGACATTAAATTACCGTCTAATGATAGGTAATGAATCATAGCAAATATGCATTAAATTTTTTTATATTAGTATTGTACTTTTTTTATAATTCATATTGTTACGAAAATTCAGTCTACGGAAAACTGTTCTCCGAGTTCGTATCGCTGGATTGTGTACAAAATAAAAACACTCTTATGTTTGGTTTAAATTATAACAATTAACTTCATTAATTCACTTTAATAAACAACTTTATTAATAACAAATTCTAACAACTGCTGCATGTCCACAATTTAACTTGACAATTATCAGTAGTCAGTAGTATTCTGAATCCTGGACACAATGTCATTAATCTTTTTAATTATCCTGTACGGTCCCTCCTGGTGTGTTTGTAGTTTTGGATTTAACAATTTCACTCGTGGCGGGCTACAAAGCATGATCTCCTTCCTTAAATCCCTCAGAGTTTACTCTCAAGTAGTATCGGGACTTCATCTTATCACTTGCAATTTGTATACTCTGCCTTAAAGACTGAAGCAACTCGTCTTGGTCTTCACTTTTCTTCTTGCCCAAAACACTTTTTGAAATCTGTGACATCTGTGAATCCAGTAGGCGGCTGACTTCTGATATCCGACCCAATAGAAATGCTTCCCGACTTCTTCAATCGTTTTATTAATACTCAAGTGACATCCATTGGTTCCACAATGGCATTTCAGTACTACGGCTTTTATTTTTGACTTGGTAACAACAATCAAATTTCGTGCAGATCTGCCATTTTCACTTTCCTACACACGGTACAAACAACCATTTTGTAGCTTCAGGCTTTGCCACTGCGCCCAGTAAGCCCTGCTTATTGGACTGTTGGATGCTAACTCTTTCCATAATGGGTTTCTTTGTTGTTCCTTGAACGTCCGAATTTTTGCGATGTCGTGGTCCATCTTTTGATCATTTCGTATTTGCTCTAGACTCCATTGATCATCTGGCACGGCACCCAATGAACGAATGTGAATTATGTTCGTTTTTTCATCTTCTCTCGGGCATTCTCCGGATTCCATTGTACACACTCGTGCCGACACAGTGCCTGCATTTCCAAGATGGCAACTGGTGTTATTCGGACTATCCTCAGATCTCTTTTCTGGTCTGTATCTCTTTGGTGGTTGCACAATTACACATTTACGTTTTTCACGACAATCGCGTGCCATATGCCTATATTTTCCGCAATTGTAGCATTTACAACATAATGTTCGGATTTAACGCTGGCTTTGGACGCTCTACTTACTCCATGACATAAATGTTCTCTCTCCTCATCTTGTACACGTGTCTCCGTCGCTGGTCGGCACAATGTAGACGCTATCTCCTGCGTAAGCGCTGTGGTGACCGTTTCCATAAATGCGACCTGTGGGTTAGTCACTGTTGCCCGTTTTGTCTCAGGATCCCGTATATCCATAAACGAATGCATTTATCTTGCATATTTCCAAGAAATCACAGGCTGAATCGGAATACGCCAAATGTGCGAGTCTCTCAACATCCGCAGCATATTCCTGCAACGATTCGCAATTATTTTGCCTTCGGAACTTCAGCTGTATTCTGTAAATAGGTGCCATGTGGTCACTGCCGCATTTTCGTTGCAATGCACCCATGACCGCTGAATAACTGTTTATGTCACTTTTTGGAACTATCAGCAATACTTCGGCTGCGCCTCCTTTTAGCGCCACGATAAGTGCGGCTACGCTGTCCTCACTTTACAATCACTACTGAAGTGAAGTACCTCAGATGCGGCTCCCTTATATACTGCATGCATTTTTGAATTTTTTCATCAATGTTCACTTCCATGTCCCTTACATGCTCCTCTAGATCTTTTACTTTGCTATGAAGTGTATTAGAAACTTCCAGAAGCTGTTTCGAATGTTCCTGCATTTGTTGCTCCATTTTTACTTGATGTTGGTTAGAATTTTCCAGAAGTTCTGTTTTAAGTTGATTGGAATTTTCTTGTAGTTCTGTTTTAAGTTGATTGGAATTTTTTTGAAGCTTCTGTTCCATTTTGTTGGCATTTTCTTGAAGCTGTTTGGAATTTTCTTGAAGTTATTGTTTGAAAAGTTTTATTCGAAGTGAAAAAATAATTTATAAATGTACAGAAAACATATTATAGAAAAAACAAAAGTTGCTGTTATTTATAAATAACTAAAAATGAGAAAGTATTTTATAATATAGTATATAGAAATCAATAAAACTTTTTTTTTTTTTACAAACATTTTTTTTTTTTTTACAAATTAACCAACGCTCAGGGGATGCCTCCTATTCGTGCAATGCACAGTGTTGATCGCAAGGAAGGATTATAGGTTCAAAGGAGGAGGAAAGATGGAGTAGTGTCGGTGGATGTTTGCTTTAAATTTCCCAATATTAATAATGTCGGGAAAAACAGACGCAGGGAGATTGTTCCACAAACGAATCGTGCGACTGAAGAACGAATTCTCTCTGTAATGCGTGGTTCTGTTGGGAACCGTGTGGACTACGAAGGGGTGGGCTTGGTTCGATGCCCTAGTAGTACGAGGGAACACACGACCTGGTGGAATCAGGCCATGTATTTCCCTCGAACACTTACCATTGTAATACCTATTAAACAGGCTTACACACCCTACGGTCCTTCGGTGCTCAAGAGAACCAATAGAGGATGAAATATTTTCATCCCCTATTAAATATATTGCACGTTGTTGGATTCGATCCAGGAACTCCAAAGAAGATTTTGAAGCCCCTGCCCATATGTGCGAATTGTATTCCATCTTAGGCCGAATATAGGTGGTGTAGACAGTGCGCAAGTCAGCAGGAGTGAAGTATGTCTTACACCGTTTCAGAAAACCGTGGCACTTGGCCGCTTCTTTCGACACATCAAATATGTGATCATTCCAACGGAGGTCACATTGAATTGATATACCCAGAACGTCAAGAGCAGCTGACTGCGCAATATCCACAGAGTCCATATTGAGGGGAGGGAGGAGTGAATCCATTCTTTTGTGAGATAACAGACAACATTGGGTCTTGTTAGCATTAAAATCAACTCTATTTGCAAGACCCCACTCGGAGATTGTTTTAAGGTCATTATTGAGTGTATCATTCATTGTGCGCCTTTTACTCTCAATCTCCAAAGAGTTTGGGCGCTTGTTGAACGAAAATGACTGACAAATGTTGCTGTCATCTGCAAAGGAATGGATTGGGTTCTGGATCGATGACAGAAGGTCATTGATAAACACCAGAAATAGCGACGGGGATAGGACGGAACCCTGCGGGACTCCAGAATTGATGGAATGTTGTTCTGAGAAAACACCATCCATCGCAACTCGTATTGAACGACCCTGGAGAAAACTCGATATCCATCGAGCAAAAGAATTACCGACACCATATGCAATAAGTTTTGATACCAGGGCTTCATGCCACCCTCGATCAAAAGCCTTGGAAATATCAAGAGCAACCACCTTACTCTCTCCGAAAAGGTGAATACAATTATTCCACTTTTCGGAGAGGACCGCCATCAAGTCACCGGTGGATCTTGTCCTACGGAAACCATATTGCCGGTCACTAAGTAATTCGTTTCGCTCCAGATAGTTCACAAGGTGGAAGTTTATTACGCTTTCCATTACCTTGGATAGCGCAGAGCATATTGCAATGGGTCGGTAATTAGCAGGGTTCGTAGCCTCACCCTTTTTCGGAACTGGCTGGACATTGGCAACCTTCCAACAAGATGGAAAACTCCTGTCGTGTAGGAGATGTTGAAAAGGTTACGCAATGGACAAGCCAGCGTTGGTTAATTTGTAAAAAAGAAAAAAAAAACTTGTAAATGCGTTTCGAAATTATAAAAATTTAATTATTTATGGCATTCAATTCGAACTATTTGACGAGAACAAATAAAAAAAATCTACAAAAAAAATTGTCAAATAAACATTTTTTTCCAATGAAATCGTAACTGTTTTTAATAACATAAGTACAAATTTAGAATATATTTAAATTACAATAATATTAAATAAGCTACAATTATACAGCTTTATTAACAATAAAAGACAGTGGCTAATAAAATACCTAGTTTCTATATTTTTAGTTCAAAAATTCGAGAATTCTCGTTGGAAAAATTCTCGGATCTCGCTCTCGGATCTCGTCTCGACTGTTAAAGGTGATCTTGTTCTCGATATCGTCTTGAATTTCGAGACGAGATCGATCGAGATCTCGAATTTTCTCATCTCGCCCGAATCACTTAAGATTTTAGAAAGGTCCTTGTTGACAAAAGCAAAATGATGGTATTAAAACTAACCAAACATTGTCCTTGCAATTCTGTACAATTAAACTGCAACATTTATCTGATATGAATTTGACATTGAAAATACTGGCCTTATTCAAGTGGCGCACAGTATATATCTGTTTCTAAACAGTATAAGATTTAACTGCGCTCATATGTCGATTTATATTATTTAGGCGGTCAAAACTATTTAACAGTGTATTTTGATTTTAAATCATATGCCATTTTAATCTTTTTATAAACATATTTTTAATACTTTATGAGTTATGGATAATATATAAGTGAATTGAATGGTAGATGAGTGTGACCGTTGACCGATTTGGCTCTTTTTTTTAACTCCGAACTACTTTTTGGTTAACAAAATATTGGAACTAAATTTGATTGCTTTCGGGACAGTATTTTTTAAATTAGGGGGAACATCAAAATTACATGCAAAAAATCAAAAATAAATTTGTGTTCCCAAAAAAGTGTGTCGAGAGAGTAAATTATCACAATTCTCTAAGCTCTCTTAAAAAACATTTTAATATTAGTTCGCAATGATTTTGCTATCAAAATTTCAAAAAAAAGTTTTAAACTTTATCTTATTGAAATTTTTCGGAATATTTTTTAAAATTTCTTTATGAAATATTTGATTAAAATGAAGGGAATTGCACGCAGAGATATACAATTTCATACTGATATAATGTAATGGTGCTATATGCAAAATCGGACAAAATCCTTAGATCTGATGTCCGCATTATAGTATTTACATGATGGGGAAAATTGCACTGCGTAATCTCCTGGTGTGCATTTAATTCGGCAGGCCCCAGGGTTAATAAGAAATCTATTACACATTCGTCGTCAACGAATGCTTCTGAGCGACTGAACTGATAGTTTTGAAAATTGGACATGAAAAAAATAAAAAATGCGACACCCTACAGCTACTCTTTATCAAAATTTAATTTATAACTTTGTTTGTTGTTCAATATATATTGAAAGCTTTATTTAAATAAATGGTTGATATGGAAATATTTTTCGTGGCGAATATGAAGTTTACCTTAAACTAGTTTAAACTAAATACATTTTTTGTATTTCAGTCAATGCGTGAAAACATAAAAGGAATTTTATGTTAATTTTGATAGACATTATTAGCATGATAACCGACATTTATAGTTTACTTTTATTTAGTTTTTCAAAGAGAAATATATCTAAACGCTTCAATAGACAGATCAGGTGATTTGAAAAACAATATATTTGAATCACTTGAGCTGAACTGTATGTGGCTATTAACTGTGGAAAGTTGCGATAGTCATTGACTTTGTAGTACTTAATAAAACAACACGAACTAAATAAAAACTTAATTTATATGTTTTCAATTTTAATATCTGCATCGTTTAAGAACATTTTATCGAATGACATAAAATGTGTAACTAAACGTATCTAATGTAAACAAAACCTTTTTTTAAATTATTGAAATATTTTTTCAATAATGTTACAAAAAATTTATAAAGTTCCATAATATAAAAGTTTTGTTATGTATTTAAAATGTATCAGTATATATAAAATTGTAAATGTAACAAATGATAAGCCACAACATTTTTAATGTAAAAATATGTTGGTCATTCAAAACATATTAATTTGATTTCTTATATAAAAATATTTAAAGTCACACAAATTAAAAAAAATCATACCTAACTACCTCTGACATTAAAAAATCTGTAATTGCCACATTATATTTGATAACCACAAAGTATAAAAGAAATATTTTGATTAACGATAATGTATTAAACAGAAAAAATGTATTGAGAACTTTGAAGTGGCCTTTAAAAATTGTTTTTAGATAAAATTTGGCTTTTCATTTTATTTCACAGGGAAGATTACGCAATATATACCTATATATATATTTTTTTTGTTTGTTTGATTAACAGGTGAAAATTTTAATTTTCACAATATAAGAAAAGCTTACTTCGCATTAAATGTCAAAAAATTTTCTATGTTGTAAATATTAATAAAATAAATTTTATTCTGATTTAGATTTCAAACGTTGCGTGACAAATTTTATTATTACATTATTATTATAATGCAGCGATCAATAAGGGCATATTTTTTAAATTTTTCACAATTCACAATGCCATTCATTAAAATAAAATGTTCAATATATATTACTACTACAGCCGCGTCCAAACAATATTATAAATTTTGATAAAGAGTAGCTGTAGGGTGTCGCATTTTTTTATTTTTTTCATGTCAAATTTACAAAAATTTCAGTTCAGTCGCTCAGAAGCATTTGTTGACGACGAATGTGTAATAGATTTCTTATTGACCCATTAAAGCCTGCCGAATTAAATAAACACCAGGAGATTACGCAGTGCAATTTTCCCCATCATGTACTATAATGCGGACTCAGATGCTAAGGGTTTTGTCCGATTTTGCACCTAGCATAACTACATTACAACATTATGAAATTGTATATCTCTGCGTGCAATTCCCTCCATTTTAATCAAATATTTCATAAACAAATTTTAAAAAGTATTCCGAAAATTTTTTGTAAGATAAAATGTATAACATTTTTCGAAATTTTGACAGCAAAAACATTGTGAACTAATATTAAAATGTTTTTAAGAGAGCTTAGAGAATTGTGATAAATTACTCTCTCGACACACTTTTTTGGTAACACAAATTTCTTTTTGATTTTTTGCAAAAAGTAATATCTGGACACAGATTTTTTTGCCAATTATCCGTAGGGCAAGGTTCATATTTTATTTTGGGATAAAGTTTGCGTATGTAACATGTCGAAATCGTGCGATGACTTGCGATATAAAGTACCAAAAACGGCCTTTTTTGCAACTTTGACTCGCTTTTGTGCAAAATCTCGACGTATAGAGAAAATTCTGAGTACGGCGCAAGAATCAGGAGACCGAAATCTACCAGAAATGATAAGTTTCATTTCTGTGGATGCCAACAACACTCAATTTGTAGAGCAGTGTTATTTTACTAGAATAAAAATTGCAAAGTAGGGCAGAAGAGTTAGAAAAGTTGATTATTACTATTTGTCGGCTCAACTGATATAATTTCACTATCCAACCAATTATTATTACTGTTTTCAAAGTTCGATAACGTTCTGTTGGAGTTTTTCTACTTTTCAACAATGCTTATAAAACTTCAATATGTTTTTTGTCTCGGCACTTCTCTTCATCATATTTTGTTTCGTATATTATATTGTTAAACACGTGGGCCTCAAAAAAAAACAGCCGAAAATTTAAAAAAAAATGTGCGTTTTGAAATATTCATTGAGCCTACAAAAATGCAATACTCAAAAAACGGGCAAGAACGGGCAGATCATTTTGGACGTTTTATCACAACAATAATCAAATTAATAAACAAAACAAGAATTGAATTGAATCAGATTGAATCTCAAATAAACAAAAAACAAGAATTGAATTGAATCCGATTGAATCTCAAAAGTTGCCCTCCACGAAACTATAGTATATAGCACTTCAAACATGCCATCACAAATGTTAATTAGTATGATTTATTTCTAATAAACTAGGTTAACACAGATCACAAACATTTCATTTTTTCTTAAATACTTCCCTTCCACTTTCAATCAAAACTTTATCTCATTAAATTATTGTTGCAGAAAATTGTTGAAAAATGTTGGGATCAAATTTGCTATCAAATATTTTAACCCATTAACATTAGTAGGTTAAACTCAGTTTAAAAGACTGTAGAGGTTCACTGAAAAATTCGATTTTGACTTATGAATGGGGTTTCTTTTTGTCTTTGTTTTTATTGAACTTAATAATAAAATCGAAATTCTTTAAAATAATTAAAACAAAAATCACACAAAAACGCATGCAAACGCACGAAAAAGTGATCAGAAGAGTTTTGTTGCGATGAGCTTGCGATAACAGCGCAGAACAGCAACGCACCGCACAGCTTTACTGCTTGACTGTGCGTACGCTCATAAGAACCTGTGTAAAAATTTCAACGCATGCAAAAATCTTTGCACACAGCACAGCTTTACTGCTTCACCGTGCAACAAAACTCTTCTGATCACTTTTTCTCGTTTGCTTGCGTTTTTTTGTGATTTTTGTTTTGATTATTTTAAAGAATTTCGATTTTATTATTAAGTTCAATGAAAACAAAGACAAAAAGAAACCATATTCATAATTTTATTGAAAAAATAATAAAAATAAGCTAAGGGCATGTTTTTTTTAGTGCTATTTGAACTTAGTTTGTGGTTCAATTTTTGTTTAAAGCCAAAATTAAAATTTTTAGTGAACCTCTACAGTCTTTTAAACTGAGTTTAACCTACTAATATTGATGGTTTAAAATATTTGATAGCAAATTTTATTCCAACAATTTTCTGCCGCTCACAATTTAATATTTGTTTTATATTTTTGTACACCATACCTACATTAAAAATTAATGCTCAAGTGCACATTGTTTGCTACTATTTATATTCATATACATTTTCTGAAACAATTTTTTAAATTCTACACACCTTATCTTTTGTCTTCAGTGTTCATTAGAAATTTTAACTGAAACACTGCTTAAAGTCGTTTAATTTAAAGAGAAGAGTACCAAAGGAAGTTTAAATTAGCACTGAAAAACTGGCCCGAAATATATTAACAAAAATAATTAATGTAGAATAACTCAAATCGATAATTTTTGTCTATATTTTTGTTCCTGAAACAAACATCAAATTTTCACAACAGAATTGTTGGAGGCAAAAGCTGGAAAGCATAGCACTTCCATTGCTTTACTATGCGAACACAAACGCTTACAAAAACGTTTCAACAGTACAGCTCGGAAAAGCTTTGCACACAGTACAGCTTTACTGCTTCACCGTGCGCGCGGCCTTATAACTAACTGCTGTGAGAATATTGAAAACAAAAAAAACAAAAAATGGTTAGATCACATGGGAAATTGAAGTAGGGTTATTGGTGTGATTAAGTTAGTTAGAATTATGTAAGTTATAGTCGGTCTAAAAATACACTACACATATGTGATAATGTGTGCGGTGACCACTTAAAAGGTACACAGGTAAACCCTGGTGACCTATGCACCTTTTAAGTTAAATATACCTACAAACTTGAAATCGCTGAAGGATTTTCATTTGATTTGATACCCATATGTACAAATAGGTAGGTATACTTAATTTATTTTTTTTTCGAGAACCACACATCAGTTCCCGAGAAAACATTATTTTCATATATATATGAGCATAAGGTAATATATATTTGGCAAAAAAATTCACTTAAGCTCGTATAAAGTAAAATTCATCCGTAGATGTAAATTTTATTAGATATTTGAACATAACGCAACGCTTCACGTTGGTAACAATGATAATAATTTGGCAAGCGCTAAAGCTATGCTTAGACCACACCTCTTTCAGGTTATCTGGCACAGTTAACAGAAGCTGGTAATAATTTGGCAAAGCGCTAAAGCTGTACTTAGACCACACCTCTTTCAAGAGGCTTGTAATACAATTTTCCATTGCATAATTTTGGGTCTATGTTAAAATAAGCAATGCAGCGATTGCCAACAATTCTGATATTTGGCAATTGGTGTCAGCCAAAAACTGCAAGTCGGACTTTCTTCAAAAGTCACGTACACCAAAATTGAGTGAATGTGAAAACTCACTAGAACATAGTGAGAATAGAATTTAAGAAAAGCTTGCAACGAAGGTATTGTTAATACCTTTCGTTGCAATTTAAAAGATTGTGGTTTAACCAACCTCGTAGCCGCGGTAGCTCAGTGGTTAGTGCGTTGGACTGCGAGTCGAAAGGTCCCCAGTTCAAGCCTGGACTGGGGCTAACAACATCTTTTCATAGAAACATTTTTCTATACCGCGCTACCTCTCGTCAGTAAATGGCAAACCTACGAGAGTAAAACATTGCCTATGAAAAGCTCTCACCCGCCGTTCGGATTCGGCAATAAACTGTAGGTCCCACCACTTTGAGTACAAATATAACACGCACAGCTCAAAATGGTGAGAGAGCTCGGCCGAAGTTCTGTACAGTACAGTAGTGCCAAACTATTATTATTATTTAACCAACCTCAAGTGGAGGTACTAAAATAGTAAAAGTGTTTTTTCAATAGTAAATTTAATAAAAGTGTCTTTTCAACTCTAAAAATAAAAAAGTGTCTTTTGATTAATTAAAATATAAAATAAATCAACTCTAACTTTTCAATTCTAACTATATAACAGACAGACAGACGGACATTGCTAAATCGACAAGTACAAAAAATCGGCATTTTCTTTGGTTAAACCGTTCTAAAATCAGCATGGATCGTTATTATTACATTATTTTTTTTAATTTAATGTGAGCTAAATCAAAATTTGTTAATTTTCAATTTCCATCGTGTATAGTTTTTGAAAAAAAAAAACCTAAAGTCTGGTGATTATACAATTCTTACTGATTACATCATATTGCTTTAAGTTTTGTTGGCGTTATTGGGTTTATAAGTAATATAATGGTCTTTGAATTGAACACAAACAATTTCAGTAAAAAAAACAGAGAAACTATTTAGATTGTAAAAAAAAAAAATCACAACTTTGGGAAAAAAAAAATGTACATGTGTTGAAGGACCTATATGGTCATACATTTTCATTTTTTTTTTTTAAATCCTTTGAAACTGAATTTTTATATCAATAACTTCCTTTTTTTTTTCGTTTTTAAGCTAATGATAACACCGTACGAAAAATTCAATTTCAAAGTTGAACATGCACAAATCATATTTATTCTTAAATTACGTTAACAAA
The DNA here is from genome assembly GCA_951804985.1 of Dryomyza anilis. Lineage (NCBI taxonomy): Eukaryota > Metazoa > Arthropoda > Insecta > Diptera > Dryomyzidae > Dryomyza > Dryomyza anilis. The sequence continues at coordinate 28,822,433 of OX638135.1, read as the reverse complement.
TTTAATTCGTTAAAGGTTTTTATTTCCATTAGAAATGTAAATGCATATCATATTTTTAAATTATATAAATTTTTGGTCTAATATTTAAAAAATTTGGAAGTTTTATTTTATTTGTATTTTAAAAACGCACGTATCAAATTTTAATCTATAAATTTAAATTGATTTTTAAAATATATCATGGTAGTGAGTGGGAATAAAACCTTTAAATGAATTGATGTTGGGAACCCGTAGTCATAAATCATGTATTATACGCATGCATTTTGCAAAAATTAATCATGATATCCAGCCAAGAATAAGTAATCATAATGATTTGGTTTTTATTCATTATATATGATTATGGTCAAATCAATTATTATAGTTCATTGAATAAAATCATGCGTATGTTTATATAAAACCATGCGTATTATTATGTTTACTCATGCTTTATGTATATATTGATAAGTCATTAGGCAGATGGCAATACAAATCCTAATTCTGAAGAATAAAGTGAAAAATATCACCTTTGAACATATAATACGTCAATGGGAAAGGAACATTAGGAAGGAAAGTAACATTAAAAAAAACAGTCGAAAAATACACCACTTCATCTTATTTGGTTCTATAAATTCATATTTATTGTCAAAAGACACATTTTTCACTTTATGCACTCACTTATATGTTCTATAGATTTCAACTACGCCGTGGTTTTTCACAACTGCACATTGGGAAAAAATTCCAAGTTTATGGCCAAAAACCAACTATATGACATCGACATTAAATTACCGTCTAATGATAGGTAATGAATCATAGCAAATATGCATTAAATTTTTTTATATTAGTATTGTACTTTTTTTTTTTTTAAAATTCATATTGTTACGAAAATTCAGTCTACGGAAAACTGTTCTTCGAGTTCGTATCGCTGGATTGTGTACAAAATAAAAACACTCTTATGTTTGTTTTAAATTATAACAATTAACTTTATTAATTCACTTTAATAAACTTTCACTTTCCTACACACGGTACAAACAACCATTTTGTAGCTTCAGGCTTTGCCTCTGCGCCCAGTAAGCTCTGCTTATTGGACTGTTGGATGCTAACTCTTTCCATAATGGGTTTCTTTGTTGTTCCTTGAACGTCCGAATTTTTGCGATGTCGTGGTCCATATTTTGATCATTTCGTATTTGCTCTAGACTCCATTGATCATCTGGCACGACACCCAATGAACGAATGAGAATTATGTTCGTTTTTTCATCTTCTCTCCGGCATTCTCCGGATTCCATTGTACACACTCGTGCCGACACAGTGCCTGCATTTCCAAGATGGCAACTGGTGTTATTCGGACTATCCTCAGATCTCTTTTCTGGTCTGTATCTCTTTGGTGGTTGCACAATTACACATTTACGTTTTTCACGACAATCGCGTGCCATATGCCTATATTTTCCGCAATTGTAGCATTTACCTTTCAATTGTGTGTTTCCGTTGGCAACATAATGTTCGGATTTAACGCTGGCTTTGGACGCTCTACTTACTCCTTGACATAAATGTTCACTCTCCTCATCTTGTACACGTGTCTCCGTCGCTGGTCGGCACAATGTAGACGCTATCTCCTGCGTAAGCGCTGTGGTGACCGTTTCCATAAATGTGACCTGTGGGTTAGTCATTGTTGCCCGTTTTGTCTCAGGATCCCGTATATCCATAAACGAATGCATTTATCTTGCATATTTCCAAGAAATCACAGGCTGAATCGGAATACGCCAAATGTGCGAGTCTCTCAACATCCGCAGCATATTCCTGCAACGATTCGCAATTATTTTGCCTTCGGAACTTCAGCTGTATTCTGTAAATAGGTGCCATGTGGTCAGTGCCGCATTTTCGTTGCAATGCACCCATGACCGCTGAATAACTGTTTATGTCACTTTTTGGAACTGTCAGCAATACTTCGGCTGCGCCTCCTTTTAGCGCCACGATAAGTGCGGCTACGCTGTCCTCACTTTACAATCACTACTGAAGTGAAGTACCTCAGATGCGGCTCCCTTATATACTGCATGCATCTTTGAATTTTTTCATCAATGTTCACTTCCATATCCCTTACATGCTCCTCAAGATCTTTTACTTTGCTATGAAGTGTATTAGAAACTTCCAGAAGCTGTTTCGAATGTTCCTGCATTTGTTGCTCCATTTTTACTTGATGTTGATTAGAATTTTCCAGAAGTTCTGTTTTAAGTTGATTGGAATTTTCTTGTAGTTCTGTTTTAAGTTGATTGGAATTTTCTTGAAGCTGTTTGGAATTTTCTTGAAGTTATTGTTTGAAAAGTTTTATTCGAAGTGAAAAAATAATTTATAAATGTACAGAAAACATATTATAGAAAAAACAAAAGTTGCTGTTATTTATAAATAACTAAAAATGAGAAAGTATTTTATAATATAGTATATAGAAATCAATAAAACTAAATAAGTATTAATAACTACTAACTAACACATATAATATACTTCAACACTTTCCCTTGTTATTTGGAGTTATCAGCTATTGAAGTCCCATTCGATCGCATAGAATATGAAGTCGTGTCTTTGGCAAAGGTTTCGTCATAATGTCTGCAACTTGCTCCGTGGTTGAAATTTGCTGAATTTCAATAACACCTTCAGAAATTTTCTCTCTTATAAAGAAATGTTTGATTGCAATATGTTTTGTTCTGCGATGAAACTCCGGATTTTGTGCTAACTTCACTGCTGCTAAATTGTCTACTTGAAGAATTGGAACTTGCTTTAGCTGCACAATTTCTCCATATAATCGGCTGATCCAAATAATTTCTTTAGCTGCTTCATTTGCCGCCACGATCTCTGCTTCAATTGTCGATGTTGCTACCATAGCTTGTCGTCGATTTAACCAAGATATAGCTCCGTCTGCATATGCAACAACCACTCCAGTAGTCTATCGAGCAGTTTTTGTACACCCTCCGAAATCTGCATCACTGAAGCACTCTATGATACCCTTTCTCTTGCAACTATAAACTATGCCAAGATTAATCGTACCCGCTATGTATCGAAACACTCTCTTGACGCGAGCAATGTCTTCAGTGGTTGGATTCTCCAGTGACCTTGACAAGAATCCCACGATGAACGCCATATCCGGTCTTGTTCCAAGCATTAAATACATTAATGCGCCTACGGCTTGCCTATACGGAAAGTTTTGAGTCTTGTCATCAACTTAGTCTTGTGTGTTTTTATTTTGTATACAATCCAGCGATACGAACTCATAGAACAGTTTTCCGTAGACTGAATTTGCGTAACATTGGTGTGAGAAGTGGGATTGTGATACAAAATGGTTGAATTTGATCAACTTAAAGTCGACCCGCTGAAGACGGAGCTGGCGAGTCGTGATCTTGCAACTGCTGGTACGAAAATAGAGCTGCAGAGGCGCCTGATTGAAGAATTTGCGGCCCAAAATATTGATATCGCACTGCACGATTTCAAAGTAGACATTGCAGCACCGTCATCGAAAAATCTAGATACTGAGGAAAAAGCGCATTCTCAAAATTTTGATATGAGCCAGTTGATCAGAGCTATGCAGCAACAGTTTCAGATAATGGAAAATTCCAACAAAATAGAACAGAAGCTTCTAGAAAATTCCAACAAAATAGAACAGAAGCTTCTAGAAAATTTCAATAAAATAGAGCAGAACCTTCAGCAAAATTCCGAACAGCTTCAAGAACATTTGAAACAGCTTCTGGAAGTTTCCAGTACACTCCATGTCAATGGGAACGAACTTGAGGAACATGCAAATGACGTTGAAGTGAATATTGATGACAAATTTCAAAATTTGGAAAATAACGCTGATGAGAAATATCAAAAATTGGAAAATGGTTTCGAGAAAAAAAACTACAGAAAATAAAAGAAAATGCCAATTTACTACAGCAAAGTGGACCATCACGTCGAGCGGCTCGCGATTTTGTCGAGTGATTTCAACGAGTGATTTCATAGAAAAGTGCAAGATGCCTTCGTGGATGGCATACGTGATCCGGAAACAAAACGTGCCACAATGACAATGCCGATAGTGACATTTACGGAAACTGTAACCACAGCGCTAACGCAGGAGACAGCAACTACGTTGTGCCGCCCATCACAAAAGGTCCGTAAACTTTATGCGGAGAATGAAGACCTATTTCAAGTAATTTGCCAAGCATTAAAAAGTGGAGCTAAACCAGATTACACTGCTGCCAACCGAGACACCCAATTTAAAGGTAAATGCTACAACTGTGATACATATGGGCATATGGCACGTGATTGACGTAAAAAACGCAAGCGATCAATAAATCAATCTGCAGATGAACACAGACATGAAGGAAGACAGAATCATGTCCAAAATAACGTCAATTTTAATCAATCTTTAAACTAAAACGAGTCAGTTCTGCGGGACACGATCTGACTCCCATAAACGATTGCCCCAGAATCTCCATTTCACAAATTGCTCGAATGCCAAAATAACTGTCGAAGGACTCATTGATTGTACAGCATATATGGTAACACTGGATACGGGAGCTTCACACTCAATAATAAGAAGTAACCTGGTTAAGGACGATGTAGAGCCGCTTATTGGAATAAGATTGCAAACAACTACAGGTGAAAAAGCCCTTATCACAGGAAAGATTACCAAGAAAATCACGATTGGTACTACGACATTTAAGCATTATGTTATTGTGGCGGAAATAGTAGACGACATAATACCTGGCATGGACTTCATGATAAGGAACGGTTTCACACTTGATTTAACAAGAAAAATTTTGAGTTATGCCAACACGGAGATCCAACTAAATATTGATTGTGACCAGAGCCCAAAAATTAAACAAGTTATTGCTTATAAAAATAGAAAAATACCACCTAATTCAGAAGCAATTATTTGGGCGAAATTAAATGGAGATTGTGGGATAAGCAAGTTGTGGGTTATTGAAGCAAACGAAGAACATTATAAAAGTAGTATAGTAGTAGGAAGAACACTTGTTGAGGCGGCGATAAGAGTTCTCAATTTGGAAAACTCGTCAAAATTAATCAAAAAGGGAGCAGTGATAGGCCAGTGTCAAGGGCATCAGCAATTATAAATTGCGAGTCAAATCCATTAAGGGATTATGCAACACCGCCAATAAACAAACAATGTACTCATAGGTTTATACATGAGTCGACGAAGGATTTTTTTTTTTTTTTTACAAATTAACCAATGCGCAGGGGATGCCCCCTATTCGTGCAATGCACAGTGTTGTTCGTAAGAAAGGATTATAGGTTAAAGGGAGGAGGAAAGATGGAGTAGTGTCGGTGGATGTTTGCTTTAAATTTCCCAATATTAAAAATGTCGGGAAAAACAGAGGCAGGGAGATTGTTCCACAAACGTATCGTGCGACTGAACAACGAATTATCTCTGTAATGCGTGGTTCTGTTGAGAACCGAGTGAATTACGAAGGGGTGCGCTTGGTTCGATGCCCGAGTAGAACGAGAGAATAAACAACCTGGTGGTGCAATACCTATAAAACAGGCTTACACACTCTACGGTCCTTTGGTGCTCAAGTGAACCAATAGAGGATGAAATATTTTCATCCCCTCTTAAATATATTGCACGTTGTTGGATTCGATCCAGGAACTCAAGAAGATTTTGAAGCCCCTGCCCATATGTGCGAATTGTATTCCATCTTAGGCCGAATATAGGTGGTGTAGACAATGAACAAGTCAGCGGGAGTGAAGTATGTCTTACACCGTTTCAAAAAACCGAGGCACTTGGCCGCTTCTTTCGACACATCAAATATGTGATCATTCCAACGGAGGTCACATAGAATTCATATACCCAGAACGTCAAGAGCAGCTGACTGCGCAATATCCACAGAGTCCATATTGAGGGGAGAGAGGGGTGAATCCATTCTTTTGTGAGATAACAGACAACATTTGGTCTTCCTAGCATTAAAATCAACTCTATTTGCAAGACCCCACTCGGAGATTGTTTTAAGGTCATTATTGAGTGTATGATTCATTGTGCGCGTTTTACTCTCAATCTCCAAAGAGTTTGGGCGCTTGTTGAACGAATATGAGTGACAAATATTACTGTCATCTGCAAAGGAATGGATTGGGTTCTGGGTCAATGACAGAAGGTCATTGATAAAAACCAGAAATAGGGACGGGGATAGGACAGAACTCTGCGGGATATCCATCGAGTAAAAGAATTACCTACACCATATGCAATAAGTTTTGATACCAGGGCTTCATGCAACACTCGATCAGAAGCCTTGGAAATATCAAGAGCAACCACCTTACTCTCCCCGAAAAGATGAATACAATTATTCCACTTTTCGGAGAGGACCGCCATCAAGTCACCGGTGGATCTGGTCCTACGGAAACCATATTGCCGGTCACTAAGTAATTCGTTTCGCTCCAGATAGTTCACAAGGTGGAACTTTATTACGCTTTCCATTACCTTAGGTTCGTAGCCTCACCCTTTTTCGGAACTGGCTGGACATTGGCAACCTTCCAACAAGATGGAAAAACTCCTGTCATGTAGGATATGTTGAAAAGGTTACGCAATGGATAAGCCAGCGTTGACGCACACTTCTTCAACACATGGGCAGATATGCCATCAGGCCCGGAGACTTTGTTAATATTGAGATTTGCTAAAACCTTTTTAACTGCCCGAGTTCGAAAATGTATCTCCGGCATTGCAGAAGAAACAAATTCAACGACGGGCAGTGGTTGATTAGTATCTGGGAGCGTTGAATTATTTGCAAATAATTCTGCCAAGAGATTAGCTTTATCAACCGGGTCAATGAAGGAGTGAAAAGGACCAAAAGAATGGCGGAACTGCCATTGTAAAACATTGGTGATTCTAACCCATTTCGTGAAATACCAAGAAGGGTACCACTTGCGAAAAGTATCACACAAATGGCGTGGAGTACTACCCGGTTTTGCGTTGATTACCTTAAACTTAATGATGTTACCAAGAAAGATAGTTATCCATTGCCCAGAATCGATGACACCTTGGATACACTATCTAATGCTAAGTGGTTTTCCACGTTGGACTTGCAAAGCGGTTACTGGCAAGTAGAAAAGATCGAGTAGAAAAGATCGCAAGTAGAAAGATCGAGAAAGACCGCATTCAGTACTGGAGATGGACTATGGCAATTTCTGGTAATGCTGTTTGGACTATGCAATGCCCCAGCAACATTCGAGCGGTTAATGGAACACGTATTAAAAGGTTTACACTGGAAAACATGCCTAGTATACCTTGATGACATAATTGTTCTGGGCAAGGATTTCAACGAAATGCTTACTTTTCAAGAAAGAAGTTAAATATCCGGGTCATCGAGTTACCACAGAAGATGTACATACTGACGAGGATAAATAAATATGCGGAGTTCTCTCTCAAGTGATCAATTGGCAAGAAAAAGTGATCGCATACTACAGTAAAACATTGTCCAAGCCCGAGCGAAATTACTGTGTCACAATTCCATAAGTATCTGTACGGACAACAGTTACACTTGAGAACCGATCACCCAGCACTACGATGGTTACTTCAGTTCAAAGATCCGCAAGGCCAAATTGCGCGTTGGATAGAACGATTACAGAGCTACGATTTCTCAATCGAACATCGTAAAGGAGGTAATCATGGAAATGCAGATGAACTGTCACGACGCCCATGTAAACTAGAATGCAGACATTGTTCAAGAGCGGAAACAAAAAAAAAACATAATTGACATTCGTTTGCTAAATATTTTTCCCGATGAAAAATGGACTCTGGAACAAATTCAAATTTATCAAAACAGTGATCCCGACGTCACAAAAATCATGATGTTCAAGGAACAGCAAAGAAAACCATTATAGGAAGATATAGCTGTCGACAGTGCCATAACTAAAGCTTACTGGGCACAGTGGCAGAGCTTAAAGCTACAAGATGATTGCTTATATCGTGTATGGGAAAATGAAGATGGCACATCTGCTCGAAGTTTGATTGTTGTTCCCAAGTCAAAAAAAAAAAATATTAGCGGATTACCATGGTGGATCTAGTGGTGATCATGTGGGCATTAATAAAATGGTCGAGAAGGTCGTCATTGACTACTTCAGAAAGTGGCCTGAAGTGTATCCCTTGCCGAATCAAGAAGCCTCAACAGTAGCGGATGCATTAATTAACAACTGGGTAAGCCGTTTTGGAGTACCGTTGGAATTGCATTCAGATCAAGGAAGAAATTTTGAGTCTGCACTTTTTGAGGAAGTATGCAAAGTCCTCAACATACACAAAACACGAACAACGCCTTTGCACCCGCAATCTGACGGCATGGTGGAGGGATTCAATTGGACTTTGGAAGAGTATCTCAGAAAAATCAAAAAGATTGGTATACACACATACCACTATTCCTCAAGGCTTATCGAACGGCGGTTCATGACACCACGGTTGCTTCGCCTGCAAAATTTTTTTTGGAACAGACTTAAGATTACCTGCAGATTTAAAGTGTGGTGCGAGTCCTTCAGCTGTAATTCCTGTACACGACTATGTTTCCAGAAAAAGTGAAGAATTGAATGAAGTGCATCAATTTGTAAGGCAGCGTACACAATTTGCGAGTGATAAGAAGAAGGCCAGATACGACTTGCGCACAAATTCAGAGGGATTTGCGGAAGGAGTACTTGTTTTGCTCTATAACCCACAAAGGAAGAAAGGCTTATCCCCTAAGCTACATTCCAGGGCTAGTAACCGAAATTCTATTTTCTGCGGTTCCAGTTCCGGTTCTATAAAAAATAAAAGAACGATTTTTTATTGTTATTTTATCTATGTATATACAAATTAATTGCTATGCAGTAGTCTCGCAAAAACTTGAGAACAGATCGACTGATTTAAATGATTTTTTTTTTGTTTTATTGTGTTTTGTTTGAGAATGCATTAAGTGCACCACCAATCGAATTGTATTTTAATAATTAGGATTAAATTATATAGCCACTACGGATAGATTGGACAAAGGAGAGTGGCACGTCCCATAAACCAAACTGTTTTTGAATGCCTTTTCTCCTGACCCTCTAAGAGGAGATTTTAATAATGTGACGCTATACGTTTTTCCCTTTATGTTTTTCACATGTCGGAGGTGTAAGTAAGGGCATTTTAGACTGTAGCATTATAAACTATCTGGATATAAGAAACTGCATATTTCTGCAAAGTTGTTATATTCCAAAAGTTCATCATATCTTTCTGATAAGCTACGTCTTAGCGTTTCCAATAGAAGCCTCAGATTAATTTTGCCAAAATTTAACTATCTACAATCGCAAAGACTATTTTTCATTAAGCAATTCGACTCAGGAATTCATTACCACTTAATATTTTAAACATAAACAGAACATATAGATTTAGGTTATAATACTGTTACGAAAAGAGGTAATTCGTAACAATAATTAATGAGACGCAAGACAATTCAGCGCACTAAGCATGTGTTAGAAAGAGACGGAAGATCATTCAGCGCACTGAGGCAGTGTGCGAGAAAGAGATGGAAGATCAGCGCATTAAAACACATGAGTGCGAATGAGATGCCAATGGCATACGTCATTCACGAAACGAGTAGAAGGTTCTCGAAACAAGTCGAAGCTTGTCGAAACGTGTCGAACTGATGCATGCAGCATATAAGAGAGCCGCATCTGAGGTACAGCACTTCAGTAGTGATTGTAAAGTGGTCGAGTGCATCTCGTGTGATAATTGTCAAGTTAAATTGTGGACATGCAGCAGTTGTTAGAATCAGTTATTACTAAAGTTGTTTATTAAAGTGAATTAATAAAGTTAATTGTTCTAATTTAAACCAAACATAAGAGTGTTTTTATTTTGTACACAATCCAGAGATACGAACTTGTAGAGTTTTCCGTAGACTGATGTGTCAGAAGTGGGATTGTGATACAAAATGGTTAAATTCGAACAACTTAAAGTCAACCAGCTAAAGAAGGAGCTGGCGATTCGTAATCTTCCAACTGTAGGTACGAAATTAGTGCTACAAAAGCGTCTAATGGAAGAATTAGAGAACCAAGGCATTGACCTCGCAGAGCACGAGTTTGAAGTGGAAGCTGCAACAGCGTCATCGAAAAGTGTGGACACGGAGCAAAAATTACAGTCTCAAAGCTTTGTTGCTCGGAGCAATACAACAACAGCTCCAAGAAAATTCCAGCAAAATGGAACAGAAACTTTTTGAAAATTCAAAACAGCTCCAAGAAAATTCGACCAGAATGGAACAGAAACTTCTAGAAAAATCAAAACAGATCCAAGAAAATTCGACCAGAATGGAACAGAAACTTCAAGAAAATTCAAAACGACTTTAGGTGAAGTTGCTAGAAAATTCCAACCAACATCAAGGAAAAATGGAGTTACAGATGCATGAACAGTCTTAGCAGCTTCTAGAAGTTTCTAATACACTCAATGGCAAAGTAAAAGATCTTGAGGAGCATGTAAGGGATATGGAAGTTAGCGTTGATGATAAAATTAATGGTATCGACCAGAAGCTCCAGAAAATGCAAAAATATTTCGAAGTGTTGCAAATAAATGAACCCTCACAACATGTTGTCAGTGGTACAAGGTTAAAGTCGCCGATTTACGATGGAACCACAGCGTTCAACATTTTCAAGCTGCAATTTGAGACCACGGCTGTATGTAATCGATGGAACAATGAGGACAGCGTAGCCGCACTTATCGTGGTACTTAAGGGAGACGCAGCTGAAGTATTGCAGACTGTAGAATACCTTGATGACATAATTGTTATGGGCAAGGATTTCAACGAACATCTAAGAAATCTAGAGGATGTATTCCTTCGATTGAATAGTGCGGGTCAACAACTTAGCCCAAAGAAATGCTTACTTTTAACGAAAGAAGTTAAATATCTGGGTCATCCAGTTACCACAGAAGGTGTACATACTGACGAGGATAAATAAATATGCGGAGTTCTCTCTCAAGTGATCAATTGACAAGAAAAAGTGATCGCATACTACAGTAAAACATTGTCCAAACCCGAGCGAAATTACTGTGTCACCAGGATGGAGCTTCTTGCTGTAATTGAAAGTGTGAAAAAATTCCATAAGTATCTGTACGGACAACAGTTACACTTGAGAACCGATCACCCAGCACTACGATGGTTACTTCAGTTCAAAGATCCGCAAGGCCAAATTGCGCGTTGGATAGAACGATTACAGAGCTACGATTTCTCAATCGAACAATCATGGAAATGCAGATGATCTGTCACGACGCCCATGTAAACTAGAATGCAGACATTGTTCAAGAGCGGAAGCAAAAAAAAAACATAATTGACATTCGTTTGCTAAATGTTTTTCCCGATGAAAAATGGACTCTGGAACAAATTCAAATTGATCAAAACAGTGATCCCGACGTCACAAAAATCATGATGTTCAAGGAACAGCAAAGAAAAACATTATAGGTAGATATAGCTGTCGACAGTGCCATAACTAAAGCTTACTGGGCACAGTGGCAGAGCTTAAAGCTACAAGATAATTGCTTATATCGTGTATGGGAAAATGAATATGGCACATCTGCTCGAAGTTTGATTGTTGTTCCCAAGCGGAATACCATGGTGGATCTAGTGGTTATCATTTGGGCATTAATAAAATGGTCGAGAAGGTCATCATTGACTACTTCAGAAAGTGGCCTGAAGTGTATCCCTTGCCGAATCAAGAGGCCTCAACAGTAGCGGATGCATTAATTAACAACTGGATAAGCCGTTTTGGAGTACCGTTGGAATTGCATTCAGATCAAGGAAGAAATTTTGAGTCTGCACTTTTTGAGGAAGTATGCAAAGTCCTCAACATACACCCGCAATCTGACGGCATGGTGGAGGGATTCAATCGGACTTTGGAAAAGTATCTCAGAAAAATCAAAAAGATTGGGATACACACATACCACTATTCCTCAAGGCTTATCGAACGGCGGTTCATGACACCACGGTTGCTTCGCCTGCAAAATTTTTTTTGGAACAGACTTAAGATTACCTGCAGATTTAAAGTGTGGTGCGAGTCCTTCAGCTGTAATTCCTGTACACGACTATGTTTCCAGAAAAAGTGAAGAATTGAATGAAGTGCATCAATTTGTAAGGCAGCGTACACAATTTGCGAGTGATAAGAAGAAGGCCAGATACGACTTGCGCACAAATTCAGAGGGATTTGCGGAAGGAGTACTTGTTTTGCTCTATAACCCACAAAGGAAGAAAGGCTTATCCCCTAAGCTACATACCAGGGCTAGTAACCGAAATTCTATTTTCTGCGGTTCCAGTTCCGGTTCTATAAAAAATAAAAGAACGATTCTAGTTCCAGTTCCGGTTCCATAAACAAGCCAAAAAACACAATAGAAATATAAATATTTTTTATTGTTATTTTATCTATGTATATACAAATTAATTGCTGTGCAATAGTCTCGCAAAAACTTGAGAACAGATCGACTGATTTGAATGATTTTTTTTTTGTTTATTGTGTTTTGTTTGAGAATGCATTAAGTGCACCACCAATGGAATTGTATTTTAATAATTAGGATTAATTTATATAGCCACTACGGATAGATTGGACAAAGGGGAGTGGCACGTCCCATAAACCAAACTTTTTTTGAATGCCTTTTCTCCTGACCTTCTAAGAGGAGATTTTAATAATGTGACGCTATACCTTTTTCCCTTTATGTTTTTCACATGTCGGAGGTGTAAGTAAGGGCATTTTAGTTTGTAGCATTATAAACTATCTGGATATAAGAAACTACATATTTCTGCAAAAGTTATATTCCAAAAGTACATCATATCTTTCTGATAAGCTACGTCTTAGCGTTTCAAATAGAAGCCTCAGTTTAATTTTGCCAAAATTTAACTATCTACAATCGCAAAGACTATTTTTCATTTAGCAATTCGACTCAGGAATTCATTACCACTTAATATTTTAAATATAAACAGAACATATAGATTTTGGTTATAATACTGTTACGAAAAGAGGTAATTCGCCCCACTGTGCAATCAATCAATAATAATTAATGAGACGCAAGACAATTCAGCGCACTAAGCATGTGTTAGAAAGAGACGGAAGATCATTCAGCGCACTGAGGCAGTGTGCGAGAAAGAGATGGAAGATCAGCGCATTAAAACACATGAGTGCGAATGAGATACCAATAGCATGCGTCATTCACGAAACGAGTAGAAGGTTCTCGAAACAAGTCGAAGCTTGTCGAAAACGTGTCGAACTGATGCATGCAGTATATAAGAGAGCCGCATCTGGGGTACAGCACTTCAGTAGTGATTGTAAAGTGGTCGAGTGCATCTCGTGTGATAATTGTCAAGTTAAATTGTGGACATGCAGCAGTTGTTAGAATCAGTTATTAGTAAAGTTGTTTATTAAAGTGAATTAATAAAGTTAATTCTTCTAATTTAAACCAAACATAAGAGTGTTTTTATTTTGTACACAATCCAGAGATACGAACTTGTAGAGTTTTCCGTAGACTGAATTTTCGTAACATTTGTGTCAGAAGTCGGATTGTGATACAAAATGGTTAAATTCGAACAACTTAAAGTCAATCAGCTAAAGAAGGAGCTGGCGATTCATAATCTTCCAACTGTAGGTACGAAAGTAGAGCTACAAAAGCGTCTAATTGAAGAATTAGAGAACCAAGGCATTGACCTCGCAGAGCACGAGTTTGAAGTGGAAGCTGCAACAGCGTCATCGAAAAGTGTGGACACGGAGCAAAAATTACAGTCTCAAAGCTTTGTTGCTCGGAGCAATACAACAACAGCTCCAAGAAAATTCCAGCAAAATGGAACAGAAACTTTTTGAAAATTCAAAACAGCTCCAAGAAAATTCGACCAGAATGGAACAGAAACTTCTAGAAAATTCAAAACAGATCCAAGAAAATTCGACCAGAATGGAACAGAAACTTCAAGAAAATTCAAATCGACTTGAGGTGAAATTGCTAGAAAATTCCAACCAACATCAAGAAAAAATGGAGTTACAGATGCATGAACAGTCTTAGCAGCTTCTAGAAGTTTCTAATACACTCAATGGCAAAGTAAAAGATCTTGAGGAGCATGTAAGGGATATGGAAGTTAGCGTTGATGATAAAATTAATGGTATCGACCAGAAGCTCCAGAAAATGCAAAAATATTTCGAAGTGTTGCAAATAAATGAACCCTCACAACATGTTGTCAGTGGTACAAGGTTAAAGTCGCCGATTTACGATGGAACCACAGCGTTCAACATTTTCAAGCTGCAATTTGAGACCACGGCTGTATGTAATCGATGGCACAATGTGGACAGCGCAGCCGCACTTATCGTGGCGCTTAAAGGAGACGCAGCCGAAGTATTGCAGACTGTTCCAGAAAGTGACCGAAACAGTTATTGAGCGGTTATGTCTGCACTGCAACGAAAATATGGCAGTGATCACATGAAACAGATATACCGAATGGAGCTGAAGGGTAGAATGCAACGAAATGGCGAAACTTTGCAGGCGTATGCAGCGGACGTCGAGAGGCTTGCGCATTTGTCGTATGCAGATTCAACGAATGATTTCATAGAAAAGTGCAAGATGGAAGCTTTCGTTGACGGCATACGTGATCCGGAAACAAGACGTGCCACAATGACCATGCCGAAGGTGACATTTATGAAAACGGTCACCACAGCGCTTACGCAGGAGATAGCGTCTACATTGTGCCGACCAGCGATAGAGAAACGTGTACTAGATGAGGAGAGAGATAATTTATGTCAAGGAGTAAGTAGTGCACCCAAAGCCAGTGTTAAATCCGAACATTATGCTGCCAACGGAAACACACAATTGAAAGGTAAATGCTACAATCGCGGAAAATATAGGCATATGGCACTCGACTGTCGTGAAAAACATAAATGTGTAATTGTGCAACCACCAAAGAGATACAGACCAGAAAAGAGATTTGAGTATAGTCGAATAACACCAGTTGCCATCTTGGAAATGCAGGCACTGTGTCGGCACGAGTGTGTACAATGGAATCCGGAGAATGCCGGAGAGAAGATGAAAAAACGAACATAATTCACATTCGTTCATTGGGTGTCGTGCCAGATGATCAATGTAGTCTAGAGCAAATACGAAATGATCAAAAGATGGACCACGACATCGCAAAAATTCGGACGTTCAAGGAACAACAAAGAAAACCATTATGGAAAGAGTTAGCATCCAACAGTCCAATAAGCAGGGCTTACTGGGCGCAGTGGCAAAGCCTGAAGCTACAAAATGGTTGTTTGTACCGTGTGTAGGAAAGTGAAAATGGCAGATCTGCACGAAATTTGATTGTTGTTCCCAAGTCAAAAATAAAAGCCGTAGTACTGAAATGCCATTGTGGAACCAATGGATGTCTTTTTTTTTTTAATGTGGGATAAAAAATAGAGCCACAGCACTCAGACAGGGTTATATCTATTGTGCTGTGACCCAGTTCCCTGGTTTTTCATGATACTTCTTAGATTCATTATTGAATGTAAGAAGGCTATTGTGTGATAGAGAGTGAAGCTGATCCTCTCTCATCACGTCTGTGCCAAAGATCTGCCTTCTAATTCTAGAAAATGCTGGTAAGGTCACAGAGATAGTGCTCTGTGGTGCCAGTTTCTTCGTAGCAGGCAGAACATACGGCGCTTTCGGCCAGGCCGATTGCGTTCATGTGTTTTTCACATGCGTTGTGTCCCGTTAGAAGTCCCGTCAGTTTTCTGCACTCCTTTCTACTTAAGGAAAGTAGAAACGAGGCCGATCTTTTGGTTATCGTCGGTGTCATGAGCTTGGAGAATCTGCATTTCGTCTCATTCAGCCATCTGCTCTTGTGTGCGGAGGCGACCCAAGAGCTGATGACGAATTTTCCCGTAGATGCAGGTAGTCCAAGCACAGGTTCTGGTCCAAATGGATTATCCTCAGATCCAGCACGTGCTAGTTCGTCAGATGTTTCATTGCCCGAAACTCCTTTATGGCCCGGCACCCAAATCAGTTTCAGTGTATTGTATTTACCAACACAATTGAGACGTGATCTGCATTGACGTACAATTTTGGATGTGATGACCCGGTTGTTCAAAGCCATAAGAGCAGCCTGACTATCGCTGCAAACTGATATAGCCCTGTTCTGCCATCTATTATCCGCAATGTAGTCCATAACCATAAGTATAGCATAGACTTTGGCTTGAAATACCGAGGCATTGTCGCCTAAGGCGAAGTGAAGTCTGTGGTCATCCGGTTCCACAAACACTCCAGCACCAGATCCCTGATCGGTTCTGGAGCCGTCTGTGAAAATGCAGTGTGACCCTCTACCTGGCTCAAAGTCAGGCGTTAGCCAGTCTTGAATGTCAGGTTGGCAGACCTCAAAATTTCGTCTTGGTAATATTTCTGTTATCATTCCATCAGAGGGCATCTCCAGTAGACAGGTGTCTAATGGAGTGTCAAGTGCAATGTCAGAGATATTCCAGGGAACATTAAACCAGAAACCACCTCGTTTTAGTCTCCAGCAGCCTTTCATGGCTTCGCCTCTGATGAAGATGTCAAGTGGTGGTAGGTTAAAGATTGCATTCAGTGCTGGACCAGGTGTAGTGGGAAAGGCACCCGTAACACCCAGACACACGGTTCTCTGAATCTTGGCAAGACTAGTTGTCACGCATTTTCGCGACAGCTTGTTCCACCATACTACCGATGCATATGATATCAGCGGTCTTATCATTGCCGTGTAAATCCATAAGGTTTTGCTCGGCGATAGTCCCCATGTCTTCCCCAAAATTCCTCTGCATTGTCAGAAGGCATTAAATGCTCGCGAAATTTTATTTTCAACATGTTTTGTCCAAAGTAGTTTACTATCTAGAGTTAAGCCCATATATTTTACTTCGTTAGACAGAGGAATGGTGACACCCTTAAGTACTGGTAGAGATAATCCTGTCATTATTCTTTTCCTAGTGAAGAGAACAATCCCTGTTTTGTGAGGGTTGACGGAAAGTCCGTTTGCAGTACACCAGCTTTCAATTCGGTTCAATGAGTTTTGTGTTTTAACACAGACCTCATTGAGGGAAAAGCCTATGGCAAGAATGGCAACATAATCTACATAGGCCTGGGAATAGACAACTGGTCCATCGAGATCGCTGACTAGAGAGTCAACCAGCATACACCAGAGCAGGGGGGAGAGAACGCTTCCTTGAGGACAACCTCTATTCACCCCTGCCATAATATACTGACCGCACTCCGCCTCAGAAGTGATGGTTCTAAACATTAGCATTGACCTTAGCCATTTGACCAATGTTTCATCTATTCCATGCCTTCTAGCTGCGTCACACATTCCATCAAAAGTCGCATTATCAAAAGCACCCTCGATGTCAACAAATATGCCCATCACGTACATCTTCCTCTGAAAAGCATGCTCGATCCGGCCAACCAGATGTTGCAATGCTGTTTTACAGGATTTTCCACTTTGGTAGGACTGTTGTCTTGATGATAGTGGGTACCTTGACAGCGATGTTTTTCTGATGTGCAGCTCAACTAGTCTTTCTAGACACTTTAGTATGAAGGACATCATACTAATGGGTCTGAAGCTCTTGGCTATGGAATAGTCTTCTCTTCCAACTTTAGGAATGAAGGCTACTTTAACTAAACGCCAGGATGTCGGAATGAATGCCCATGCGAGACTTGCTCTAAAGATCTTCTTTAGGCATGGTAGCAATTGGATTATACCTTCCTGTAGCATGACTTGGTAGATGCCATCCGGTCCAGGTGACTTGAAGCCATCAAAAGAGGCCACTGCGTATTGGATAGCTTCATCGTACACAACCAATCTGGCAACCTGCCAGTCATGTTTTGTCACATTAGAGTTGTTATTGCAGTCCCCAGTGCTGGGATTACAAAGTGGCTCTATGTGGATTTGATTTCCCGGAAAGTGAGTATCAACTAGGACACTGAGTGCCTCTGTCTTAGACTCAGTATTCGAGCCATCAGGTCTTCGCAGTGAGTCCAGTCGAGCAGTTCGGTCTCTTTTAAGAAACTTGACCAATCTGCTAGTCTCACTGCAGGATTCGATGCTACTGCAGAAGTCTTTATAGGAAACACTTTTCGATTTCTAGATAACGTTTTTCGTACCGGACATGTTCGTACAAAACTAGAATTTATGACATCGTTCATAACTTGAACGGACATCTCAATACTTTCTTTGGTACGAATTCTGACAGGAATATTGAGGGAATTCTCAAGTTCATGTCTGAAGCGTGCCCAGTTCGTTTTTCTAGGGTTTCTTACCATCATAGAGGGCAGCACCTCTCGGTCAGTATGAAACTCGATATACCTGTGGTCCGATAAAGAATCTTCTTTAAGAACCTTCCAGTTAAAGATTGACTCTCTCAGTCTACTGTTAGACAAAGTAAGGTCAATCACTTCCTGTCTTCTAGCAGTCACAAAAGTGGGTTTATTACCAGTGTTGTGAATGTTCAGATTGGAGGTCATGATGAAGTCAAAGAGTCTGGTACCTCGCGTGTTGCATTTACTGCTGCCCCACACAGTGTGTTGAACATTAGCGTCACAGCAAAGAATAAAGACGGTCTCCTTAAGATCACAGTACGCTATGAGCTCAACAATTGTCTTTGGCGGAGGAGGCAGTAGTGAGTCATCGGGGAAGTAGCCTGAGGCGACAATCAGATTTTTCCACCCACTATCGCTTTCATAGCTCACTTTGGCTGCCACCAGGTCTTGCCCACAGAATTGGGTTAACTTGGTGACAGCAAAGTGTTTCGATACTATAAGGCAGCTTCTAGGCCTTACGGCTTGCTCATCGTATAGTATGGTTTCACCACGTAGTTCACTAAGACCACAGATGCGTTTGTTATACACCCATGGTTCTTGAATAGCTGTGATGTGAGGTAATGTATGCAACATGGAGAGCTGCTTACCTAGTAAAGCGGTAGCAGCTTTAGAATGTTGCAGATTTATCTGAGTAAATATCATGACAGGATAATTAACTCGTTTCTCATCATATGCCTATTCATTTGGAATTGATTTGGAATTTGATCCGTCCAAAGAATAAGTTTAGATGGTTGTCGTACTTAGATAGCATGACATCTAACGACTTCTGGTCTAAGCCAACAACCAGGGTTGAGCCCTCCTTGTCCTCCGGACCTCGCTCTGGTTTATGGCTATAGATTTTCCATCCGTTCGTTTCGATGCCCTGGTTCTGAGCACGTAGGCAGGCAAACACTTCCGCTGTTTTCCTGATAGGACCAGGTATCCAGCATATTGCTCGCCTTCGTTTGGGTTCGTCTCCGCTGAAAACAGCGAACCGCGATTTGCCCAAGGGGGGGATTTTAGTAACGGCTGTGGCAATCCAATCGAAATTGGCTTGAGACGAGCATACCACCTTCATGATGCCATCACTCGTCTCATAGCCTTTTGCGTTTGCACTGACACCGCCGGTGCTGACTAGCCGCCAAAGATAATCGGTGCAGTGTTTTACTTCTGCATCATTCATCTTTTGCTCCTTCCCCAATTTGCCAATAATCGCAACCGGAAGAGCTTTGCGAGCAGCATCACGATATGATACTGCTAGCCTACCTCTGCCAGTGGATGTTGAAGGCAGTTCATCCGCAGCCGATCCGGAACATGAAGCACCAGTGCTCTTGCTTGTGGAAGCAATATCACTGGAAACTGTCGAGTTCTGGGAGTTACGGGGTTTCGCAGTAGCAGTGAAGGTTTTAAACTGCTTGCCATTGCGCTTCTCAGGTGCATTGGCAGCCACAACAACAGCAGCGGAAGGTCCGGCTTCAGTCGGAGTAACCTCCACCGATCTATCGCGTTTTGCTGTGGTAGCTGGGGAAGAGAAAGCTCCAGCGTCGCCTTTAGCCTTTTCAGCCTCTTTGCGATCTTTCGCTTTATTCTTCCTTCTCCTACTCACCTGGGCATCGGACAACCTGACCTCTGTATTCAGAGATCCGGGTCCGGTATCCAATGGAAGTCTAGCTTCCAGTTGGGCGTCGGTCTCTCCAGGATTAGATGCTGGTAAGACACCACTTTCCTTCGATCGACCCATGTTTCCAAATACGTGACAGAATGGAGCCCTGAGAGGAAACAACACTGTCGAGCAGCCATACAGTGGAGGATTAGTCGTAGGCATAGCTGAACCGACACTTTCCTCTACTTGTATGGGAACCGCTGCGTTGTCGTTATCCTCCTCTAGATTCCTAGCTGTCTCATAAATTTGGGAGATGGAGGGGCACGATGAACCCCCTGCTACAGCAGCAGAGAGGTTCATCGTACCAGGGTTGGTTGCGTGGATTGAGGCCTCCAGAATCCTGGCCTCAGCCGCCGAAGCGGGTGGATTGCCACTTTTGTGGGTACCACCTGGAGTAGTTAAATCTTTATGTTGACCCATCGCGGTGGTATAGGGGTTTCTTTAGAGTCTGCCACCCCACCAATAAAAAAGACTATGGTAGTATTTAGTTCATTACTCATCACAAGCCTGTCTGACAAGGGTGACCCTACCAGAAACTTAAAAAAAAAAAAAAGTTTCCGTCAGCTTAGCCTTATTGAGTCATTGTAACTTAAGCCCCCACACCACGTCAAGGTAACCACCACGTGGGGGTTTAAACAATATTACTGTAGTATTTAGTTCATTACTCATCACAAGCCTGTCTGACAAGGGGACCCTACCAGAAACTTAAAAAAAAAAAAAAAAGTTTCCGTCAGCTTAGCCTTATTGAGTCATTGTAACTTAAGCCCCCACACCACGTCAAGGTAACCACCACGTGGGGGTTTAAACAATATTACTGTTCCCGTCATTTGCCTTATTTTAATTTCTCAAAATGCCTTTTGGTCTGCACAATGCAGTGCAAAGCATTCGGCGTCTGAAGGGTGAGATCTGTCGCGACTTGGATTTTAGAATTTGTCTCACTAGACATTGATTTTCTTGGGTTTCACATAACTTCACTTGGTAGCACGCCGACGGCTTCAAAAGTACAATCGATAATGGATTTTCCACAGCCCAAAACAATTTTGGATCTTCGCCGATTCACGTGCATGGTTAATTTCTTTCGTCGATTTCTACCGCACGCTGGTCATGATAAAGCTCTGTTAAATGAGTACCTAAAAGGTGCGGTAAAGAAAGATAGACGTCCGGTTATATGGACAGAAGCCGCAACCGCATCATTTAAAAAATGCAAACAACAAATTGCATCTTCTCACGAAAACTGAGTTCTGCAGAGTTCAAATACAGCACTTATGACCGCGAACTACTTGCTACAAAGCAACACATCGTCAATTTCGTCACCTCAATTATATATCGGTCTGTTTACTACGAAGCTCGTGCACATAACGGGAATTGACAACACTGTTGCAGACGCTTTATCACGGATTGAAGAAATATTTACATTAAATTTACATTAAATTATGCGAAGCTCTCCGAAGAACAAAAGGAATATGAGGAACTTTCAAATCTTCTTAATAGCGATACCAGGCTCAATCTTAAACTCGTACAACTTCCCGGATCTAACATTAAAATTTACTGCGACGTATCACAAGGTAAAACAAGACCCTTTCATACAACCAGTTTTCGTAGATCCGCCTTTGACAAGCTTAATAATCTTGCGCATCCTGGCATAAGATCTTCGAGAAAATTAGTTGCAGATCGTTTGGTAAGGCCTGCGTTAAATAAGGATTGCAAGATGTGGACGAAATTCTGTCAATTCTGTGAAAAAGCAAAAATTACTAGGCATACGAAATCGCCTCTTGGTAATTTTCCAGTAACGTCGAAACGATTTTGTGATAAAACCTCTCCAACCAAAATGTACAGGTCCTTATGAAGTTGTAAAGAGATCGGACAAATATTCTATTAAAACCAGTATTCATCGAATCAAGCATAAACGCAGTCTGTTGCCAGGAACAATCATCATCATCTTTACAGTTGACTCGAAGTTAAACTCA
The DNA here is from genome assembly GCA_951804985.1 of Dryomyza anilis. Lineage (NCBI taxonomy): Eukaryota > Metazoa > Arthropoda > Insecta > Diptera > Dryomyzidae > Dryomyza > Dryomyza anilis. The sequence goes on along the minus strand of OX638135.1, from coordinate 28,800,544 downwards.
AAATTCAAAAACTCCAAAAAGAGTCACATTTCGCTAGGAAGGGGTACTATCTATACAAGTAAAACACTTGTTTCAAATTTTATAAAAAAAAATAAAAAATATAAAAAAAAAACAGTTTTGTAAATACTTTCAACAAATTTTCAAAAATAAAATTATTCTAATTTTGGTGTTCAGCATTTATCGAACATTGTTTTATTAAATTAAATTAAAGTTTTAAAATTCCTTTAAAAAGCTTATAACTAGAATGCACCAGCTCATCAGCAGAATATGGTCAGAAGAAAGCATGCCCAGCGAATGGAATCTCAGTATACTCTGCCCAATCCTTCAAAAGTTGGATCCCACGATACGTGCCAACTACCGTGGGATAACTCTCCTCAATGTCGCGTATAAGGTTCTAACGAGCGTATTATGTGAAAGACAGAAGCCCATCGTCATCAGACTTATTGAATCTTATCAGTGCGAAATTTACAATATACCTGATTTTTACTTTGCGCCAAATCATGGAAAAGACCAAAGAGAGGCAGATCGACACCCACCACCTATAAGGAGTCGCTTATACGCCACCATGTCTGAGGTCGGTATATATGAGAAACTTATAAGGCTTTGCAGGATGACCCTGAGCGACACACGTTGCTCAGTGAGAAATGGGAACAACCTCTCCGATACGTTAAATACCGAGCGAGGTTTCAGACAAGGCGATTCCCTATCGTGTGACTTCTTCAACCCAAAATGGTGAGGATTGCAAGAGCAGCACAACTCTATCACAATGGCACTATCTTCAACAGGAGTTCCATACTGCTCGGGTACGCTGATGATATCGACATCATTGGGCAGAGCATACGAGCAGTCAGTGCAACATTCAGTTTAGAGAGGAAATCACTTACGGTGAACGAGGACAAGACAGGTCATATTTCTTATTATTGTATTGTGTTATCGGGCAAACATGGAATATGTGCAAAACTGGTGACTTGCAATAATTTAAAAACGTTTTTAAATTATATTTTTTATAAATTTATTGAAAAGTAAAATGTTGCTGATTGGAATGTGCGAAAATAATGAATATTTTAGAAAATATTTTTGAAAAGATACAATAATAAAGTTGATGATAAAATAATAAATATAAATTTTTAGAACAAGTAAATATGGCTAAAGTAAAATATTATGAATTAATAATGAAGTTAATTGTGTGTCAAACATTTCGGCCTCTGTTAGCAGTATTCGCTTTCAAAAGTCAATAAATAATGGACAAGTTTTGTTAATAGATCGCTTGAATAATCCACGAGAGGTATTAACAGTTGCAACTCGTACTAGGCCATCATTGTCTTGATGTGTTTTTGCTACTCTTCCAATCATCCATTCGGATGGAGGAACATTATCATACATTAATATAACGATGTCATCCACTTGTAGTTTACGTAGTTTATGCGACCATTTGGGTCGTTGTTGTAACTGAGATATGTATTTAATCGATATTTTTTCCAAAATTGTTGAACTAATCGTTGTAAAATTTGCCAACGGGTCAAATGAGTAGATTTCTTGTCAATGCAATTTTCATCGGGAATTGTACCAATTGACCTTAACATGCGAAAATGCGCAGGCGTGAGCGGATCTTTGTCAACTTTAAACTTGATGCAAAGTGGGCGTGAAGGCATTCTTCAATTTGACAAAGAATGGTATGTAAATTTTCAAATGTAGCAGAAGCGCCACATAAAACTCGCCTTAAGTGGTATTTTGTGGATTTTATACATGCCTCCCACATTCCGCCAAAGTGCGATCCTGCTGGCGGATAAAATTGCCAATGAATTTCTTTTTCAGACTTCTCCTTCAAAATTTCTTCTTACATTGTTGAATGATTTAAATATTGATAAAGATCTTTTAGTTGTTAATAACATACAACAAAATTAAAACCGTTATCTGAGTATATATGTAATGGTTTTCCTCGTTGTGCAATGAATCGTCGTAATATCGCCATAAATGCAGCCGTTGATAATTCACTAATTAGTTCAAAATGTATTGCTTTGGTTACCAAACATATAAAGAGGGCGATCCAACTCTTATATAATTTGGAACCACGTCTCTTCCAAGAACGTATCATAATTGGAACAGCAAAATCATCACCAACATTTACAAAAGCTGAACCCGATATATTTTGACACAAGCGTTTAGTCCTGCAGTTCGAAACAAATCTCAATAATAATGCAGTAATTCTTACCAATTTCGTGTAACTGGAATACTTATTGACAATATCGTTGTTTGGGACTGCGGTGCCATTAAACACGGCTTCTCTTCGATCTTCCATGTCGGTGTTATCAGGAACAACTAATTTCTGATCGATAATAGAAGAGACTGTTCGTAACTCGTAACTCGTTGTTAACTTGACCACTAAACATGCAGCGCTCAATTCAAGTCGAGGAAGCGTAATTTGTTTGACTGGAGCTACTCTCGTTTTTGCGAATATTAGATTTGTGGTTATTGATTCATCTTTTTGCTTAACTCGAAGGTATATTGCAGCAGCATATGCTAATTCGGATGAATCTGCAAATCCATGTAATTCGGTGTCTAATTCGTCTGCATAATGAAGGCATCTTGGAATTCGTAAATCCTTGATATTGTTGATTAGTTCACGATAATCAAACCACTCCTTATGAAGATTGTCTGGCAATGGTTGATCTCAACTTATTCCTTTTATCCAAAGTTTATGCATGAATATTTTCATGGAGATAATGACCGGTGATAACCATCCGATTGGTCAAAGATTTTGGAAATATCGGATAAAACTGATTGTATGAGTTCTAGCGAAAGACTGTATTTAAAGCAATCGCTTCAAATGGACGTTAGCTTTTTATTAAGCTAACGTCCATTTGAAGATTTGCAGGATGCATCGAAAACAACTCTTAATTTAGTCGTTGTACCAGTTGACTTGAACATTGTATGATGCGGTAAATAAGACGTCTTGCTCGATGGCTAATCATGAGCAATTTCCATGTGCCCCAACTCACAGAATTCATGCATAAACTTGGTAAAAAAACTGCTGTTTGAAGAAGCGTAAGAGATCGGTTGTCCTCAGTTAATGCTGTCTCTAGTTTGTTGCGTTGCTTCTGATTCATTTGATTGTGAAAGATGCAATTCTTGTGTTCTGTAATTTCTTCTCTACATGGAATAGAAGAACAGAATCCCATTGGTTAACTGGTTCATCAAGTACTTTCATCGCATTAAAACTCTCTTGTGTGTTGTTAAAAAGTCGTTTTATCTCGTTTACGGATGAAGACCTTAATGCGTTTTGATCAAAAAGGAGTTTAAAATAAACCCTCTTGATTGTTTCTTTTTTATCGAACTTTCGTTTTACCATTTGCCAAGCAATTTCATAATTATCATTGGTGTTGTGTATCATAATCGTAGAGTTCACAACTTACATATGATCTACTGTTGTGTATCATAATCGTGGAACTTACAGCGTGCTTATGATCCACAATATAACATAATCAGTATATTTTTCTTTATGGCATACTTTTAGGGTTAAGCATTATGCATGTTAAACACAAAACGGCATTTAATTGTATTGGCGCACACAGCTTAACATAGCACAGGTATACACGCCCACGTTAAATAGGTCACTCAGATAAACGCTGACTTAGTTATTTTAGAATGATGAAAGTACTCAATTTATTGTGAAATTATAAATACGCTGACTAAGTTATTTTAGCATGATGAAATTACTCAATTTATTGTGAAATTATAAGAATACGAGGTGTTAAGTAGAAGTTAAGTATAGACTAAGAATCAATTGTTTTCGATAAGCTGAACTGTCTACAACTAAGTGTTAAGTATAAGTGTAACCAACTTTTAAAGCGAAATAAAGTGTCTTGAAGTAAAAAGGACTCGGTTGTTTTAAATAATATAAAAAAAGTAAAAAGGACTCAGTAAGTATAAATAGGATCAAGTTAAAGTCCTAGAAGAAGGACCTTATAAAATACAACATTTTGGCGCAGCCGGTTTCTCAAACAACGCTCTCAGGGACCGAGAGAAGAAGGACGATAGAAGGAAGAAAAGGACTAAAAATCACAAAATAAATGGTGATTATTTAATTTTTTGTTTTGAAAATACGTGAGTAACAGCAGAAAATTTAAACAATTATGTTTAATAAAATAATAAATACAAATTGAATAAATAAAGGAAATTTACTAAATAAAATTTATTTAATATTAAACTCAGATAAGTAATTAAAATTATTTCTAAAATTAATATGAAACGGAATTTTTAATTTTTTTTTTAAATTTAAAAAATTTTTAGAACATTTAAAATATAATTTTCATTTTAAAATTTAAATGAGAATAAAATTTTAAAGATTTTGTGAATTTGAAATATTTTTTTTTTTTTTTATTTTAATATCATGGTCAATTTAATTAAAAATTTTACATTATTATAAAATATCTGATTTTAGTCAACAGATTTAAAATTTAAAAAATTTATAATATTTTTTTTATAACATTGTGGAGCTACGTGAACTGTGGAGTGATCTAGGAAATAAATTGGAATTTTTTTTGGCGTTGATAAATATATGGCGGAATTGGAACAATTACAGTTAGCATACGGAAACATACTAGGGCAATTGGACAGGTTTACGGATAAATTGTGGGCTCAAATTAGCCTCGAAGTAAATAATAAAGAACATTTACAATTAATAAAAAATAAAGTTAATAACACAAAGGTTTTTTCTAAAGTAGAAGGAGTAGATGTCGTGTTCGAAGAATTAATATATTTCCTAGAACACAAAAGTGAGAATAAAATAAAAGAGATAGAAGGCTGGAAAGGCGAATTTGCTGCATTAACTAAAAAAATAAACGATAAATTAGCAGAAAAACAGGAGTTGTTAGACCACGCCTGCGGTATAGAGGCGGAAAACGAAAAATTAAGAGCATTGTTGAAAGATAAAGATATTTCTGATGAGTCAGTAGCTAGGGCACTACGTCAACAACCAAGGTTAGAATTTGAATCAGTCGAAGAGGCAAATAACAAAGTAAGGGAATTGGATTCGAAAATCAGATTTTTAGAGGCGGAAGTAAACTTAGCACACGAAACATCGTTATACCATAAAGAAGCTTTAAGAATAGAAGAAAATTTAGAAAGCATAACAAAAGATATAACAATAATTGAAATGCCGACAGACGATATTTCGAAATGCGTACGAAATCTGGTCCCGGTGTTCAAGGGCGAAGATTCACCGTTCCTAAAAACGGAGCTTCTTAGATTTATAGACGGTTGTAAGGCAGCGAACCTTAAAATAACTGAAGAAAGTCAGGAGGAATTTATGATTTGTATTAAACTGCGTCTTGATGGAGATGCATACGAATTAGTGAGGACCAAGAATATAAATGATTTAGACGAGTTGTTTGAATTACTTAAAAGCACATATTTAAAGGTGGCTACATTAGATTCAGTTCAATACAACATAAGACAGGCATATCAAGGTGGAGGGGAAAGTTTAAGGGCGTTTGCAAGGCGTTTAGAAGTATTGCAGTCGAACGCAAACGACATAGCCGATACAATGTACAAAAAGAAAAACCTGCCAACAGATATTTTTAACACGGAACTATTAAATTCTGTGCTAACAGCATTTAAAGTGGGAGTGAGTGACCCGACTGTAAAGATACTACTGTTAAGTAGCAAGGCAGATAATTTAAATGATTTATTAGACGAAGCGTTAAGGGCAGAAGCCACCATACTGCGGGGGCCGAGATTACCGGAGGAACTGTATAGTTTTGAAAAAAGACCGAATGGAACCTCAGTTAGTAAAAATAAAAATAATGGGAATACAGGGGGTGCCATGAAAAAGGGGCCAGTCTGTTCATTTTGCACAAGACCAGGACACACAAGGGATGACTGTTATTTGCGAAAAAATACACCATTTTGCAGAGAATGCGAGAAATACGGACATGAATCGAGTTGGAGATGTGGATCAAATAGACTGGAAGAACGCCAGGAGAACCAACAACAACCATTTCAGAATCAGCAGTACCAAGGGGGTTATAGTGGACTTCAGAATAACGGCTATCAACACCAACAGCAGCAAAATCAGAATCCGCAAGACAGTAATACTCGTAATAATAGAAATAATAATATTAATAATGGTAATGAAAATAATAGAAATAATAATCCGTTTAGAAATAACAATAGTAATAACAATAACGAACCTAATAGAACATACAGAAATAATAGGGCATGTTATGGGTGTGGTCAAGTCGGCCATATGATAGCGGATTGCCACGCCAAGAAAAATGTTGTTCCAAACAGTAGTAATGCTCACAATAGGGGAAACTACCACGGGCCCAGCCAAGGCCAATAAGCTGGGGTCCCGTTAACATTAGTAAAGTTAGGTCAAAGGTAGAAATAGTGGATCATACACCAAGGCAGCCTGTGATCACATTTGCTACCGCAGCTTCAAATAACAACCAAAAAATCGTGGGGGAAAATATCGTTCATCAAACGTCGAGAGTGACCGTTGATACATATGTTGAGCCACCGTGTTTGGTCTGTAAGGAGAAGTTGAAAGAGGAAAAAATGGGTAAAAATATTGTTCATCAAACGTCGGGAGTGACCGTTGATACATATGTTGAGCCACCGTGTTTGGTTTGTAATTCAGTAGTAGGATTATTAGTTTATATCATACACTTTATAGGTATTGTGTCGATTACACTGGGGAACAAAATAATAAAATTAGCAGAATATGAAAAGTATAAGGGAACCTTTGGAGAGGAAGCAGTAGGGTATAAAGTAAAAAACATATTATCAAGAATATCAAAAAGTTTTGAAAATTTCGTAATAGAATATGATAAGAAGATTAGATGTCATATGAGTGAGTTTAGTAAAAGAAAGAATCGTATAATATGCAGTAGGCAGGGTGACTATTTCAAACTACCTAATGTAAGTGATGTTTTCATCGAAGTACCTTGTGAGGATGCTAAAAATGGAAAACTCATATTACTGGTAGATTCGGGAGCAGATGCTAGTATAGTAAAGGATGGTTCGATGATACGACTTCCGGGTTTTGATAAAAATACTCAGAAGGACTTTAGTGGTGCTTTTGGGGGATGCGTAAGGACTTTAGGGACAATAAATATTCAGCACAATAGTATAGAGTGGTTCTGTTTAAAGATGCATGTAGTGGCACTTGAACAAGGAATACCCGCTGATGGAATAATAGGACGAGATAATATATGGAATAGGTCCATAATAAATGCCATAGATAAGAAGTTAATATTTTATGATCAAGATAAAAACAATACTATACAACTACCCATGAGGACACGGGCAGACATGGAAAATATTTTTCTAAATCAGGAATTAAAAGTAGAACCTAGAACCGCAAAGATAGTATCATTATGTTTAAAAACAAAAATTCCAATCGTCTTAATACATAAACAAGAAATTTGTCCAGGAGTATATTTGGGCGAAAGCATATCGAATGTTAGCAAAAATAGAGTTTATGTGTCCGTATTAAATGCTACAGAAAAAGAATTTATAATAGACAGTGCTTTTAAACCAAAATTCTCGAATTTCAATCAGTATAAGGAATCGGATACCAACAATTCTACAATAAATAGCATAAATTCAGTAAACATTACGAACAGAATTAACAAATTATTAGAGGAAATAAAAATTGATGGAACCTTGAATAAAGACGAAATTACATCTTTACAAAATCTGTGTATTTCGTATCATGATGTTTTTCATTTAGATGGCGATGAATTAACATACACGCCAGTACTTAAACATGAAATAATAACACAGTGGAACCAACCACCAATCAATCAAAAGCAATACAAATTGCCACACACACATAGAGATGAAATCAACAGACAGGTTAGTAAAATGTTGGATGACGGCATTATATCGCCAAGCATATCACCCTGGAATTCACCGATGTTGCTAGTTCCTAAGAAGAGCGGCAAGGACGGTAACAAAAATTGGAGGCTAGTTATCGATTTCCGTAAATTAAACGATGTGACAATTAAACAAGTATTTCCGATTCCTCGAATAGACGAAATATTAGACCAATTAGGTCACAGTCGCTATTTTTCAACTTTAGACTTGGCAAGTGGTTATCATCAGGTACTAGTTGAAGAAGGGGATAAGGAAAAAACAGCTTTTAGTACAGGTCTTGGTCATTTCGAGTTTAACAGAATGCCTTTTGGTTTAACAGGGGCTCCAGCCACTTTCCAAAGAATAATGAATCACATATTAACAGGTTTACAGGGTATCGATTGCTTTGTTTATCTTGATGATATAGTGGTGTACGGAAAGAATTTAGTTGAACATGAGTTTAGGTTGAGTAGAGTATTGCAGAAATTAAGGGAACACAATCTAAAATTAAATACAGAAAAATGCCAGTTTTTGCGTCGCGAAGTTGTCTATTTAGGACATAAATGTTCGGAACTAGGTGCTCTGCCAGACCCCTCAAAGGTTGAATGCGTGAAAAATATTCCGGTACCAAGAAATAAAAAAGAAGTACAAGCGTTTTTGGGATTAATTAATTATTACAGAAAATTTATAAACAATATGGCAAAATTATCATTACCAATTAATAAATTACTTAGAAAAGATGTTAAATTCGCTTGGACAGACGATTGTCAAAGTTCATTTATTAAATTAAAAGAGTCAATAATTTCACCACCCATTCTCGCATATCCAGATTTTACAAAACCTTTTTTACTTACAACAGATGCAAGTAACGAAGCAATAGGTGCGGTACTGTCACAAGGCAAAGTAGGGAGCGACCGACCAATAGCATTTGCTAGTAGGGCATTAAATGGAGCAGAAAAAAATTACTCCACCATTGAAAAGGAATTTTTAGCTATAGTCTGGGCAACAAAAAATTTTAGAGCTTATCTTCTAGGCCGACATTTTCAAATTTATACAGATCATCAACCATTACGTAGCACAGCAAATCTCAAAGATCAGACATCAAGGTTAGCCCGTTTCAGGCATAAATTATCAGAATATGATTACGAAATATCTTACAAACCAGGTAAACAGAATTTGAACGCAGATGCTTTAAGTAGAATACCACATCCAGAACCAGATATTACTGCGGTCCAAACACGGTCTAAGACCACACAGAATAAATTAGATAATCAAATTTCAAAAACCAAACAACAAATGAGCACGCCAGTACTGGATGAAATAACAACAGACACCAATAACGAATTAAACTCAAGTCTACTATTAACTGATCCAGAGGAAATTAAAACTGTTATAAAAGACTTTCATGACTCAGCATTAGGAGGTCACCAGGGCGCAGTGAAAACATATTTTAGAATCAGAAAACAATTTAAGTGGAAAGGTATGCAGAAACAAATAAAAGATTACGTTAAGAATTGTCAAAAATGCCAAGTAAATAAAAGTTCTAGGCTTACTAAAATGCCAATGGTTTTAACTGATACGCCTGTACGACCATTCGATAAAGTATACATGGATCTTGTAGGTATTTTACCGGAAACTATATGTGGAAATAAATATATATTAACTTTTCAAGATGATTTTTCAAAATTTATGTGCTGCGTAGCTATCCCAGACGCAGAAGCAAGTACTGTAGCAAAAGCATTTTACGACGAAATTATTACAAGACATAACATACCAAAAGTATTGATAACCGACAATGGTTCAAATTTTGTTTCAAAATTATTTTCGGACACGTGTAAATTGTTAGGAATTAAAAAGTTACATATTACGCCATATCATCCACAGGCCAACGGCTCTTTGGAACGAAGCCACCGACCATTAGCAGAGTATTTACGAAGTTTTGCGAAAGAGGATGGATCAAACTGGGACCAGTGGTTAAATACAGCAATGCATGTACACAATAATACAATGCATATGTCCACCGGGCAAACGCCTTTCCGTACTTTATACGGTTACGATTTTGAAATGCCAACCAATCTTAAACGCAAATGCTCACCAGTATATAATACCGATGATTGCAACAAGCTATTAAAATACCAAATTCAACGCACACACGAAATCGTGCGACAAAATCAAGCCAGTGCCAAAGAAAAATCTAAGCAAAGCTATGATAGCTCAGTACACCCAATAATTTTCAAAATAGGCGATAAAATTTTACTAAAAAATCAAAATAGGAAAAATAAATTTTCACCAGTTTGGGTAGGACCCTACGAGGTACTTTCAATAATAAGCCCTGTAACGACTGAGATTTGTATCAAGGGTAAAGGGAAAAAATTTCATAATAATTTGTTAAAAGCATACAACAGTATAGTTACGTAGAATGAAATAAACACTGTCTGCAACAAGAACCAATAATTTTTAACATCATTGAAATAAAGTCAAATAGTTAGTGCAGGACAGAATAGCTAAGTATTACATATTGAAATTAAATTGAAACTACAAAATAAATAAAGAATAGAGAAAAACTATATATTTTTTTAAATGTAGATATTAAATAAATTAATTTTAAATAATTTATAAAATCCAAAAAATTTCATGTAATATTGCCAAAATACAAATCGCAGAGAAAAATAGCTATGTATTAATTGAAGATGACAAGCATTGAATATAAACAAATAAAAAAATCAAATTATTATTTGAGGTACGAATTTGCAAGGTATAAAAATTACGTTGTCATTAAAATTGTGATAGGTCAGTACCTACCTCAATGGCATTTTAAACAAAAAGATTCATTGCGCATAGAGCGCAATGCTCCCAGCTCATATTAATATAGAAGGCTTGAATATATTCATATGCTAAACGATTAAATGCACTTCAGCACTTTACAGGCAGAAGCCACTAACGTACTGGAACTGAAACGAGATACGGTAGTGCAGCGACAAAACTGCCTAATATTTTTTATCATTAACATAATTTTCATTCATGAAACTAAATATATTAATGCAGATATGCGTTAATATAGCAAACTAACAAACTAACAAACGTTTTAAATTCATCAAACGTTTTAAATAATGAAAATAAATAAGTTGTTAATAAATATTTAAGTTGTTAATAAATATTTAACAACTTAATATAGCAAATACATTTATGTAATGCTAAGAAGTCGCGCGCGCTTATTTCTTAATATTTAAAAAAAAATTATTAGTTGGTGCATGAGTAAATAGCTGAGTATTGTTGAATATGACTAGCATTTAACCATGTACTACTGGGACTCTAAATAAAACAATTTGTATTGCAAAAATGCAGAAACATATCCAAACATATATGTTTCTAAACAAAATCATATAGTAAATGTTGACACATATGTAAATTAACTATTATAACTAATTAAGGTATAATTATGGCCATAGCTTTAACAGGATGTATTAAGGTAAAATAAGAAATATTTATAAGAAAACTATATGATATGATCAAGGATTCCATTAAATATGTAAAAAAAAAAAAAAAAAAATGGAATTTCTTCTCTTTCTCTTTACGATAGGCAATAAAGAGCGAAACCAATATAATGATTAGAATTGTCACACTGGTCCTGATGCTGGCAGCCAATGAAGCAGTCAACATCACACAGACATCAATTAATGATACAAGATTATTCTTTGAGAAGACAACCGATGCTTTGTTCTACAATGATGAATGGACGATAGTAGCCAAGTTTAAACCGCTACAACTGAACGATTTCCTGGAGCTGACAAACAAATACATAATCACGGCAAACACAATGTGCGAACAAATGAGCACCAATGTAAACGGACCCAGCATAAAAAGATCATGTATAGCAGCAACACGGGAGACCACGGCAATAATAGCCACACTACAGAAAAATGAAGAAATTATTAAGCGCACAATAAAGAGTAACCGACAAAAGAGATCACTCAATTTCATTGGAGAAGGATTCAACTGGGCTTTTGGACTGATGGACAATAATGAAAGAGAAACTATCTATAAACACCTGAATAATATTGATGAAAATGAACATAAAACATACGAAATAATGAAAAGACAAATTACGGTGATTTCATCAAATTATAACAAGATAGCAGAACCCTTACTGAATTCCTTGAAGGAAGTCGAAAATCTACAAAATGTGTTAAACATAACAATAAGAACACAAAAATACATAAATGAAAAAATAAACCAACAAGTTAGTCATTTACTATTCATGATGGATACCTTGGAAATTCAATCTACAATTAATGCAAACCTAATCAAAATTCAAGGACAACAGCAGATGGAAATGGCAATCATAGATGATCTATACAAGGGACGATTACACCCGACAATTATAGACCAGAGCGAGTTAGATGAAATGCTGACTAGTCTCACGTTAAGAGGAAAGGCGAAGTGGTTCATACAAAAATCATTCGAAATGCACCGTGCATCAACAGTACGAATTTTCCCAGACACAGACGGCCTAATAATAGTCATCAAGACACCACTACCTGATGATTTGTTGTTCACATTATATAGAATTTACCCAATACCCACAAATATTAATGAAGAATGGGATGCATTGGTTAAAACAACATATGACTACATATCAGAAGCAGAAGACCGGAGCAAATACATAGGTCTATCGAATGAAGATCACAGCAAATGCATTTTGGTTAGCCAACATACGGACAAAGAAATTACACTATGCAAACGTCCAGGAACCATACTAACAACTAGCAACACACTATGTGAAGTCGCGCTGATTCAACACAGAACAGATATTAAAGATACCTGTGAACATGTTGCAATCAAAAGGAGTTCTGGCCTAGTAGTTAAACTATGGACACCAAACACATGGTTGTATAAATTCAATACACCAACCTTTTTCGAAGCAGTTTGTGGGTCAAATATAGCCACATTGACACTATCCGGCCTGGGTTGGATGTCCATAAATGAAGCTTGCAACATACACAACAAAGAAATGATACTGCCATACGAGTTTACACATCAAAGCATTAGGAATATAACATACAAGAAGGAAGAACATACGGTTATGATAGAAAATTTACAAGGCAATTGGTCATCATTAGCATATTCAAATATATCACAAACATCGTTACCGATCTTGGTGTCAGATCACAGCAAAATAAGAGCAGCATTAAGAGATGGGCATCGTGATTTCGACGAAATATTACTACAATTAACTGATAACCAGGAACGCAAAGAATTACTTAATCGTCAAAATGAAATGACGAAAACCGGTATGTCGTACGGCATATTAATGCTGATACTAATAATAATAATAGCGGCATATGTATTATACATACATTACTACTCGACAATTAAAAATAAAGCGACAATAAAAGCCGATGAATTTAATACAAATAAATCACCAATAGCAACAATAGATGTAGAAGCGGCTAAGAAAAACCTTGAAATGGTGTCAAATACATTTCCCAGCAAGAAATCCCCACTCGAAAAAATCGGTTCATTGCGGAAATCAACAACGCAGAAACCAAACACCACAACACCCATAGCAAGCCAACGAACGAAGTCACATGAAATAGAAGCCAATACGTCAGAAACAACGACAACGCATCGAACTACTACCGCAGAACAGCAGCAGTCAGCAACGAAAACATCGGGACCAGGTTTTTATTATATATAACTGGAAATTACAACTCTTAATTTACTAATATCCATTAAATATTATATAAGTAAAGATCATAACTTCATAACTAATAGAACTTAACGTAATTTATACCACATAAAACAATGTAAAAAGAAAAAACTATTATTCTTTTTAATAATAATTTTCTCTTCAGAAATAATTAAAATAATACAAAAAAAAAACTATTATTCTTCTTAATAATAATATTTTTTTTTTTCAATAAGGGGGGAGGTATGTTGTGTATCATAATCGTAGAGTTCACAACTTACATATGATCTACTGTTGTGTATCATAATCGTGGAACTTACAGCGTGCTTATGATCCACAATATAACATAATCAGTATATTTTTCTTTATGGCATACTTTTAGGGTTAAGCATTATGCATGTTAAACACAAAACGGCATTTAATTGTATTGGCGCACACAGCTTAACATAGCACAGGTATACACGCCCACGTTAAATAGGTCACTCAGATAAACGCTGACTTAGTTATTTTAGAATGATGAAAGTACTCAATTTATTGTGAAATTATAAATACGCTGACTAAGTTATTTTAGCATGATGAAATTACTCAATTTATTGTGAAATTATAAGAATACGAGGTGTTAAGTAGAAGTTAAGTATAGACTAAGAATCAATTGTTTTCGATAAGCTGAACTGTCTACAACTAAGTGTTAAGTATAAGTGTAACCAACTTTTAAAGCGAAATAAAGTGTCTTGAAGTAAAAAGGACTCGGTTGTTTTAAATAATATAAAAAAAGTAAAAAGGACTCAGTAAGTATAAATAGGATCAAGTTAAAGTCCTAGAAGAAGGACCTTATAAAATACAACATTGGTCGGTGCTTAATCAAGAGCTTCGCCCTTGAGTTTAGGCTGAAGATACTCTAACTTTTCAACATTAGATATGTTTGATCTGCAATCGATCAAATCTTCGAACAAATCACGAAAATGTATCCAATTTGTATAGGTTTTATCGAAGTCAGGAATCTGAATTTGAGGTAGACGTATTTTATGTTGGTTAGCTTGCGTTGGTTGATTTTCTGGACCAGAACAATCAATGCGAGTGTTCGAAGAAATCCTCTCAACGAGTACACTAATTGTGCTTTGATGTTCCAGCAGATCTTGTACTGTAGCACTTAGATTATTGTGTGCCGCATTGCTGGAAAACTGAACATCTGCCAAGGATGACTGACCTTCATTTCCCGTTGACGGAACTTCATTTTCAGATTGATTTTCTCTAAGACGAGCAGCCAAAATATTATACTGAAAATTTCTCTTCCATCTCAATGCGATATATATCTTCGGCTTGTTCTTTGTCAGACGTGTCTACCAATTCATCAATTTCATCTTAAATAGCTTCATAATTGGTATAAATCTCGGCAGCCTTGTCAACCCGAACTCTGATTTCGTCCAGCGTCGAATCTTGGTTTAAGCAGGAATTCTTATTTCGAATTAGAAATCACTTGCTGGTTTGCTGCTGTCGCTTAATCTATTCCATTTTCTGTTATTAAGCAGGAGAGTAGGAGTAATCAGTATAAAGTGAAAAATTGCCGCACATCCGGCTCGAAGGATCAAAAATAATGTGCAAAACTGATGACTTCCAATAATTGAAATACGTTTTAAAATTATATTTTTTATAAATTTATTAAAAAGTAAAATGCTGCTGATTGGAATGTGGGTCAATAATGAAAATTTTAGAAATTAGTTTTGAAAATATACAATAATAATGTTGATGATAAAATAATAAATATTAATTTTTAGAACAAGTAAATATGGTTAAAGTAAAATATTATGATTTAATAATGAAGTTAATTGTGTTTCCAACAGGTAAAATTAAAATAAATATTTTTTGAGCTAAGAATGAAATTTGGGTTGATTTGCCGCTGTTACGATCGGGAAATAACTGCGGCCAAATCAACCCAAATGTCATTGTTAGCTGAATTATTCTAAATGAAATACAAAAGAAATCAGGCTGATTTCTAAGGCAAATTTCTAAGAAGTTAAAGAGCAAAATATAACGAAAGGCAATACCTAACCTGAGTTTAAGTCATGTTTAAAATATGGAAGTCCATAGTGAAATCATTCAAAGATAGTGAATAATTGTTGTGCTGTTTAATCAAGTCATATTTTTAGATAATATTGTTACGAAAATTCAGTCTACGGAAAACTGTTCTACGAGTTCGTATCGCTGGATTGTGTACAAAATAAAAACACTCTTATGTTTGGTTTAAATTATAACAATTAACTTTATTAATTCACTTTAATAAACAACTTTACTAATAACAAATTCTAACAACTGCTGCATGTCCACAATTTAACTTGACATTTATCACACGAGATGCACTCAACCACTTTACAATCACTACTAAAGTACAGTGCCTCAGATGCGCGGCCTTATATACTGCATGCATCAGTTCGACACGTTTCGACAAGCTTCGACTTGTTTCGAGAACCTTCTACTCGTTTCGTGAATGAAGCATGCTATTGGCATCTCATTCGCACTCATGTGTTTTAATGTATAGATCTTCCCTCTCTTTCTCGCACATTGCTCAGTACGCTGAATGATCTTCCCTCTCTTTCTAACACATTGCTTAGTGCGCTGAATTATCATGCGTCTCATTTATTATTGTTGATTGCTTGCACAGTGGGGCAAATTACCTCTTTTCGTAACAATATTTTCAAAAATATAACATACAGAAAGTTGATTAATATACCAAATACAGTAAGAATATTTCCATTTCTTTTAATAATAAAGCTTTTCAATATCGGAAAACAAAATTTCATTATTATATTTATTAAATACTAAAAAAAAACAATACTATAATAAAATTTAACATGGGCCATATCTACAATTTTCGATATATATACAATTTTCGAAATCAGGACCTGAAATGAATCCATGAAATTATGCACCAAATAAAAAATTTGATTATTGTCGGTCAGTGTAATTTAATGACTTTCACCTCCCCTAAAATTTAAAATATTAACTATATAACATTAACAATAACTACTACATATATTAAACAGAGACATAATTATTATAACTAATAATTTTAAATTTTTGCTAATTTGTCGAATATTATGATTAGTTAATTTTATTATATATATTTAATCCTTTTTCATACATCAGTTTCTTTATAAAGGTCGACATTTAGAAAAAAAATAGTAATTAAATCTTAATTTTATTTTATATAGAGACATAACTCACAGCAATGAGGTCAAAGCAAAAAAACGGAAATATATGCAAATATATGCAAATATACGCAAACATTTTTACAAAAGTGGCACGCTTTATATCCATGGGTTTCGGAGAATAAATATAAAGCTTATTGCGAATGTTGCTCCACATCACTTTCAAATAACTGCACCCAGAAAAAAACATTGGTAAATCAACCAAAAAACTTGGTTGTTAGGCTTGGAATATAGTTATAACAAACAAGTGAAAATTGTTAAACTCAGTTAAACTCAACAACCAGCGAAACAGTTGAATTTACCAACATTATTAGTAACTAATACTTTAATTGTTAGCTAACAATGTAATTGTTTAAAACCTATTAACCATTGGCTAATTTCACTATTCTTAATGTGAACTATATAAAATTTATTTTACAATAAAAAAATGTAAGATCATATTTATTTATAGTTTTATATTATCATCTAGGCTATTATTAAATTTGCAATAATGTATATTGTCGGCTTGTGGGGCATTCTTTACAGCTTCTAACACATCCTAAAAATTTTATAGAGCTGTTTTATTTATTTATAGTATTGTAGGTACAGCTTCAATTTGCGTGGGTAATGCAACGTCCAATTTTGGTACTGCTGGATAATTCTATAAATATACAATAATGTTAAAAGTACATTTATTATTAAATATGGTTTCGTAATTACAGTTTCATATTTTAAGGATTAGTTTTTATCCGAAATCAATTTTCAATATTAACTGATGTCCTATACAAAGAGAAAAAACTTTAGTAAAATTGCCAAAGTTGCGTTAGGTATTTTTTTTAATAATTACATGGCTTTGTAACATGAATATAATGTAATATATCTAAAAAAAACTTAGTTTTTGGAAAAATAATGCAAAAACTAATTTGTCGGGCTCTAGGTCTACAAAATGCAATATGTATTTTGTACTGGTTCAAAAAACAATAACAGTAATTGTTGTTGTTGCCATAAACGTATGCTAATTTGTCGTTTTTATTCGGCACTTTGTTAACATACAAAATTCCCAATTACTACAATTCTAAGGTAATATACCTGAGTATTCTGTAGTTATTCCAAATTCTTTTGTAAACTACAAAAGTAATAAGTAGTTTATCTAAGTTATATATAAAGACAATAACGTTCATTTAAATACCAAGTATTTTTTTTTATCAACACAAAGAAGTTCAAAGAATTTTAAAGAAGTATACAGTTTAGTTTAGTGCTACGAAAAGTTTGAAATTATACAAATATTGTGAAAAAAACAAACATTGGACTCAAAGTAGGTAAGTAAACTATTTTAGATATTGTTAAAGAAAAAACATACATGTCGATAGGATAGCAGAAATAGCAGACAAATTTAATAATTTAAATTTTTAATTATTGGTCACTAATTAAGTACTCAAGAGCTCCTGAATTGGTAATATATAAATTGATATATGCATTTAATATTTTCAATATGTTGATAAACATCGACTATGCAGAGGCATACACAAACAAAAATTGTATTTTTTCACTTTGGGACAAATTTTGCGGGGTTTCCGATACAATAATTATCAGCCGTATAAAACATCCGATATCCTGAACATTATTGAAGAAAACCATTTATGAACAAAGCCAATTGATCTATCAAAATAACTCCTGTGAAAAAAGGTTTATTATATTTATTCTATTTCCAGAAAGTTGTTTAATGAAGTTATTCGCATGGAAAATGATTTGTTCGTAAGACAAACATTATTGGTGGACCGTGTAAAATTCTCTATGTCGGATTCTCAAATGGCAGTTACTTTTCCAGTTCGACAGGTGGAAGATGTTGATTCCTTCCGAAAAAAAAGAAATTATTAATTATTATCATAGGTAACGAGTTTAGTTATACCAAATTTTATGTTGCGTTAGACGATATAAAATATAAATTTCCTTTTAGAATTGAAGCTATGGACTTTTGTTTTAAGTTAATATACATTTTAAATTTAACATACCTCGATGAAAGCAAAGAAATGTGGACGTTTTTAGAAAAAGTTCATATTTTATATAAACTCATCATCAAAAACTCCGGTAATTGAAATATTTATTTATATTTCAATAATTTATAAAATATTGCAATATTTATAAGTAACTTCTAATATTACTTTTTTTTGTAACTTTTTATGTTTCTTAAATGTATGAAAAATAGTTATATTATGTTTTAATAAGTAAACTTATATTTTTTATTAATTTATTTTAATTTTCTTGAACAAAAAAATTGTGAATTTATTTATTGTGAATTTTTCGAAAAAGTACAACAATTAGGAATGTGGCCAAAAAAAGCATAGGTAATAATGCATAAATACATATTCATTAAAAGTTTTAACTTTGGTGATTGCATAAAAATAATGAATAAGTAATAAATAATGAATAAATACATATTGAAATGTACATTTTACATTGGTTATTTAACTATTTTTAATTAAAAATCTTTGTTAAATCATCGACAATTTTCAGAAAATATACATGGAAAATTTCGTAGATTTTCCAAAGCACTTTCGATAAGTTACCTAAAAATGTGTATATTATTCCATATGTTCTATACAAGTGTTTTTAGTTTTGTTGCCGAATAACTTGGAGGGATGAATCTAGCCTAAGCACTTGAGTAATTTTTACCATAATATTTTTTGTTTTTACATAAGTTTTCCTCTCTGTGTATAAACAGCTCTGTCAGATCATCCGAGGACAATCATATATTTATTTTTTATTTCATAAACCTCAGTAACTGCATTATTTATAGTGCACTGTCCACTAAATTATTGAACATTTTTGGTCCACTCATGTTTTCCGAATTTATTGATTAAGTTTATTTTTTTCTTTTTTAATTCACACGCGTCTGACAAACTGCGAAAAGTAATTTGCTCATCAAAAAATGTGCAAATTTAATACCAATTAAATAAGAAACAGTTGAATAGTTATTTCTACCAAGGGAGTGTTTGAATAGCAATATTCATATAGTTGTTTTAACCAATGTATTTTCTTAATGTGGAAACATTTAGAGAGACATAAAGTTTTTGTGAAACATATTAAAAGTTACAACGTTGTTAAAAATACACCGTCAGCGAAAAAAGCCATTGAAAATTCCAAAAATTATTGTTTAGTTAAAGAAAATAATTTTATTTAACGGAAACTTACTTACTTACTTAAACGGTCCTTACAACAGTGGGTCGGTTTTGGCCGCTGAGATGAAGCCGCGCCAGTCGGATCTGCTTTGGCGCGCTGACGCCAGTTAGAAATACCAAGCGTTGCCAGGTTGTCCACAACTTGGTCTTTCCAACGCAGATTTGGACGCCCTCTTCTAAGCTGTCCGCCTTCGAGTTTCGATTCAAGCACCTTCTTGGCTGGAGTGTTTTCATCCATTCGTTCGACATGACCTAGTCAGCGAAGCCGCTGGATCTTGATGCGCTTGTTGTTTGTTTATTTATAATTGTTTTTTCAATACTACAAGATATAATATCTTATGATTACAGTATCGAAAATTATATATGGCACAATATAAATATTTACATATATAAAAAGAAAAGGAAAAAAAGAATATATTGACATTAAACATTGATTATGATTAGTACAATTCAAATTGAAAGATTATTTTAAATTATTTAAATTGATTCAAAATTGCATTTTTAAAGCGTATTGCGTTGCTTATTTTTTGAATGTTATGCGGTAGCTGGTTCCAGAGGAAAATGGCAGATATAAAGAAATGTAGGTCCGAAAATTTATATCGATGTCTTATTTGTATTATTTTTTCTCCTCAGTTGGATAACCTTAATTTTTCGAAAAGGTATGGTGACTCCTTTACTTAAATTATTTTTTGAAGCAAAATGAGTATTTTGCAATTCAATACGTTTTCGAAAGTCACACCAAAAATACGTGTTGTAAAGAGTGACACACTGTCAAGTCTTCTTAGACCGAAGATATACCGTGTGATGTTCTTGTACGTGGTGTTCAGTTTCCGTTTATCAGATGAGGCACCATTTGCAAATAATTCGCAGGCATATAGCAGTGTAGGAAACAAATATGTTTTTGCAAGCAACATTCTTATTTTGAGTGGTGTATAATAATGTGTAATTCAAAGTGTTCTAAGCATTCCTTAAATTCTACCTGTAGCAATGTTAATATGATCTGACCTTCAAATTGGTTGTTGATATTTTCATCTTGCAATTGATTGTCATAAAAAGCGTTATTAATATCAGGCATGGAAATATTAACAACATTGTTGTTTAGGTATTCAACATTCAGTGGAATATCATCTCGATTATTATTTTTGATTAATCCAATTTTTTTATTGTTTTCAATGTTTTTTCTGTATCCAAAGCGAAATCGAATTTACTCTTGTAGTATATTGTTTTATCCTGTCTTATTTTTGATACCACAGCTCGTCGTTTTTGACGGTAGGCTTCTTGTAAGTTATGCGTTTTAAACCGTTTCCATCTAGCATATGCATTGTTTCGGTCTTCAATTAATTTTTTAGTTTCATTGGAAAACCATGGGTTCATTTTGCAGCTTGTTGTTTTTTTTTAAGTGGAATATATTTATTGTATAGGTAGAAAATATTATTCTGCAAATATTGAAGTTGTTGATCGACTTGTGGCATAGAAAATATTTGATTCCATTGGATAGTATTAGTTTCTGATTGTAGAAGATCAAGATTGAACTGATTAAATGCACGATAAGTGAAAGTGTGGGATTTGTTGTTTTTTCGTACTTTGTATATTAAAGAAATTAAATCATGTTTGGAGAACATAGGTGCTAAGAGCTGATTATAGTGTAAAACGTTTTGTTTGTTGTTGACGAAGAAAATATCTAAAAGTGAGTTGTTGGCATTTGTGAAATTTGTTGGCAAGGTTCAATTAACGGGCATCATTTTAATTAATTTCATGAACTCAGTTATATTCGTTTCTGTCAAAATATTGCTATTAAAATCTCCAGTAATGACAATATCTGTATATTTGACAGATTAAACTTCAAGTTTTGTTATGAGGTTATTAGTATTCACATTTTTATTAGGCCTGTAAACACAACCGAGAAGCATTTTATTTTTTGCAGAGCATATGACCAAAAAGATATATTCCATATTCTCACCAACTGTTGTGTATCATAATCGTAGAGTTCACAGCTTACATATGATCCACTGTTGTGTATCATAATCGTGGAACTTACAGCGTGCTTATGATCCACAATATAACATAACCAGTATATTTTTTTTATGGCATACTTTTAACGTTAAGCATTATGCATGTTAAACACAAACAGCATTTAATTGTCTTGGCGCACACCGCTTAACATAGCACAGGTATACACGCCCACGTTAAATAGGTCACTCAGATCACACAAATAAATGCTGACTTAGTTATTTTAGAATGATGAAAGTACTCAATTTATTGTGAAATTATAAATACGCTGACTAAGTTATTTTAGCATGATGAAATTACTCAATTTATTGTGAAATTATAAGAATACGAGGTGTTATGTAGAAGTTAAGTATAGACTAAGAATCAATTGTTTTCGATAAGCTGAAGTGTCTACAAATAAATGTTAAGTATAAGTGTAACCAACTTTTAAAGCGAAATAAAGTGATTTAAAGTGATTTAATGAATGGAAATTCTTCAGCGATTGAATGTTTGTAGTTATTTTCAGGATTCGTATACCCTGGTGCCCTATATATCACTTTGAATGGTAACCACACATATGTGTAGGGTATTTATAGTCGGCTTAGACCGACTATAATTTTGATAATCCTAACTATCATAATTACACCTACTTTAAAATTTCCCATGTGATCTAACCTTCCCAACTGGTTTGTAATGCATGAGTATGTACGTTGAGGGGGGGTGTTGAAATGAAACTCTTTTACAACTCTCATAATCATGCAATAATATATCTACATTTGTATTTGAATCTTATGTCATTAGTTTGTTTCAAATAATTATAAATTTTCAACTTACTTGAATTTGAACTACCGATCAAGCAACATTTGGAAAATAAAATTTTTCAACTTGATTTTTATATTAAACTGTGTGTTTAATTTATTCGCTTAAAACATTAAATTACAACAATATATATATATTTTTCACTTTTTTTCACACAGTTGTATATATATATATATATATATAGTTCACTATTTTTCACACAGTTGTATATATATATATATATATATACAACTGTGTGAAAAAAAGTGATATATATATATATATATATATATATATATATATATATATAGATATATATATATATATATATATATATATATATAAATATATATATATATATATATATATATATATATATACATATATTTATATATATATACATATATATATATATATATATATATATATATATATATATATACATACATATAACTATATATATATATATATATATATATATATATATATATATATATATATATATATATATATATATATATATATATATATATATATATATATATAAATATATATATATATATATATATATACAACTGTGTGAAAAATAATAGCAGCGCTCTCCCATAAAGTAAAAATTACATTTTTTAGAAGTGTTGCGTAAAAAGAACAATCAATTATTTTTATAATTTATATATATTGGAATTATGTCATTACAATGCCGTCTTAATTTTCCATCTTCTTAACCTATTTCAAAAAATATGGTATCTTTTGTAAATAAGTCTTCAATTTTGGGGTGAAAAATAATAGCAGCGATACTAAATTTGTTATAAAATCCATTATTTTCTTCAAAGTTTTTAAATTTAATACTTTTATTTATGTTAGTTAGGCTAATTTGAAAAGTATAATTAAATATTTGAAATATTTTATGTTGCTTTGATTAAATATGGAATATACAAAACCTTGTTTTATTAAGTCGCGCAAATTCCTTAAAAATCCTTAAATTTTTTTAACAGAGCTTTCAAAATTACACAGGATATTGTTTATTCATTAGGTAAAATGTTAACTAAAACAAAACATTTGTCAAACACGTGTCTAAACGTAAAAAAAGTAAAAAAAAATCACTTGTTTCAATATAACATATGATTTAAGTAATCTTTTCCGTGAAATGTACCGCAATTTTTAGACTAATGGTTCAGAGAGTTATATATATATTGTTCAAATCACTTTTGTATGGTTGTTCATATTTCAATATCTCTTAAAGTAGATATGCTAGAAACTTCATGGCTCGTTTTAAATCTAATAGAACATGCTTTTAGAGAAATTAAGTTGTTATTTCCAAACATGAAAATGTGGCTTATCGTCATTATCCTAGCACTTCAACATAGATGTCCTTAAAATTCTGAAAAAATCACAAATTTTGGTTGATTTAATTCAAATGTTCGTGCCCAATTTCGAGATGGTATTATGATATTTTTTAAAAGGGTCCATTTTAAGGACATTCATTTTGAAATGCAAGGATAATGACCACCGGCCACATGTTAAAGATTAAAAGTGAAAACTTCATCAAAGATGTTTCTTGCTTTTTTACTTTAAGAGATATTGAAATATAAACAACCATACAAAAGTGATATTTGGACCAAAATGCCCAAATTTCTTTGAAATCGAAGAAGGTGAGGTGAGTAGATATATATATATATATATATATATATATATATATATATATATATATATATATATATATTTATAATTATATATACATATATATATATATATATATATATATATATATATATATTCCAAATGAATGTCCTTAAAATGAACCCTTTTAAAAAATTTAAAAAAAAAACGTGTAATTTGGTTGATTTAATACCAATGTTCGTGCCAAATTTTAAGATGGTTTTCATATTTTAAAAATAAATTTTGTAAATTTTTACAAATTTTTTGTATTGAAAAAAAAATTTTTTTTGAGAAAAGTTGTTTTGGCGGAGAATTATTATTTGGTTACTACATTTATAAAACCAATAAAAACTCCCACAGCGAAGCACGGGGCCCTGATATAAAAAATAATAATAATGTTTTTTTATATTAATAAAATCGCTTTATATCTATGAATTCACAAAATCTTGGCACGAGTCGTGCACGGGTCCAGCTAGTTAATATAATCTGTTTGTTCGTTTGTACGTTTGTTCCGATTCTCCGTCTAAACGGCTGATCCGATTTTCTTGAAATTTTTACCACAGATGCGGTATGGTCTGGAAGGAATGATAGGCTTTATATGGGCGGGATTGGACAAAGAGGCGTGGCACCTCCCATACAACCTAAACTTTCAATACGATATAACTCGGCACTTTCACCAGCTACGAACATGAAACAAAAAACTCAAATACAAAAAAAATTAAAAAAAAAAGCAAAAGCAAAAATACAAAAACAAAAGCAATCACGTTTGTTCCGCTTCTCCGTCTAAACGGCTGATCCCATTTTCTTGAAATTTTTACCACAGATGCGGTATGGCCTGGAAGGAATGATAGGCTATATATGGGCGGGATTGGACAAATAGGCGTGGCACCTCCCATACAACCTAAACTTTCAATACGATATAACTCGGCACTTTCACCTGCTACGAACATGAAACAAAAAACGCAAATACAAAAAAAAATTAAAAAAAAAGCAAAAGCACAATACAAAAGCAAAAATACAAAAACAAAAGCAATCACGTTTGTTCCGCTTCTCCGTCTAAACGGCTGATCCGATTTTCTTGAAATTTTGACCACAGATTCGGTATGGTCTGGAAGAAATGATAGGCTTTATATGGGCGGGATTGTACAAATAGGCGTGGCACCTCCCATACAACCTAAACTTTAAATACGATATAACTCGGCACTTTCACCAGCTACGAACATGAAACAGAAAACTCAAATACAAAAAAAATTAAAAAAAAGCAAAAGCACAAACCAAAAGCAAAAATACAAAAACAAAAGCAATCACGTTTGTTCCGCTTCTCCGTCTAAACGGCTGATCCGATTTTCTTGAAATTTTTACCACAGATGCGGTATGGCCTGGAAGGAATGATAGGCTATATATGGGCGGGATTGGACAAATAGGCGTGGCACCTCCCATACAACCTAAACTTTCAATACGATATAACTCGGCACTTTCACCTGCTACGAACATGAAACAAAAAACGCAAATACAAAAAAAAATTAAAAAAAAAGCAAAAGCACAATACAAAAGCAAAAATACAAAAACAAAAGCAATCACGTTTGTTCCGCTTCTCCGTCTAAACGGCTGATCCGATTTTCTTGAAATTTTGACCACAGATTCGGTATGGTCTGGAAGAAATGATAGGCTTTATATGGGCGGGATTGTACAAATAGGCGTGGCACCTCCCATACAACCTAAACTTTAAATACGATATAACTCGGCACTTTCACCAGCTACGAACATGAAACAAAAAACTCAAATACAAAAAAAATTAAAAAAAAGCAAAAGCACAAACCAAAAGCAAAAATACAAAAACAAAAGCAATCACGTTTGTTCCGCTTCTCCGTCTAAACGGCTGATCCGATTTTCTTGAAATTTTTACCACAGATGCGGTATGGCCTGGAAGGAATGATAGGCTATATATGGGCGGGATTGGACAAATAGGCGTGGCACCTCCCATACAACCTAAACTTTCAAAACGATATAACTCGGCACTTTCACCTGCTACGAACATGAAACAAAAAACGCAAATACAAAAAAAAATTAAAAAAAAAGCAAAAGCACAATACAAAAGCAAAAATACAAAAACAAAAGCAATCACGTTTGTTCCGTGTCTCCGTCTAAACGGCTGATCAGATTTTCTTGAAATTTTTACCACAGATGCGGTATGGTCTGGAAGGAATGATAGGCTATTAATGGGCGGGATTGGACAAAGATGCGTGGCACCTCCCATACAACCTAAACTTTCAATACGATATAACTCGGCACTTTCACCAGCTACGAACATGAAACAAAAAACTCAAATAAAAAAAAAATTAAAATAAAGCAAAAGCACAAACCAAAAGCAAAAATACAAAAACAAAAGCAATCACGTTTGTTCCGCTTCTCCGTCTAAACGGCTGATCCGATTTTCTTGAAATTTTTACCACAGATGCGGTATGGTCTGGAAGGAATGATAGGCTTTATATGGGCGGGATTGGACAAATAGGCGTAGCACCTCCCATACAACCTAAACTTTCAATACGATATAACTCGGCACTTTCACCAGCTACGAACATGAAACAAAAAACTCAAATACAAAAAAAAAATTAAAAACAAAAAAGCAAAAGCACAAAACAAAAGCAAAAATACAAAAGCAATCACGTTTGTTCCGCTTCTCCGTCTAAACGGCTGATCCGATTTTCTTGAAATTTTTACCACAGATGCGGTATGGTCTGGAAGGAATGATAGGCTATATATGGGCGGGTTTGGACAAAGAGGCGTGGCACCTCCCATACAACCTAAACTTTCAATACGATATAACTCGGCACTTTCACCAGCTACGAACATGAAACAAAAACTCAAATACAAAAAAAAAATTAAAAACGAAAAAGCAAAAGCACAAAACAAAAACAAAAGTAAAAATACAAAAGCAATCACGTTTGTTCCGCTTCTCCGTCTAAACGGCTGATCCGATTTTCTTGAAATTTTTACCACAGATGCGGTATGGTCTGGAAGGAATGATAGGCTATATATCGGCGGGATTGGACAAAGAGGCGTGGCACCTCTTATACAACCTAAACTTTCAATACGATATAACTCGGCACTTTCACCAGCTACGAACATGAAACAAAAAACTCAAATACAAAAAAAAAATTTAAAACAAAAAAGCAAAAGCACAAAACAAAACAAAACAAAAGCAAAAATACAAAAAAAAACCAATCACATAAAACCACAATCCAAACTAAATGAAAAACAAAAAAAAGGAAAGAAAAAGAACCAGTTGGGAAGGTTAGATCACATGGGAAATTTTAATGTAGGTGTAATTATGATAGTTAGGATTATCAAAATTATAGTCGGTCTAAGCCGACTATAAATACCCTACACATATGTGTGGTTACCATTCAAAGTGATATATAGGTCACCAGGGTATACGAATCCTTAAAATAACTACAAACATTCAATCGTTGAAGAATTTCCATTCATTTGATACCCATATTTACAAATGGGTAGGTGTACCGAATTTCGATTTTTTTTGTGAACCACAAGTCTTTTCGCCGGAAAACATTATTATCATGTATTTGAGTTTGATATCAATATATATATTTGACCAAAAAAGTTTACCTAAGCACGTATACATAAAAATTTATCTTTACATGTACATTTTATATGAGGTATTTGAACATAATTGGTCGGATCATAGGTCACAATGGACCGATCTCGCCATACAGCGTAGGTATATTAGTAATCTAAGTTATAAGTTTCATTTATCTAGCTCTTCAATTTTAAAAGTAGTAGGGATTTCAACAGACAGACAGACAGACGGACAAACAGACGGACAGACAGACGGACAGACAGACGGACAGACGGACATCGCTAAATCGACTCAGGGGGTCATGCTGATCAAGAATATATATACTTTTCCATACCGGAGATGCTTCCTTCTGGGTGTTACAAACGGCGTACCAAACTGAATATACCCTTTCACTCTTAGTGTAGGGTATAAAAACAAACTCAGCACACTAAAACTAACCAAACTAAAACACACTACACTAAAATTCACCCTTAAATTCACCACACTAAAACCTACCACACTATAATTCACCACACTAAAACTCACCACACTAAAATTCACCACACTAAAACTCACCACACTTACACTTACCACACAAAAACTCACCAAACTAAAACTCACCACACTTAAACTCACCACACTAAAACTCAACGCACAATAATT
This sequence comes from Dryomyza anilis, assembly GCA_951804985.1. Taxonomy (NCBI): domain Eukaryota; kingdom Metazoa; phylum Arthropoda; class Insecta; order Diptera; family Dryomyzidae; genus Dryomyza; species Dryomyza anilis. Next base: position 28,771,945 of record OX638135.1, on the reverse strand, counting down.
CAACACACTAAAATTCACCACACTAATACCCACCACACTAAAAATTTACCACACTAAAACTTACCACACTAAAACTTACCACACTAAAATTCACCACACTAAAACTCACCACATTAAAATTTCACCACATTAAAACTCACCACACTAAAAGTCATCACACTAAAAATCAATACACTCAAATGTCGCCACACTAAAACTCACCGCACTAAAACTCACCACACTAAAACTCACTACACTAAAACTCACCACACTAAAACACACCACATTAAAATTCAACACACTAAAACTCACCACATTATAATTCACCACACTAAAACTCACTACACTAAAAATCACCACACTTAAACTCACCACACTAAAATTCACCACACTAAAACTCACCACATCAAAACTCACCACACTAAAACTCACCACAATTAAACTCACCACTATAAAACTCACCACTCCAAAATTCACCACACCTAAACTCACCAAACCGAAACTCACCACATTAAAACCCACCACACTAAAACTTCTACTGGGAAAAACTCTACTGGGAAGAATTCTACGGGAAAGAATTCTACCGGGAACAATTCTACCGGGATGAATTCTACGTGGAGAATTCTACGGGAAAGCGTTCTATGTGGATTTTACGGAGAAGATTACTACTGGGAATAATTCTGCGGAGAAGCGCAGTCTGAGAAAGAATTGTTTTTGAGAAAAGTTGTTTTGGCGGAGAATTATTATTTGGTTACCACATTTATAAAACCTATACAAAAACTTCAACAGCTACGCACGGGCCCCTCATATCCTTCCTATTAATATAATAAATCTGTTTGTACGTTTGTTCCGCTTCTCCGTCTAAACGGCTGATCCGATTTTCTTGAAATTTTTACCACAGATGCGGTATGGTCTGGAAGGAATGATAGGCTATATATGGGCGGGATTGGACAAATAGGCTTGGCACCTCACATACATTCTAAACTTTCAATACGATATAACTCGGCACTTTCACCAGCTACGAACATAAAACAAAAAACTCAAATAAAAAAAAAAAAATTAAAAAAAAGCAAAAGCACAAAACAAAAGCAAAAATACAAAAGCAATCACGTTTGTTCCGCTTCTCCGTCTAAACGGCTGATCCGATTTTCTTGACATTTTTACCACAGATGCGGTATGGTCTGGAAGGAATGATAGGCAAAAGCACAAAACAAAAGCAAAAATACAAAAGCAATCACGTTTGTTCCGCTTCTCCGTCTAAACGGCTGATCCGATTTTCTTGAAATTTTTACCACAGATGCGGTATGGTCTGGAAGGAATGATAGGCTATATATGGGCGGGTTTGGACAAAGAGGCGTGGCACCTCCCATACAACCTAAACTTTCAATACGATATAACTCGGCACTTTCACCAGCTACGAACATGAAACAAAAAACTCAAATCCCGCCCATATATAGCCTATCATTCATTCCAGAACATACCGCATCTGTGGTAAAAATTTCAAGAAAATCGGATCAGCCGTTTAGACGGAGAAGCGGAACAAACGTACAAACGTATAAAAATAGAAACATACAAACGTACAAACGTACAAAGGTACAAAGGTACAAACGAACAAACAGATTTATTATATTAATAGGATAGGAAGGATATAAGGGGCCCGTCCTTAGCTGTTTAAGTTTTTTTATTGGTTTTATAAATGTGGTAACCAAATAATAATTCTCCGCCAAAACAACTTTTCTCAAAGACAATTCTTTCTCAGACTGCGCTTCTCCGCAAAATTATTCTCAGTAGAAATCTTCTCCGTAAAATCGACATAGAACGCTTTCCCCTAGAATTCTCCACGTAGAATTCATCCCGGTAGAATTGTTCCCGGTAGAATTCTTTCCCGTAGAATTCTTCCCCGTAGAGTTTTTTCCAGTAGAAGTTTTAGTGTGGTGGGTTTTAGTGTGGTGAGTTTTAGTGTGGTGAATTTTAGTGTGCTGAGTTTTAGTGTGGTGAATTATAGTGCGGTGGGTTTTAGTGTGGTGAATTTAAGGGTGAATTTTAGTGTGGTGAGTTTTAGTTTGGTTAGTTTTAGTGTGGTGAGTTTGTTTTTCTTTTTCTTCAATTTTTTTTGTTTTTCATTTAGTTTGGATTGTGGTTTTATGTGATTGGTTTTGTTTTTGTATTTTTGCTTTTGTTTTGTCTTGTTTTGTGCTTTTGCTTTTTTGTTTTAAATTTTTTTTTTGTATTTGAGTTTTTTGTTTCATGTTCGTAGCTGGTGAAAGTGCCGAGTTAAATCGTATTGAAAGTTTAGGATGTATGGGAGGTGCCAAGCCTATTTGTCCAATCCCGCCCATATATAGCCTATCATTCCTTCCAGACCATACCGCATCTGTGGTAAATATATCGGATCAGCCGTTTAGACGGAGAAGCGGAACAAACGTACAAACGAACAAACAGATTTATTATATTAATAGGAAGGATATGAGGGGCCCGTGCTTAGCTACTGAAGTTTTTGTATAGGTTTTATAAATGTGGTAACCAAATAATAATTCTCCGCCAAAACAACTTTTCTCAAAGACAATTCTTTCTCAGACTGCGCTTCTCCGCAGAATTTTTCCCAGTAGAAATCTTCTCCGTAAAATCCACATAGAACGCTTTCCCGTAGAATTCTCAACGTAGAATACATCTCGGTAGAATTGTTCCCGGTAGAATTCTTTCCCGTAGAATTCTTCCCCGTAGAGTTTTTCCCAGTAGAAGTTTTAGTGTGGTGGGTTTGAATGTGGTGAGTTTCGGTATGGTGAGTTTAGGTGTGGTGAATTTTGGAGTGGTGAGTTTAATAGTGGTGAGTTTAATTGTGGTGAGTTTTAGTGTGATGAGTTTTGATGTGGTGAGTTTTAATGTGGTGAGTTTTAGTGTGGTGAATTTTAGTGTGGTGAGTTTAAGTGCGGTGATTTTTAGTGTAGTGAGTTTTAGTGTGGAGAATTATAGTGTGGTGGGTTTTAGTGTGTTGAATTTTAATGTGGCCTGTATTAGTGTGGCGTGTTTTAGTGTGGCGAGTTTTAGTGTGGTTAATTTTATTGTTGTGAGTTTTAGTGTAGTGAATTTTAGTGCGGTGAGTTTTAGTGTGGTTAATTATTTAGTGTGGTTAATTATAGTGGGTTTTAGTGTGCTGAATTTTAGTGCGATGAGTTTAAGTGTGCTGAATTTTAGTGTGGCGAAATTTGAGTGTAGTGAGTTTTAATGTGGTGAGTTTTAGTGTGGCGAATTTTAATGTGGTGAAATTTTAGTGTAGTGAGTTTTAGTGTGGTGATTTTTAGTGTGGTGAAATTTTAGTGTGGTAAGTTTAAGTGTGGTCTATTTTTGTGTGTTGAATTTTTGTGTGGTGAGTTTTAGTGTAGTGAGTTTTAGTGTGGTGAGTTTTAGTGTGATGAGTTTTAGTGTGGTGAGTTTTGGTGTGGTGAGTTTAAGTGTGGTAGTTTTAGTGTGGTGAATTTTAGTGTGGCGAAACAAAAGCAAAAATACAAAAAAAAACCAATCACAAAAAACCACAATCCAAACTAAATGAAAAACAAAAAAAAGGAAAGAAAAAGGAAAAACAAACTCAGCACACTAAAACTAACCAAACTAAAACACACTACACTAAAATTCACCCTTAAATTCACCACACTAAAACCTACCACACTATAATTCACCACACTAAAACTCACCACACTAAAATTCACCACACTAAAACTCACCACACTTACACTTACTACACAAAAACTCACCACACTAAAACTCACCACACTTAAACTCACCACACTAAAACTCACCGCACAATAATTCAACACACTAAAATTCACCACACTAAAACCCACCACACTAAAAATTTACCACACTAAAATTTACCACACTAAAACTTACCACACTAAAATTCACCACACTAAAACTCACCACATTAAAATTTCACCACATTAAAACTCACCACACTAAAAATCACCACACTAAAAATCAATACACTCAAATGTCGCCACACTAAAACTCACCGCACTAAAACTCACCACACTAAATCTCACTACACTAAAACTCACCCCACTAAAACACACCACATTAAAATTCAACACACTAAAACTCACCACATTATAATTCACCACACTAAAACTCACTACAATAAAAATCACCACACTTAAACTCACTACACTAAAATTCACCACACTAAAATCACCACACTAAAACTCACCACATCAAAACTCACCACACTAAAACTCACCACAATTAACTCACCACTATAAAACTCACCACTCCAAAATCCACCACACCTAAACTCACCAAACCGAAACTCACCACATTAAAACCCACCACACTAAAACTTCTACTGGGAAAATTTCTACTGAGAAGAATTCTACGGGAAAGAATTCTACCGGGAACAATTCTACCGGGATGAATTCTACGTGGAGAATTCTACGGGAAAGCGTTCTATGTGGATTTTACGGAGAAGATTACTACTGGGAATAATTCTGCGGAGAAGCGCAGTCTGAGAAAGAATTGTTTTTGAGAAAAGTTGTTTTGGCGGAGAATTATTATTTGGTTACCACATTTATAAAACCTATACAAAAACTTCAACAGCTACGCACGGGCCCCTCATATCCTTCCTATTAATATAATAAATCTGTTTGTTCGTTTGTACGTTTGTTCCGCTTCTCCGTCTAAACGGCTGATCCGATTTTCTTGAAATTTTTACCACAGATGCGGTATGGTCTGGAAGGAATGATAGGCTATATATGGGCGGGATTGGACAAATAGGCTTGGCACCTCACATACATCCTAAACTTTCAATACGATATAACTCGGCACTTTCACCAGCTACGAACATAAAACAAAAAACTCAAATACAAAAAAAAATTAAGAAAAGCAAAAGCACAAAACAAAAGCAAAAATACAAAAGCAATCACGTTTGTTCCGCTTCTCCGTCTAAACGGCTGATCCGATTTTCTTGACATTTTTACCACAGATGCGGTATGGTCTGGAAGGAATGATAGGCAAAAGCACAAAACAAAAGCAAAAATACAAAAGCAATCACGTTTGTTCCGCTTCTCCGTCTAAACGGCTGATCCGATTTTCTTGAAATTTTTACCATATATATATATATACATATATATATATATATATATATATATATATATATATATATATATATATATATAGGTTAGACAGACAAACAGACCCAAACAAATGCAAAAACACAAAATCAAAAACATTAAATCAAAAGCAAAAACACAAAAGCAAAATCACAAGAGCAAAACACAAAAGAAAAAGTAAAAACAAAAACACAAAAACAAAAGAAAAAACACAAACATAAAAACAAAAGCAAAATCAAAAGCAAAGACACAAAAACAGAAGTAAAACAAAAGCAAAACACTAAAGCAAAAACACAAAAGAAAAGAAAAGCAAAAACAGAAAAACTGAAGCAAAACAAAAAAACAAAAGCAAAGACACAAAAGAAAAACAAAAGAAAAACAGAAAATTAAAAAAAAAGCAAAAACAGAAAAGCAGGAACATAACTGCAAAACACAAAAGCAAAAACACAAAATCTGATATTATATTATTATATATATATATATATATATATATATATATATATATATATATATATATATATATATATATATTTATTAATAACAATACTAACAATTTTAGGTTGTAATTTGATATGAAACCATCAGCTTTTTCTTTAACTTCATTTACCTTCAATCATTTGAAACAAAAATGAATAAAAACAAGAACAAAAAATATATATTTCATAAACTCAATAAGAATATTTCGAAATACCTAAAATGGTGATTTTTCCATTAAAATTGGGTCATTTGCACCCAATTTATGCAGAAGGGTTATTTTTAAAGTTTAAAAATTAAGATTTCTGTTCAAAAATGTTTAGGGCGGAATTAGGACTGCGAAATCTTTCCACAATTATTTTTTTTCTAAAAATTATATTATTCAAATATATATTTTTAAAATGTCCAACGGGCGCCTAATTCCGTCCGAACACAAATCATCAATTTGTTTTTAATATATAAGTAAAATTCATATTTTGTTTAGATAAATAATTAGTAAATACACTAACAAGACCATATAATTATAAAAAATAAATAAATATGAACTTACCAAAAACTTTTAGAAACCAAAAGAAAAATTAATGTCCACCTTAATGTTTTAGGTAAGCAATCTGAACAATTTACTAAACAGTGATAAAACTATGAATAAATAATGGGAGATTTTAAGGTGCCCCCGATACGATATCAAAATCGTGCTAGGCGATTTTAACGCCAAGGTGGGCAGAAAAGCCATGTCCCACAATAGGAACATTTAGCCTCCATGCCAACACTTCCGATAACGGAACGTGGCTAATCGACTTCGCCGCAGCACGAATCATGGTAGTTAGTAGCACTAGATTCGAACATTTCAATATCCACATGGCCACATGGTTCTCGCCCGATCAAAAAACTCGAAACCAAATTGATCACTTTGTGATTGACGGAAGGCACGCTTCGAGCGTGATGTACGTACGCACTATCCGAGGTACCAATATGGACTCGGATCATTACCTTGTAGCAGTCAAGGTCCGCACACGCTTAAGCGCTGCGAAAAACGTACGGAACAACACGCAGAGAAAGCTAGACGTCGGAAAGCTGCAATCACAACAAGCAACGCAAGCCTGTTCCACTCGACTCTCACAACTGCTTAGACAAAGCACTCCTCCTCTCGATGATATAAGCGCGCAGTAGAACCATATCTCCTGTTCTATGCGTACGGCTGCCGAAGAGGTGCTTGGATTCCAACGCCCCTTGAGGAATCAGTGGTATGACCAAGAGTGTAGCGCGGCCACTGCAGAGAAAGACGCTGCGTTCAAATCCACCCTGCAGTCAGTAGTAGATTCAAAGAGAAGAGAGGGGAAGAGAGACGTCTTTTAAGGCGTAAAAAAAGCGAGGCAGAAAGACGTGAGTGTGAGGAGATTTAGATGCATGGGGACAGGAATGAGGCTTGAAAATTCTTCGAGAAAATAAGACGCCTAGCCAGAGGTTAAAAATCCGGAGCCTCTTCTTGTAAAGATGAGAACGGGAATCTAGTCACAGATATCCAGAGCACACTGAAGATATGGAGGGATCAAAACTGCTGACCGGTGATGATGACCGCAATTCCACCGATAGAGAAGTAAACCCGACAACCCCAGTACTTGATGACGACCATTACGAGGTCAGAACAGCCATCGCTCGGCTGAAATACAACAAAGCCGCAGGTGCTGATGGCCTGCCAGCTGAATTGTTAAGGACCGGAGGCGAAGAGGTAATAGAGAGCATGCACGAGCTCGTAAGCAGAATATGGTCGGATGAAAGCATGCCAAGTGACTGGAACCTCAGTGTACTCTGTCCAATCCTTCAGAAAGGGGATCCCACTATTTGCGGCAACCCTGACCCTGAGCAACACACGTTGCTCAGTGAGAATAGGAAAAGACCTCTCCGAGCCATTTCATATCGAACGAGTTTTCAGACAGGGCGACTCCTTATCGAACTTTGTCTATCTGGGATCCAGCGTAAACAGCAACAACGACGTCAGCCATGAGATCAAACGGAGAATAACTCTTGCCAACAGGTGCTACTTTGGGCTCAGTAGGCAATTGAGAAGCAGAGCCCTCTCTCGCCGAACAAAAATAACGCTTTACATTTCACTCATAATGCCCGTCCTACTTTATGGTGCAGAAACATGGATGCTGGCCTCCACCGATGAGAGAGTACTGGGAGCGTTCGAGAGAAAGATTCTCCGTAAAATCTTTGGCTCTATCTGCTTTGCTAACGAGTATCAAATCAAGATGAACCATGAGCTGTATGAGTTATTCGACGACATTGACATAGTCAAGCGCAATAAGATCCAGCGGCTTCGCTGGCTAGGTCATGTCGAGCGAATGGATGAAAACACTCCAGCCAAGAAGGTGCTTACATCGAAACTCGAAGGTGGACAGCGTAGAACAGGGCGTCCAAATCTGCGTTGGAAAGACCAAGTTGAGGACAACCTGGCAACGCTTGGTATTTCTAACTGGCATCAGCGCGCGCAAAGCACGGCTTCATTTCAGCGGCCAAAACCGACCCACGGTTGTAAGGGTCATTTAAGAAAGTAAGTAAGATTTTGAGGTGAAATTTGATTTTTATAGAAAAGAAAACAATGTTATATATTATATGTATTTTTACAGGTTTCTCATTATTAGTATATAAACAAAATAGGGCGGAATTAGGCACTAGGGCGGAATGATGGTGTTTTACCTGAATGAATACTTATTCCTGCAGAATGCCGTCAACGATGTTTTAAGCGACAAAGTCTTGCGTGAAATATTTAAAAAGGTATTTAAGATGTCATTAACGAGTTTGTCGTCAAGGAGATTTTGTCCAACTGGGGAGATAATTAGGAAAGTACACACATATATTTATTATTTTTTAATACAACAGTAAGATTAAAAAACATTATTTAATATAAAAGTATTGTCTAATGGTAAAAACTTTGCGAATGGTAAATGGATTTTGTGAATTATGTCTTTTAAAAACGCTTTCTGCTACTAATTCGGTTTTAACAAGAAAACGATTTTAATCACTTATTTTAATAATAATTTTTAAATTATTTATGATTATATGTAATACATTTAATTTGATCGATTATAATTTGTTTACCTTTTCGATTTCAATGAAATTTGGGCAACTAATAAAGGGTATCAAGTAGGGATGTCAATATGTCAAAAAATTTGAATCCCGGGATCCCGGGATTAGTCAGGGGATTTAAAACATAATAACAAAGGCATAAAATAACCATATAACTGTTTGAATAATAAACAATTATATTGCTTAAGGCTCAAATAAAACTCATAATTTCAAATGAATGTAGCCACGGTAGCTCAGTGGTTAATGCAGTGAACTGCGAGCCGAAAGGTCCCCGGTTCAAGCCTTATTTGGGGCTAACAACATCTTTTTATTGAAAATATTGTTTATACCGCGCTACCTTGGCAGAAATGGCAAACCTACGAGAGTAAAACAACGCCTATCAAAAGCTCTCACCCGCCGTTCGGATTCGGCAATAAACTGCAGGTCCCACCACTTTGAGTACAAATATAACACGCACAGCTCAAAATGGTGAGAGAACTCGGCTATTATATTCAAATAATTCTGTTTTGAGGTTGGGTATGGTATCCAAAATTTAAAATACGCGTTATATAAAACCCAGTGTATTATCAAACCATTCTTTAAATACTTTATTAATAATGGATACGTTCAAAGATAACTATTCCAGTTTTACAGCTATCTGAAACCCAGATTTAATTCGGCCACAAAGTTGATAGTAAATATTCCGACTGGATTCAAAATAAAAATTAGTTGAAAATCGTCATTCGTTCGTAAGCAATACAGAAAGGGGCCTTTAATGTTTTAAGATTACAGTCCATTAAATGTTAGATTTTCTTTTTCACGTAATGTGTATAAAAACATTGAAAGACTTTTAAATAATCTATTACAAATTGATCAACTAGCTTTTTTGGAATCCCGAAAATCACGGGATTTAACGATGATCCCGGGATTAGTTTTTCGGGACTAACTTGACACAAATTTCGGGATCCCGAAATCCCGGGATTGACATCCCTAGTATCAAGATTTGCACCAACAATTTTTTTTATTTTTTCGTCCTCTATTTCCAGAGATACAGTGGCTCCAACTCCGTTGATGGCTTGTTTTAAAGCTAATATATAGAAGCTTTTAGAAAAAATAAGTTGTAATTTTTAAACGTGAACATGTAGCCCGTGGTCATTATTCTTGCACTTAAAAATTGATGTCCTTAACAAGGACCCTTTTTAAAATTCTGAAAAAAAATAAATTGTCAATTTATTGTAAACTAGCTGGACCCGTGCACGACTCGTGCCAAGATTTAGTGAATTCAAAGATATGGAGCGATTTTATTAATATAAAAAATATTTTTAATTATTTATATGAAGGACCCGTGCTTAGCTGTTGAAGTTTTTATTGGTTTTATAAATGTGGTAACCAAATAATAATTCTCCGTCAAAACCGCTTTTCTCAAAGACAATTTTTTCTCAGACTGCGCTTCCCCGTAGAATTCTTCCCAGTAAAAATCTTCCCCGTAAAATACTTTCCCATGGAACGCTTTCCCGTAGAATTTTTCCCGTTAAATTCATCCATGTAGAATTGTTCCCGGTAGAATTCTTTCCCGTAGAATTCTTCCCCGTTGAGTTTTTCCCAGTAGAAACTTTAGTGTGGTGAGTTCCGGTGTGGTGAGCTTAGGTGTGGTGAGCTTAGGTGTGGTGAATTTTGGTGTGGTGAATTTTGGTGTAGTGAGTTTAAGCGTGGTGTGTTTTGGTATGGTGAATTTTGGTGTGGTGAGTTTTAGAGTGGTGAATTTTATTGTGGTGAGTTTTAGTGTGATGAATTTTAGTGTGGTGAGTTTTAGTGTGGTGAGTTTTAGTGTGTGTCAATTCTATTGAGTTAAGTTTTAGTGTGGTGAGTTTGTTTTTCTTTTTCTTTCCTTTTTTTTGTTTTTCCTTTAGTTTGGATTTTAGTTTTATGTGATGGCTTTTGATTTTGTTTTTGCATTTTTCCTTTTGTTTTATTTTGTGTTTTTGCTTTTCAATTTATTTTTTTATTTGAGTTTTTTGTTTCATGTTCGTAGCTGGTGAAAGTGTCGAGTTATATCGTATTGAAAGTTTAGGTTGTATGAGAGGTGCCACGCCACTTTGCCCGAAAAAATTTCAAGAACATCGGATCAGCCGTTTAGACGGAGAAGCGGAACAAACGTACAAACAAACGAACAAACAGATGTATTATATTAACTAGCTGGACCCGTTCACAGCTTCGCCCGTGCTAAGTTTTTGTAATTACAAAACTATATCGTTTATAAAGTGAGTATACATTTACGCCAATTTTTCTGATTTTTAATGCATGCCTACGTCGCTATTTTCCCACCCACAGTGAACGTTAAACCATGCCCCTTTTTCCAATCCCGCTCATATTCCAAGTGACTATTAAAATTTTGTAGCCGCGGTAGCTCAATGCCGAGCCGAAAGGTCCCCGGTTCAAGCCTGGACTTGGGCTAACAACATCTGTTCATAGAAACATTTTTCTATACCGCGCTACATCTCGTCAGTATATGGCAAACCTACGAGAGTAAAACCATTGCCTATGAAAAGCTCTCACCCGCCGTTCGGATTCGGCAATAAACTGTAGGTCCCACCACTTTGCGTACAAATAAAAAACGCACAGCTCAAAATGGTGAGAGAGCTCGGCCGAAGTCCTATACAGGACTGTAGCGCCAAACTATTATTATTATATTAAAATTTTTAAAGTTTTTAAATACGAACATTTGCTTTAATATTTATAACTCTACCTTAGTATGTCAGGAGTTATAGCAATTTTGAAGTTTTCGCTATATGAGAGCAGCCACGCCCTTTTATCAAAACCCGCCCACATTCAACGTGACGATTGGAGTTTGTAAAATAAACCATATTTGTTGGCGATGTTATCGGTATTTTTATTACTTCTAATTTAAGTGAATCACCCTGTGTTTTTGACGTCTATCTGACGTTTATTTGAAGTTTGTCATTTGCAAATAACTTGTGGGCAGAGCAATTGTCAAATAGTGCGCTAACTTTGAAATTTCCGCCACTTTCTGTTTGACAATCGCACAAGGCACACAAAATGTAAGTTAATCTCTAAAATACTTAATAATCATAATTTTAAATGAATTGTAAACCTTATGTAGGAAATAAAACAACCTCCAAAGAAGAAGGGGTGTTTTTATTTGAGCCGGCAGATTGTAGAAAGTCACAATCCTTTATTTCGTTTTTAACGAGAGAGAGGAGCAACTTTACTGTGAAGGAGTTCGTTCGCTGGAGCGCATGGAGCAAAATTTTGTGCCAACAGTATAGCTGCTTCCTCGTGGAAACGCAATCGTTGGAAATTTATTAAAGACAGCACTCGGCAGTCACGCTAGTTGAAGCTGAAGCTGAGGCGAAGCTCAGAAGTGGGGTTATATGCGTGAATGTTGGCAGAACCTGCAGGGACTTCATTTTCATCGTCGTTTCATGTCTTGGAGTTGCTTATATGGTAGCATCTACGCGCACACGAGTTGCTGACGACATCGCTCAACGGCTAACGCGCTAATAATCAGTAGGAACGTTCGTAGCACACGTGGACTCGGTGTACCTATTTGAATTTGATTTGGGTGTTGAGGTTTGTGTAAAAGGTATAGGTTGTTTTATGCCTCGAATAACGCGCGCGACATCAAAGGTGAACGACGAGAATATGCCTGAAACGAGTGACACTAGCAATGAAGAGTTAGATGGCACCGTGTGCGAGCAACAATCGGCAACGTCCAATGCATCGTCAATTGAGTTTAAATTGAATCAAATGATGCAACAACTTGCAGTAATGCAAGCCGAAATATGTAAAGTACAACAACAACAGAACCGAATGGCTGCAGCTAATAACTCAGGATCGTCCGCAGGCGGTGGCGCAGGATCATCGAACTTTGAAAGAGAACCTGGTGCAGGCGGCGGAGATACGTCGAGGGCTACAGGTACATCGACAGGTGGTGCAGCTGGCGTGGAACCGCCACTGACGATGGCGTTCGATGCCTTCAGCGGGACCATGTACGCGGGTAGACCGGAGCCTGCGCGGAAATTATACGACCTACTAGATTATGATGGAAGACATGAGGATTGGTCCATGTTTAAAGAATCCTTTAAAGCAACGACTCTTGAGTATCATTATACTGACAGACAAAACATGATGCGACTTCAAAAGGCTTTAAAGGGTAAAGCGAGAGAGGTTGTGGAATGTCTTTTAATTCACAGCAGCAACGTGGCAAAGGTGATTGAAACGCTTCAAAATCGATTTGGGAGACCTGAGCAACTGGTGGACAGTCAAATAAGTAAAATAAGAGCGTTTCTAGCAATTCCTGAAAATCACATCGAGCAGTGTTACCCTTTGCAATTAAAGTTGAGAACCTGGCGTCCTTTCTAAAGGCAGCGGACTGCGAGTATCATCTATCCAATTCTACCCTGATGGAAGAGCTGGTCCTTAAACTTCCAGTCGAAAGCGACGGTGCGTCATTTTAGCGACTAGCTTCAAGAGCTTGCTAATGTGATGAATGCAGCTGTGATGAATCCACCAGAAACGCACTGCGGCCAGGGGCGACCGTAATAGATTTTTTTAACGAATGAAGTGGACAAGGTAATGACTGCAAAGCATGTAATGGAAAACAATGCGTGGATAAATGCAACCGCTTCATCGGGATGCACGTCAAAGAAAAATGGCGCTTCGTGAGACAACAAAGATTATGTTTTAATTACCTTAAATGGGGACATCGTTCAAACAGATGCGTAGTGAACTACGAGTGTCCCGTCAGCGGATGTAGTAAGAGGTACCATCAGTTATTACATGAGCATTCGTCCCGAATAGATGCAGTGGTAGTTGAACCGCCGCAACCAACGTTTACAGGCACCGTATTAGATCCTGGCCGAAACAAACTTTTTTAAAATATTGCCTGTGAAACTATACGCGAACGGAAAGGTGATTGACAGTTTTGCGTTCATAGACGAAGGTTCATCGCTGACGTTAATAAATCATGATCTGGCTGAACGCCTTCGGTTAGAAGGTCCTAGACAGAACTTGACGCCGTCTAGAACAGTTAAACTGGACATATCTGGAGCTTGAACATGTAAGAACGGTAAAAAATTTACAACTACCAACGCAAACATTAGACATGACAGAGCAACATACAAAGTATCGTTACATGAGAGGTCTTCCAATGCAAGGATATAAGACGGTGGTGCCGGAGATGTTAATTGGATAAGATAATGCCCACCTAGGCGTATCAAAGAAGGTGGTTAATGATGGCTGGAAGGGACCTGCTACAACGTTGACGAAACTGGTTTATGGATCGGATGGCGCGGACAATGCAATGAAACCTCATAGATCGTTTTTTATTCAAGATATAGAGGGCAATAATCTTGAGGAGTTGGTAAAAATGAACATCGTCGATGACAGCCTCGAAACATATGGTAAAAGAAATTTACCAGAAGCGCCTAGCGTCGTAAGAACTACGAATTTGCTGGAGATGACCACTGTGCAAAGTAATGAGCGGTATGAAACTTGATTGCTGTGGATAAGTGATGACGTCACATTACCCAAAAGCAGAGAAATGGCAGTAAAGAGATTCCTCTCTCTTGAACGCAAATTCGAGCGCAACGAAGATTTCCATAAAGAATATGTGAAAATGATCGATCAATATGAGAGCAAAGCATACGCGAGAAAGTTAGATGTGACGGAAGCGAGGACTTTGAGCAACAGGACGTGGTATCTGCCGCATTTCGGCGTCAGTACCCCTAACAAGCCAGGGAAGTTGCGAATAGTTTTCGGCGCTGCGGCTGAGCTGAACGGCGTTTCGCTAAACTCTGTATTGCTTAGCGGCTCTGATCAGTGTAAGCCTTTAATTATAGTTCTGATGAAATTTAGAGAAAGACGCATCGGTGTGTGCGCAGATATTGTGGAAATGTTCCACCAAATTAAAATTCGAAAGGAAGATCAAGATTTGCGGCGGTTTTTGTGGCGGTCCAACAACACGCCCAACTGGAAGAATATGTTATGGCAGCAATGACGTTTGGAGCGACTTGCTCTCCTGCTTCAGCGTAGTTTGTGAAGAACTTGAATGCCAACGTATTTCGCGACAAACATCCGGATGCAGTTAGCGCAATCGTCAACAATCATTATGTGGATGATTTTGTACATTGTTTCGACGACGAATCAGAAGCTATGCGCATTACTGAGGAAATTTTTTGGATTCACAAAAATGGTGGTTTTGATTTAAAGAAAATTGTTTCGAATTCATATTTGGTAAATGACAAGTTCAATAAAAGTTGCGTTGATGTTTGTAATATTGATTTAAATTTAAAAACAAATTTTACTTCGAACTTTTCTAAGGTTTTAGGGATGTTTTGAACGTTGAAAATGATTCTTTTAAGTTTGTACATTCATTTGGGAAAATATCCCCAGCCTTACTTTGTGGCGATCGGAAACCTAGCAAAAGAGAAGTTCTAAGCGTCATTTCTAAGCGACCCATTTGGCTTGGCTTTCGAATATACCATCACAACGAAGTTATTGTTGCAGTCCATTTGGCGTAAGAAGCTGGAGTGGGACCAAACTATAATGGACGACGACGTTGATATGTGGATGAGAATGTTAAAAGTCATAGAGAAAATCAGTGTACCTCGATGCTTCGGAACTGGGTTCATGCTGGCTAATGTAGAGCTTCATGTGTTTGGCGACGCAAGTGAATCGGCATATGCGTCAGTGGCATTTTGGAGAATCGTAGATCACAAGGGAATACGCTTAGTGTTTGTGAAAGGGAAAGCGAAGGTAGCACCTTTGAAATTGACTTCGGTACCTCGATTAGAATTACAGTCTGCAGTGTTGGCGGCACGCATGCGAAAATCAGTGATCGATAGCCACGATAAAATTCTAACGAAGATTTGAATGTGGACGGATTCAAGGGTGGTGCTCTCATGGATTTCCTCTGATAATCGGCGTTACAAACCATATGTTGGACACCGAGTCGGTGAAATTTTAGAGAACTCATGCGTTGAGGATTGGCGGTGGCTACCAAATGCGTTAAACCCAGCGGATTTCACAACTCGAGAGATGTCAATGAAACGAGAATCCTTTTGGATGGAAGGTCCGGCATTACTGTTGGAGGACGAAACGAAATGGCCCGCGTTGAAAGACACATCGACAACAAATGAGGAAGTTCGGTCAAAATTCTTAATGGTCACTTCGTATGCTAAAAACGCGTTTTTCGAAAGGTTTTCAAACTACATGCGTATGAAGAGAGTTGTGGCGTGGATTTTACGTTTTCGCAATATAAAATGCGGCGCCGGCGTTATGAGAAGACCATCATGTATGCTGGCAAAATTAGACGTTTGTGAATCTTAGGCGTTTTGGATTCACGGAGGCCGGGATGTTGGCGATGTTATCGGTATTTTTATTACTTCTAATTTAAGTGAATCACCCTGTGTTATTTGACGTCTATCTGACGTTTATTTGAAGTTTGTCATTTGCAAATAACTTGTGGGCAGAGCAATTGTCAAATAGTGCGCTAACTTTGAAATTTCCGCCACTTTCTGTTTGACAATCGCACAAGGCACACAAAACGTAAGTTAATTTCTAAAATATTTAATAATCATAATTTTAAATGAATTGTAAACCTTATCTAGGAAATAAAACAACCTCCAAAGAAGCAGGGGTGTTTTTATTTAAGCCGGCAGATTGTAGAAAGTCACAATATTTTCGATTTTTATAACTCTACTCTTAGTAAGTCAGGAGTTACAACATTTTTTTAGTTATATGGAAAGGGCCCCGCCCCTTTGTCAAATTCCGCACACATTTGGAAAAAAGATAAAACAATATACATCACTGAGCGAAGTTTTATGGCTGTGCCTATCTTAATTACACCGATATTTTGAATTAAAAGTTCAATTTTTCACACGCCCATTTGTTTACCTTAGGAGGCGAATTTCAAAAAATCCTTTCGAAGTGCGTGCTTACGTCGGGAGATGAACACCCAGCCCAAATTTCATGTTCCTAGGGTAAAATTTAGATTTTCCGGCTTTTCCTTTGGGTTTTGCCGACTTTTCTTTTTTCATAAACCACTCTTGCATTGACACGAACAAAATTCAAAAAGAATTAAGTAAATCCGTTTGTTCGTTCTCTCGTAATGCTCTGGCACACACAGGACATTTAATTTATATGTATATATATACTAGCTGGACCCGTGCACGACTCGTGCCAAGATATTATGAATTTAAAGAGCGATTTTATTAATATAAACATTTTTTATTATTTATATCAAGGGCCCGTCTTTCGCTGTGGAAGTTTTTATGGGTTTTATAAATGTAGTAACCAAATATTAATTCTCCGCCAAAACAACTTTTCTCAAAGACAATTCTTTTTCAGACTGCGCATCCTCGTAGAAATCTTTCCAGTTGAATATTTCGCCGTAGAATTCTTCCCGTAGAATTCATCCAGTAGAGTTTTTCCCAGTAGAAGTGTTAGTGTGGTGAATTTTTATGTGGTAAATTTTATTGTGAGAGTTTTAGTGTAGTGAATTTCAGTGTGGTAAATTTTATTGTGGTTAGTTTTAGTGTAGTGAATTTTTTGTAGTGAGTTTTAGTGTGGTGAGTTTTAGTGTAGTGAAATTTAGTGTGGAGAGTTTAAGTGTGGTGAATTTTAGTGTGGTGAATTTTTTTGTGGTGTTTTAGTGTGGTGAATTTTAGTGTGGTGAATTTTAGTGTGGTGAGTTTTAGTGTAGTGAGTTTTAGTGGAGTAAGTTTTAGTGTGGTGAATTTTAGTGCGGTGAGTTTTATAGTGGTGAGTTGTTTATCTTTATCTTTATCTTTCCTTTTTTTTGTTTTTCCTTTAGTTTTAGATTTTAGTTTTATGTTATTGCTTTTGTTTTTTATTTTTGCTTTTGTCTTGTACTTTTGCTTTTGTGTTTTTGCTTTTAATTTTTTTATATTTACGTTTTTTGTTTCATGTTCGTAGCTGTTGAAAGTGCCGAGTTTATCGAATTGAAAGTTTAGCTAGTATGGAAGGTGCCACGCCTCTTTGTACAATCCCGCCCATATATTGGACAAAGAGGCCTATCGGCGGGATTGGACAAAGAGGCATATCGTTCCTTCCAGACCATACCGCATCTGTGGTGAAAATTTCAAGAAAATCGGATCAGCCGTTTAGACGGAGAAGCGGAACAAACAAACAAATAAACAAACAAAAGGGCAAACCAACAAAGAGATTTATTATATGTACTAGCTGGACCCGTGCAAGACTCGTGCCAAGATTTTGTGATTTCAAAGATATGGACCGATTTTATTAATATAAAAAACATTTTTATTATTTATATGAGGGGCCCGTGCTTAGCAGTTGAATTTTTTTTATTCGTTTTATAAATGTTGTAATCAAATATTAATTCTCCGCCATTACAACTTTTCTCAAAGACAATTCTTTCTCAGACTGCGCTTCCCCGTAAAATTCTTCCCAATAGAACGCTTTCCCGTAGAATTCTTCCCGGTAGAATTCTTCCCGGTAGAATTCTTCCCGTAGAATTCATCCCGATAGAATTGTTCCCTTTAGAATTATTTCCCGTGGAATTTTTCCCCGTAGAGTTTTTCACAGTAGATGTTTTAGTGTGGTGAGTTTCGGTGTGGTGAGTGTGGGTTTGGTGAGTTTTAGTGTGGTGAATTTTAGTGTGGTGAATTTTAGTGTGGTGAATTTTTGTGTAGTAAGTTTTAGTGTGGTGAATTTTAGTGTGGTGAGTTTTAGTGTGGTGAATTTTATTGTCGTGAGTTTTATTTATTTATTAGTGTTTTGTTTGGGCTCAAGGTCCGGTTAAATAATGAAAATACTTTTTTTGTATTTAATTATTATTTATTTTTAATTTCCGATATTTCGACGTCCATCGGACGTCATCTTCAGGGAACACTATAAAAGAACATACACTTGTTAACAATGACATATTTACATTTTTAACATATTTACTTTTCAAACATATATTTATATTTTATTACTGATTTTACTCATTCGTGGTTTTTGTTTTTCAACCAAATTCCTATAGATGTGTGCGCATTTGTCCGTGTCCGTTTTAAAGTTGAGTCTTCTCTCCGATGTTTGGTTGATTATGTGTAACATTTATAATGTGTAGAGTCTGATGTTGTTTGACTCTTGTTGTAATATTTCCACTCTTTCGAAGTCTGGTTTGTGTTGCTCGTTGGTACAGTGGGCATCTAGCGCTGTTTTTTGTTCAATTGTTTTGGTGGTCGATTTATGTTCCGATTTGTTCGATGATATTCTTGTCCTTAATTGTGTTTTAGTAGTACGAACATATACTTTGTTGCATACGTTGGATCCGTCACCTGTGCATTTTATCCTATATATCACGCCTGATTTTTCCATATTGTCCATTTTGCTCTTCGTATTACTGTAATATTGTCTTATTGTGTTGCTCGTCTTTAATGCAATTTTATATTTGTCTTTGTTGTGTATATCTGCACCGATGAATCTTTCTGAAAGTCCCGGTATATATGTCATTGATTTATATATTTTCATTTCCTTGTCCTTTGATGTACTATTGGTAATATTTTTTGTTATATTTTTGATTAAATCGTTAATTGTTTTCTTGGGAAATTCGTTTGTTTTTAGTATTTTTGTTATCTTATTTATGTTTTTGTCGTGAAATTCTTTGTCGCTTATAGTCAGAACTCTTTTAATAAAATTGTTCGCAGTGTTCATTATTATTCTTTTTGGGTGTTTTGAATAATAATTGATTAGGCGTCCTGAGGCAGTAGGTTTTTGAAACCAGTCGAGTTTTAGCGTGTCATCTTGTCGAATTATTATGGTGTCTAGGTACGGTAGTTGTCAATTTGATTCCTCCTCTTTAGTGAATTGAATGTTTCTGTTGAATTTGTTAAGTTTTTTTAGCGTCTCTTCTCTCTCACTGGATTTTATAATTGTGAAAATATCTCTAGGAAGTCTTGGTTTCCATTTTAATTTGTCAATACATGTGTCAAACAGTTCTTCCATTATGATGTCAGCTATTATTGGCGATGCGGGTGATTCCATGGGCATTCCTTTTAATTGTTGGTATATCTTGTCATATTTAAAATATCTGTTATCGACAACACAGAATTTAAGAATTTTCATAAAGACGTCTTTAGTCATTTTTGTGTGTTCTTTTATTAATGTCCATTTGTTTTCAATTGCTTTTAAAGCAAAATCAACAGGGATAATTGGAAATAATGAAACTACATCGAATGATATACAGGTGTCGTCGTCAAAAAATATGTGAACCATTTATACGATTCTTAAACTCTACTGCGTCTTTTACGTTGTACTTGGAGTCCTTTGTCAAGTTTTTTTAAAATTTGAATAATGTATTTACATAGTCCGTATGAAGGCGAATTTATGGATGAACATATCGGTCTAAGTGGCATATTGTCTTTGTGAATTTTTGGCAACCCATAGATTCTAGGTGCTGTGGCTGCTCTCATTATTAACTTCATCTTTTCTTGTGTAGTTATAATTTTTGTCGTAAATAGAGTCTCAACTAAATCATTGTTTCGTTGTTGTAGTGTTGATGTAGGGTCCCGTTTTAATAATTTGTACGTTGATATGTCCCTTAGAATGATCCTCATTCATTTTTCATAATCGTCTTTATTCATTGCCACTGTCACATTTCCGTTGTCCGCGTTCATAATTAAGATGTTTTTGTTTTCCCGTAAAAATATTTTTGTCGCCTCCACTGTACTTAATGTTAATCTGTCTCTCGCGTCTAATTGTATTTTCCTTGTGTGATTGTCGATGAGTGCTGTGAATTTCGTTCTTGCCGTCTCTTGCTCTTCTTTCTTCGTTATTGTTTGTATGTAGTTTTCACCGTCAGCAATGCACTTGAATAGTGGAAAGTGTTGTTGTGTGATGGGTAAGGAGTGTTTTGGTCCAAGCGAGAGTAACCATTGTATGTTTGTTGTCATGAGTTTTAGTGTGGTGAATTTTTGTGTGGTGAATTTTTGTGTCGTGAATTTTATTGTGGTGAGTTTAAGTGTGGTGAGTTTTAGAGTGATGAATTTTAGTGTGGTGAATTTTACTGTGGTGAGTTTTAGTGTGGTGAGTTTTGTATGGTGAGTTTTAGTGTGGTGAATTTTATTGTGGTGAGTTTAAGTGTGGTGAGTTTTAGTGTGATGAACTTTATTGTGGTGAGTTTTAGTGTGATGAACTTTATTGTGGTGAGTTTTAGTGTGATGAGTTTTAATGTGGGGAATTTTGGTGTGGTGAGTTTATAGAATTTTGGGTGGTTGTTAACCTGGTGTGAAATATCTTGATATCACTATAATAACTGTTGACATACACGTAATGTTGACATACACGTAATGTAAAATGTAAATTCTATGGGGGTGCCACGCCCAATGGTCCAATTACTCCCACATTCGGCGAAACCGTTTAGAATGGTTAAAAATAAAGCTGACCAAAATGTAATTAAATTTGCTATGTCAATTGCCTATATAATGTGTTTTTAATTTTTGGGTTATATGGGAGGTGCCAGGTCCAGTCTACCAATCTTACCGAGGCCCAGGCTCAACATACATATTGTGTCAAAATTTTATTCAATTCGGTTCAGCCGTTTTGACGTCTATTCGGAATTTAAAAATATATATATTCGACAAAAACAACAATGTTCGAAAATTTCGAAAAAAAAAATTTGTAAAAATAAAAATATTTGGACGACAATAAGAATGCAATGGTCAAAATCACCATTTTACAAAAAAAATATTGGTCAAAAACAACAATGTTCGAAAATTTTCGAAAAAAATATTGTTAAATTTTTTTTTTTGGAGGATAAAAAGAACGTAATGGTCGAAATCACCATTTGAAAAAAAAATCGACAAAAACAACAATGTTCAAAAAATTGTTAAAAAAAATGTTGGACGACAAAAAAAATGCAATGGTAAAAATCACAAATTTCAAAAGAAAAAAAAAATATTCGCCAAAAACAATGTCAAAAAAAAAAATTGTTTTTGTTTTTGTTTTTCCTTTAGTTTGGATTTTTGTTTTATGTTATTGCTTTTGTATTTTTGTTTTGTGCTTTTGCTTTTGTGTTTTTGCTTTTAATTTTTTTTTTTTATTTGAGTTTTTTGTTTCATGTTCGTAGCTGGTGAAAGTGTCGAGTTATATCGTTTTGAAAGTTTAGGTTGTATTGTATGGGAGGTGCCATGCCTCTTTGTCCAATCCCGTCCATATATAGCCTATCATTCCTTCCAGACCATACCGCATCTGTGGTAAAAATTTTACGAAAATTTTACCAACAAACATTCAGATTTATTATATTAATAGGATAATAGGATACTAGCTGGACCCGTGCAAGACTCGTGCAAAGATTTTGTGAATGCAAGGATATGGATATAGTAAACAAAATATTATGTAGTAAACAAAACAAAAATAATTCTCCGCTAAAACAGCTTTTCTCATAGACAATTCTTTCTCAGACTGTGCTTCTCCGTAGAATTTTCCCAGTAGAAATCTTCCCGGTAGAATTCTTTTCGGTAGAAATCTTCCCTGTGGAATTCTTTCGCGTAGAATTCTTCCCCGTAGAGTTTTTCCCAGTAGTTTCGGTATGGTGAGTTTAGGTGTCGTAAATGTTGGTGTGGTGAGTTTTAGTGTGGTGAATTTAGTGTGGTAAATTTTAGTGTGGTAAATTTTAGTGTGGTGAGTTTAAGTGTAGTGAATTTTTTTGTGATGTGTTTTAGTGTGTTGAAATTTAGTGTGGTGAATTTTAGTGTGGTGAATTTTAGTGTGGTGAATTTTAGTGTGGTGAATTTTATTGTGTTGAGTTTTAGTGTGGTGAATTTTAGTGTGGTAAACTTAAGTGTGGTGAATTTTATTGTGGTTGATTTTGTTGTCTTTCCTTTTGTTATTTTTCTGTTGTTTTTGAGTTATTGCTTAAGTTTTGTGCATTTACTTTTGTTTTTGTGTTTGATTTTTGATTTGTTTTTGAGTCTTTGTTTTAGAATTTTTTTTTTTTTGTTTTTGAGTTTTTTTGTTTCATCTTCTTAGCTTGTGTAGGTGACGAGTTAGGTCGATTTGAAAGTTTAGGTTGTATGGTAAGTGCCATGCCCTTTTGTCCAATCCCGCCCATATATAGCCTATGACACCCTCCGGACTCCATAGTATCTTGCCGCAAAATTTTAGTTAAATCGGTTCAGCGGTTTAGACGTGATGCTGGAACAAACAGACAGACAGACAGACAGACAGACCGACAGACAGACAGACCGACAGACGGACCAAAATTTTTATATATATATATATAGATTATATTAGATTAGATAGGATGTTCATGCAAAATTTAAAGATGTTATTTTGATGGCATCATATTTTAAAAAATAATGTTCTAAATTTTTATTTATTTATTGTACTGAAAAAATATTTTTTTTTCTACAGTAAAAGTTGCAATAATATATATGTTTTGTCATATTATATCTAGTTTTTGAGATATTGATTTTGGGATATAGTTTTTACATTTTTCGAAAAGTAGTATATATCTCAAAAACTAGAGTCAATTTGATGAAAATGACACCATTTTAGAGATCAGAGTTAATTTTTGCAAATTTTACTGCTGAAAAAAGAATAATTTGTTTAAAATACAAAAAATATGTAAAAATTTAGAAAATTAAATTTTTAAATATGATTCCATCAAAATACTATCTTAAAATTTGTCATGAACATTTATATTAAATCAGCCAAAATATGTGATTTTTTCAGAATTTTAAAAAGGGTCCTTTTTTAGGATATACATTTTGAAGTTCAAAGATATTTACCAAAGGCCACATGTTCAAGTTTAGAAGTTACAACTTAATTGGTCTAAAAGCTTGTTCTATCAGCTTTAAAACGAGCCATCAACGGAGTTTCTAGCATTTAGAGATATGGAAATATGAACAACCATACAAAAGTGATTTTTGGCCCATTTTTTGTAATTTTGAACCACTCTCTGAAGTAGTAGGCGAAAAAAATTGGCCAATGCATATATTGATACTCTTTATGAGTTACCCAAATTTCAGTGAAATCGAAGAAATTGAATTCCAACCACTGGTGTGGAATGGCCCATATATTTTTGCACATAAGAAAATGAAAAAAAACGGCCAATTCTAAATAAATAATCCCACAAAATATTGGGAGATATTGTTTAACATTAATTTAGAAGGTATAAATTGGTATTGAATTTTTAGTATTTTTGTTATCTTATTTATGTTTTTGTCGTGAAATTCTTTGTCGCTTATAGTCAGAACTCTTTTAATAAAATTGTTCGCAGTGTTCATTATTATTCTTTTTGGGTGTTTTGAATAATAATTGATTAGGCGTCCTGAGGCAGTAGGTTTTTGAAACCAGTCGAGTTTTAGCGTGTCATCTTGTCGAATTATTACGGTGTCTAGGTACGGTAGTTGTCAATTTGATTCCTCCTCTTTAGTGAATTGTATGTTTCTGTTGAATTTGTTAAGTTTTTTTAGCGTCTCTTCTATCTCACTGGATTTTATAATTGTGAAAATATCATCTACATATTTTGTAGGAAGTCTTGGTTTCCATTTTAATTTGTCAATACATGTGTCAAAAAGTTCT
Organism: Dryomyza anilis; assembly: GCA_951804985.1. Classification (NCBI taxonomy): domain Eukaryota; kingdom Metazoa; phylum Arthropoda; class Insecta; order Diptera; family Dryomyzidae; genus Dryomyza; species Dryomyza anilis. The sequence goes on along the minus strand of OX638135.1, from coordinate 28,747,748 downwards.
TCCATTATGATGTCAGCTATTATTGGCGATGCGGGTGATTCCATGGGTATTCTTTTTAATTGTTGGTATATCTTGTCATATTTAAAATATCTGTTATCGACAACACAGAATTTAAGAATTTTCATAAAGACGTCTTTAGTCATTTTTGTGTGTTCTTTTATTAATGTCCATTTGTTTTCAATTGCTTTTAAAGCAAAGTCAACAGGGATAATTGGAAATAATGAAACTACATCGAATGATATACAGGTGTCGCCGTCAAAAAATATGTGAACCATTTATACGATTCTTAAACTCTACTGCGTCTTTTACGTTGTACTGAGTCCTTTGTCAAGTTTTTTAAAATTTGAATAATGTATTTACATAGTCCGTATGAAGGCGAATTTATGGATGAACATATCGGTCTAAGTGGCATATTGTCTTTGTGAATTTTTGGCAACCCATAGATTCTAGGTGCTGTGGCTGCGCTCATTATTAACTTCATCTTTTCTTGTGTAGTTATAATTTTTGTCGTAAATAGAGTCTCAACTAAATCATTGTTTCGTTGTTGTAGTGTTGATGTAGGGTCCCGTTTTAATAATTTGTACGTTGATATGTCCCTTAGAATGATCCTCATTCGTTTTTCATAATCGTCTTTATTCATTGCCACTGTCACATTTCCTTTGTCCGCGTTCATAATTAAGATGTTTTTATTTTCCCGTAAAAATATTTTTGTCGCCTCCACTGTACTTAATGTTAATCTGTCTCTCGCGTCTAATTGTATTTTCCATGTGTGATTGTCGATGAGTGCTGTGAATTTCGTTCTTGCCGTCTCTTGCTCTTCTTTCTTCGTTATTGTTTGTATGTAGTTTTCACCGTCAGCAATGCACTTGAATAGTGGAAAGTGTTGTTGTGTGATGGGTAAGGAGTGTTTTGGTCCAAGCGAGAGTAACCATTGTATGTTTGTTGTCATGAGTTTTAGTGTGGTGAATTTTTGTGTGGTGAATTTTTGTGTCGTGAATTTTATTGTGGTGAGTTTAAGTGTGGTGAGTTTTAGAGTGATGAATTTTAGTGTGGTGAATTTTACTGTGGTGAGTTTTAGTGTGGTGAGTTTTGTATGGTGAGTTTTAGTGTGGTGAATTTTATTGTGGTGAGTTTAAGTGTGGTGAGTTTTAGTGTGATGAACTTTATTGTGGTGAGTTTTAGTGTGGTTAGTTTTTGTATGGTGAGTTTTAGCGTGATGAGTTTTAATGTGGGGAATTTTGGTGTGGTGAGTTTATAGAATTTTGGGTGGTTGTTAACCTGGTGTGAAATATCTTGATATCACTATAATAACTGTTGACATACACGTAATGTAAAATGTAAATTCTATGGGGGTGCCACGCCCAATGGTCCAATTACTCCCACATTCGGCGAAACCGTTTAGAATGGTTAAAAATAAAGCTGACCAAAATGTAATTAAATTTGCTATGTCAATTGCCTATATAATGTGTTTTTAATTTTTGGGTTATATGGGAGGTGCCAGGTCCAGTCTACCAATCTTACCGAGGCCCAGGCTCAACATACATATTGTGTCAAAATTTTATTCAATTCGGTTCAGCCGTTTTGACGTCTATTCGGAATTTAAAAATATATATATTCGACAAAAACAACAATGTTCGAAAATTTCGAAAAAAAAAAATTGTAAAAATAAAAATATTTGGACGACAATAAGAATGCAATGGTCAAAATCACCATTTTACAAAAAAAATATTGGTCAAAAACAACAATGTTCGAAAATTTTCGAAAAAAATATTGTTAAATTTTTTTTTTTGGAGGATAAAAAGAACGTAATGGTCGAAATCACCATTTGAAAAAAAAATCGACAAAAACAACAATGTTCAAAAAATTGTTAAAAAAAATGTTGGACGACAAAAAAAATGCAATGGTAAAAATCACAAATTTCAAAAGAAAAAAAAAATATTCGCCAAAAACAATGTCGAAAAAAAAAATTGTTTTTTTTTCCTTTAGTTTGGATTTTTGTTTTATGTTATTGCTTTTGTATTTTTGTTTTGTGCTTTTGCTTTTGTGTTTTTGCTTTTAAATTTTTTTTTTTTATTTGAGTTTTTTGTTTCATGTTCGTAGCTGGTGAAAGTGTCGAGTTATATCGTTTTGAAAGTTTAGGTTGTATTGTATGGGAGGTGCCATGCCTCTTTGTCCTATCCCGTTTATATATATCCTATCATTCCTTCCAGACCATACCATAAAATTTTACGAAAATTTTACCAACAAACATTCAGATTTATTATATTAATAGGATAATAGGATACTAGCTGGACCCGTGCAAGACTCGTGCAAAGATTTTGTGAATGCAAGGATATGGATATAGTAAACAAAATATTATGTAGTAAACAAAACAAAAATAATTCTCAGCGAAAACAGCTTTTCTCGTAGACAATTCTTTCTCAGACTGTGCTTCTCCGTAGAATTTTGCCAGTAGAAATCTTCCCGGTAGAATTCTTTCCGGTAGAAATCTTCCCTGTGGAATTCTTTCGCGTAGAATTCTTCCCCGTAGAGTTTTTCCCAGTAGTTTCGGTATGGTGAGTTTAGGTGTCGTAAATGTTGGTGTGGTGAGTTTTAGTGTGGTGAATTTAGTGTGGTAAATTTTAGTGTGGTAAATTTTAGTGTGGTGAGTTTAAGTGTAGTGAATTTTTTTGTGATGTGTTTTAGTGTGTTGAAATTTAGTGTGGTGAATTTTAGTGTGGTGAATTTTAGTGTGGTAAACTTAAGTGTGGTGAATTTTATTGTGGTTGATTTTGTTGTCTTTCCTTTTTTTATTTTTCTGTTGTTTTTGAGTTATTGCTTAAGTTTTGTGCATTTACTTTTGTTTTTGTGTTTGATTTTTGATTTGTTTTTGAGTTTTTGTTTTAGAATTTTTTTTTTTGTTTTTGAGTTTTTTTGTTTCATCTTCTTAGCTTGTGTAGGTGACGAGTTATGTCGATTTGAAAGTTTAGGTTGTATGGTAAGTGCCATGCCCTTTTGTCCAATCCCGCCCATATATAGCCTATGACACCCTCCGGACTCCATAGTATCTTGCCGCAAAATTTTAGTTAAATCGGTTCAGCGGTTTAGACGTGATGCTGGAACAAACAGACAGACAGACAGACAGACAGACAGACAGACAGACAGACCGACAGACCGACAGACTGACAGACGGACCAAAATTTTTATATATATATAGATTATATTAGATTAGATAGGATGTTCATGCAAAATTTAAAGATGTTATTTTGATGGCATCATATTTTAAAAAATAATGTTCTAAATTTTTATTTATTTATTGTACTGAAAAAATATTTTTTTTTTCTACAGTAAAAGTTGCAATAATATATATGTTTTGTCATATTATATCTAGTTTTTGAGATATTGATTTTGGGATATAGTTTTTACATTTTTCGAAAAGTAGTATATATCTCAAAAACTAGAGTCAATTTGATGAAAATGACACCATTTCAGAGATCAGAGTTAATTTTTGCAAATTTTACTGCTGAAAAAAGAATAATTTGTTTAAAATACAAAAAATATGTAAAAATTTAGAAAATTAAATTTTTAAATATGATTCCATCAAAATACTATCTTAAAATTTGTCATGAACATTTATATTAAATCAGCCAAAATATGTGATTTTTTCAGAATTTTAAAAAGGGTCCTTTTTTGGACATACATTTTGAAGTTCAAAGATATTTACCAAAGGCCACATGTTCAAGTTTAGAAGTTACAACTTAATTGGTCTAAAAGCTTGTTCTATCAGCTTTAAAACGAGCCATCAACGGAGTTTCTAGCATTTAGAGATATGGAAATATGAACAACCATACAAAAGTGATTTTTGGCCCATTTTTTGTAATTTTGACCCACTCTCTGAAGTAGTAGGCGAAAAAAATTGGCCAATGCATATATTGATACTCTTTATGAGTTGCCCAAATTTCAGTGAAATCGAAGAAATTGAATTCCAACCACTGGTCAATTTGGTGTGGAACGGCCCATATATTTTTGCACATAAGAAAATGAAAGAAAACGGCCAATTCTAAATAAATAATCCTACAAAATATTGGGAGATATTGTTTAACATTAATTTAGAAGGTATAAATTGGTATTGAATATTGAACAAAGGCTAAAAAGCTGAGCTCCGTAACCAAGGCGATTGTGTAGAAATGAAGAATTGTCGTACAGGTGGTTTGGTATATAGTCACTTTTCTCTATATGTATCTCTCTGATAATATTTGAGTGAGACTTTAGTTGTACACGTGTTTTTACGTCGGAATTCGTACCTGTTATGAGTCAGTTACGTGACTTCGCACTGGCTATTCTCGCTCTGCACAGCGCACGCCTACCGGTAAATTGTGCGCACTCCAAGAAGCATTTAAAAAAGAAAACACTCAATGTGGCATCCACAGAAACCACTCTTGTTTTGGTTGGGTATTTTAAATGATACATACTTCACGAAAGACACAAGGTCTGTCAGAGGCGGTAGAAATTGTGCACGGATGATCCGTCAATTCTACACTCAAAATAAAATAAATAAAGGTTGCTAAAAAAGGTTGATAAAAAAGCAAAAAATGTTTGCTGAAAAGAGGAATGTGTCGGTTTTGCTGAAACAGCAAACGATTGTTTGTTTCAAAAGAAACACTATTTCGTTACGTGTTGAAAATGTCGATCCCAAAAATTGTATTTTCACTAAAATCACAAACAGAATAGAAATTTCTTGCGCCAATCAACTCTTTACCCAATCAACGTATTCGGTTCTCTCAACCGCTTAGTCGGTTGTTATTGTCAAAATGAAAAAAGTTGTAGTTTGTACTGCAACCAATTTCGAAATGGTTTAGGACAATTTAGTACAGCACACTATCACAAAATGCCTTAGTGTTTGTGTTTTTAAATAGATTTACACTAAAAACTATTTTGGTTGAAAGCTCTCCTAAAAGCTTTTTGTTTTTTGTTTATGTCGCAACTTATTTGTGTACTTTTTGTTGTGAATGACAATGAATTGTGATTGTGAATGTGAACGAAGTGCATTACATATAATGCCTTTTAATATAACAAATAATAAATTATGTATTCTGCTTTCAAAAGAAAATTTAAGTAAATAAATATTTGTATTCCCACTCAATTAAAAACATTATATTCAAAATTTAAATAAATCATAAAATATAGACATATAAAGGTTTTATTTAACAAAAATTTAGTCAATATTAAAATTTTATTTTTATCGCATGACAGCTCAACAGAGACTGACGCGCTTTTGTTGAGAAAGCTCTATGTATACGTATACAAAGGATAAAAGCTCAAAAAGCACGCGTGCATGCAAATGCCCTTCGCTGATTTAGTACAAATTTAGAACCATTAGCAGGGTGTATAGACAAATATTTCAAGTGTATAGGCTAATATGGCATTTCCACCAGCAAATTTGTAAACCATTCGATTTAACCGAATGAAGTTAGTTGGAACAACTATTTTTTTTATTCTTCCAACCTCATGGCAAAAGCGGATATTTCTGTGTGCACTAACTGTAATATTTGTGACCATTGGATTTTCTTAATAACACTACTCAAAACGATTTTTCCAAAGAACGCACGTTGGGAAAAAATCGACAAAAAGGCGCGCATAGCCCTCATAAAGTAACTTACGGGAATTCCTTTTAATACCTTACACTAGGCATGTCAAACACGCGGCCCGCCAACATTTCTGTCGGCCCGCGAAGACTTTTTAAATAATATAAGAAAAATATATTTTTAAGAATTAAAAATTTTAAAAATATTTTATTTTCAGGCGGTAAAATGATTATTATATTACATAACGGAGGCATAATCAAGATTAACTTTTATTTTTGGTTAAAAACTTATTAATTTATTTAAAAAAAAATTATATTTTTATATTTTCCAAAATTTAATAATGAGAAATTGAGACTCGAAGACTTAATTTATTTTCATAATTTTCATTTTAAATATTATACATGGCGTTGAACAAATGGCATAACGAAGACTTTTTAAATAATATAAGAAAAATATATTTTTAAGAATTAAAAATTTTAAAAATATTTTATTTTCAGGCGTTAAAATGATTATTATATTAAATAACGGAGGCATAATCAAGATTACCATTTATTCTTGGTTAAAAACTTATTAATTTATTTTAAAAAAATTAATATTTTTATAATTTCCAAAATTTAATAATGAGAAATTGAGACTCGAAGACTTAATTTATTTTCATAATTTTCATTTTAAATATTATACATGGCGTTGAACAAATGGCATAACTATAATGTTTATCTTTTTTCATCAAGTAATATTGTTTTTATTCATAAAATTTTAAATTTAATGTAAAGTTTTGAATTTCCCTTGGCTATAGTTTACCGACATTTATAAAAATATGTAGTAGCGCATAGTTTTGTACGCCTAACAACGAAATGATAAATACATTATTGTTTTTTGTTCGACTATTAAAAATAAATGGATAGAAAAATAATTAAAACTTAAAAATCTTAAAAACTAGACTCTATTTAATAAAACCATTTTGGGAATTAGCTCCAGTATCAAATAAAGGCGCAATCAAAATAAAACAAGAATCAAAAATTTGTAGACAAGAGTCTTGCATTGTAAAAATTGTATTCATTGCAATATTAATCCATTATCGTTACTATTATCGTTTCAAAAAAAAAAAAAAAACGGCGATATGTCGCTTTGAACTATTTTTGTAGTTTTAGTACGATTTGGCCTTCGATATTGGTACAAGAGCTAATTAGATATCGTACGATTTTGCGGACATAAAAAGTTGCAACAATTTTGGATGATTGTTAGATCTGTTTTACAATATTGTCTTTGGTGTTTGAAATATACTCCATTGTATATACCCCTGATCAAAGAAATTCAAACATTTTTTCGATATATTTCAAACAGACAAAAATCGCACCATTTTAAAAAAAAATTTCGCCTACTGCGCTTTTAACGAGGATCAATGGAAAATGTTATCATCTTAACATTATATTTTATTTTCCAACAGAAGAACCAAATGTAAACCAGTTGGGAAGGTTAGATCACATGGGAAATTTTAAAGTAGGTGTAATTATGATAGTTAGGATTATCAAAATTATAGTCGGTCTAAGCCGACTATAAATACCCTACACATATGTGTGGTTACCATTCAAAGTGATATATAGGTCACCAGGGTATACGAATCCTGAAAATAACTACAAACATTCAATCGCTGAAGAATTTCCATTCATTTGATACCCATATTTACAAATGGGTAGGTGTACCGAATTTCGATTTTTTTTTTTGTGAACCACAAGTCTTTTCGCCGGAAAACATTATTATCATGTATTTGAGCATGATGTCAATATATATTTGACCAACAAAGTTTACCTAAGCACGTATACATAAAAATTGATCTTTATATGTACATTTTATATGTGGTATTTGAACATAAGTGGTCGGATCATAGGTCACCATGGACCGATCTCGCCAATTTTTTCGCACATACAGCGTAGGTATATTAGTAATCTAAGTTATAAGTTTCATTTATCTAGCTCTTCAATTTTAAAAGTCTTAGGGATTTCAACAGACAGACAGACGGACAGACAGACGGACAGACAGACAGACGGACAGACAGACGGACAGACGGACATCGCTAAATCGACTCAGGAGGTCATGCTGATCAAGAATATATATACTTTTCCATACCGGAGATGCTTTCTTCTGGGTGTTACAAACGGCGTACCAAACTGAATATACCCTTTCACTCTTAGTGTAGGGTATAAAAACGAGCGAATTTTTTTTGTATGGTACACAAGTGCGGCCTCATCTTTTGAGTTGCCAATGCGGCCCGTGATGCCAAATGAGTTTGACATGCCTGCCCTACACCTATGAAGTACTGGGTATATTAACTTTGTGCATATATTGTATCGCCCCTTAGGAGGCGTGTCCGGTATGAAAAAGTATATAAGTATATTCTTGATCAGCATCACCACCAGTGTTGCCAAAGCAGCCATTTTATGGCTAGATTTAGCCATTTTTGGAATTTTTTAACCAATAAATTCTGAAAATACTGTTAGCCGGAAATTTAGCCACTTTTTTATGTTAGACATTTTAGCTATTTTTCATAAGATTTATATTTGCGTAAGATGAAATACACAATTCATACGTTTTAACTTAATAAAATATATATATTTTTAACAAAGAAAAAATTGTATTATCGATTTTGTATCAATTATTAATATAACAAATACTGAAAAAAGAATCTAATATCTAATCACAAACGTATGTTACAAACGGTTAGAATATTTTCAGTAGAATAAACTGCGTTTTTTTAGTAAGAAATTAATCAATGTTATTATTTTTCAAACATGATATCATTGTAAAACGAGTTGGGAAAGTTAGGTCACATGGGTAAGTTCGGTCACATGGGGCGGATTTTTATAGTCGGTCGGGCCCGACTATGGAATACCCTACACCTATGGTGGGGATATTAATGTGAGATATTTAATTGCATACCTTAATTTTAAAGTTTTTAATTATGCCGAACCTCCCCACCCTCAGAATATTATTCATATATCAGAAATTTACGTCTTATATCCCCATAAATTAAAAAATGTATATAAAAGTATAAAAAAACTAAAAAAAAAAATTGAAAAATATAATTGGGCGGACCACCCCTATATTTAAAATTTTGAAAGGCTAATATTTCATAGATTTGAATTTAATAATTTACGGATCAAATTTCCACTATGAAAACCCGGGAAATAATGAAAAAAAAAGTGGGTGGGTCACGCCCATTTTTTGACCAGGTAAATTATAACAATACCTTTTAAATTTTATAACTATACCTTGAATACTTTTCGAGTTATTAGTTCCGAAAGAGTTATATAAAAGTGACTTGTATGGGAGGTGGGCGTGTCCGTTAACCGATTTGGCTCATTTTCAAACTCAGTTCCTACTTTTGGCTAAAATATATTGAGTCGAAATTTCATCGCATTCTGATCAGTATTTCTCAAGTTATTCTGTATTCGGACAGCAAGACGGACAAACAGACAGACGGACACGGCTAAACGGACTCGGGTAGTGATGCTGATCAAGAATATATATACTTTTCCATACCGGACACGCCTCCTAAGGGGCGTTACAATATATGCACAAAGTTAATATACCCTGTATCTCATAGGTGTAGGGTATAAAAAGTAATTTTTATTAAATCAAATTTTTTTTCTAAAAATGCATAAAAAGATGGATCCCAAATTTAAAATCTCGAATATAAAAATATCGAAAACAAATATGTAGAGAAAAAATTGGCCTAAACCAAAAAATAGCTGACAATAACAATGTCGGAAAAATGTGGATGTGTACAGCTTCTAATTCACAACCGCACAAGGTAGAAGTTGCTATGCAATAATGGATAATTCTACTTTTTTAAAATGAATGCACAAATATATATATATATATATATATATATATATATATATATATATATATATATATATATATATATATATATATATATATATATATATATATATATATATATATATATATATATTTTTTTTTTTTTTTTTTTTTCGTCGATATTAACTTTCAACATTTTTTTTTAGCTCTAACAAATTATCAACATTTTTATGTTTCGACATGTATCCCGAATAGATGATATTTGAATAACTGAATAACTGATAACTGAATATTAATGTACTTCAAGGATTATTAAAGTGCCCAATCTGAAAAATGATTCAAAAAATTAGGTATCTAACCTAAGAGGTACTAATCTAGTTTTTGTTTGTGTTTTGTATTAAATAAAATAAAATTTAGCCATTTTACTCTTTGCGAACCAATACTTTAAAAGTATTCGAGATATACTTATAAATTTTAAAACGTATTGTTAGAATTCATCTAAAAATATGTCATCCAAAAATGGGCGTGATACGCCCACATTTGATTCTTTTATTACTTCTCATTTTTTCACGATGGACAGTTTATTCGCAAATTTTTGAAAACAAAAATATGAAATGTTAGCCTTAAATCTCTACATATTTTTTAAAAGTAGACGTGATCCGCCTACATTTATTTTTCTACATGCTTCAACATTTTTTGATTTTTTTTTTTTTACTTTTACATAAATTTTTTAAATTAATGGGATATACGTCGTCAGAAATTTGATATGTAAATAATATTCTGAGTGTAAGAATGTTCAGCATAATTAAGAACTTTAAAGGTAAATTCCCTACATTAATATTCACACCAATGTGTAGGGTATTCCATAGTCGGGCCTGTCCCTATACGAGTTAATATCGCAAATCGGTTTTCGAATTCATCATCTGTGAGGTTTCTGCTAAAATATCCCATCCATGGTTTTTAAAAGTGACGCAAAAAAATATGAAATTTTTTAAATATTAACCAGATGGGAAGGTTAAATCACATGGGTGTTATTATGATAGTAAGGATTATCAAAATTAGAGTCGGTCTAAGCCGACTATAAATACCCTACACATATGTGTGGTTACCATTAAAAGAGGTATATAGGTCACCAGGATATACGAATCCCGAAACTACAAACTTTCATTCGCTGAAGTATTTCCATCCATTTGATACCCATATTTACAAATGGGTAGATGTACCGAATTTCGATTTTTTTTTAACCACAAGTCGTTTCGCCGGAAACCATTATTTTCATGTATTTGAGAATGAGTCAATATATATTTTACCAAAAAAAGTTTACCTAAGCACGTATACAGTAAAATTGATCTATAGATATACATTTTATATGAGGCATTTGAATATAAGTGGTCGGTCAATTTTCTTGTTCAGACAGCTTAGATATATAAGTAATCTGAATCTGAAGTTTCATTGCTCTAGCTCTTCTACTTTTTCTGTAATCGTGATTTCAACAGACAGGCAGAGGGACAGACAGACGGACAGACAGACAGACAGACAGACAGACAGACAGACAGACAGACAGACAGACAGACAGACGGACATCGCTAAATCGACTCAGGAGATCATGATCAAGAATACATATACTTTTCCATACCGGAGATGCTTCCTTTTGGGTGTTACAAACGGCGTACTAAACTGAATATATCCTTTCACTCTTAGTGTAGGGTATAAAAAGTGATATGCACTTCAAAATCATGTAAAACGAGCATAGGAATTGATATCGCAAAGCGGTTTTTGAATTCACGATTAAGGGGGCTTCTGGTACAAGATGCATTCAATTGTTTTTGAAAGTGACGCAAAAAATATATTTTTTTAAATTATTTCAAAATTTGGTACACACTTGCATTTTAAATGCAATTTAAAACCGCAAACGAATTGATCCAACTGAAAACAAATTTGTGAACGCACTTATTCTTGGATTGGTCTCTAGTTTCACGTACATGTAGATTTTTTCCAGTGTGCAAAGAACTGTCGCACGGTGTTACATATTAATAAAGTAAATCCCTTTCGATAGATATGCAAATATGAATATACTTTTTTTATCATTATAAAACAAACTTTTTTTCAGTAGAATGCCACTTTTATAAGTCACGTTTAGTAATGATAATTTTTTTTCTGAATACTGGATATTTTGTGTAAACAATGGTATCAAACATTGCTGCATCTAACTGCATCTAATTGTAATTTTAATGTCAAATGAATATGTACATAGAAAAATAAAATATACATATGGGACATTATTTCTGAAATGACCAAACCGCATTTCAGATGTTCTTCAAATTCTCGTCATTGAACGAGTATACGCTACTCAATCGAAAAAGTAAAGTTTTAAAATTTTACTAACTAATTTGTTATAATAAATCTATAAAGAAATTTTGATCATTAATTAAAATAAAATTAAAAAAAAAAATGATTTCACACATCTATTAGAAATGGTCAATCGTAATTTTGATTAAAATTTAAAGCGCTCACAGAAAGTCCTTATGTTAATTCCACGTTAAAAACTTTATCATTGATACATAATTTAATAGGAAAAAGTATTTTTCTTATATGGAAGTACACCTCTCCAAATTTCAGTTAGTGTATATAGAAATAATAGAACTAATTTTGGAAAAAAATGAGCCAAATCGATTGGCGTTTTCTCTGAAATTCGACTTTGAAAATTTATAATAATTTAATTATTATAAACTGACTTTGAAAAAAAAGTGGACACCAGAATCAAATACTATGTTTAATTCTATATACAATAGACAACTCTAATATCCATTTTGCAACATTATTGGCCTAAATATCAGCCTTCAAAACTACCTCCAAAAGAAAAGTATGGGTTTTTTTAAAGCAACGAAGGGCAAATGCAAACAATCACAAAATGCCTGAGTGTTCGATCTTTTAAATAGTTCTACACTAAAAACAATTTTAGTTGAAAGCTCTTCTAAAAGCTTTTTGTTTATTGTTTATGTCGCAACTTATTTGTATACTTTTTGTTGTGAATGAGAATGAATTGTGATTCTGAATGTGAATGAAGTGCATTATATATAATGTCTTTTAACATAACAAATAATAAATTATGTATTCTGCTTTAAAAAGAAAATTTGAGTAAATAAATATATGCATTCCCACTTAATTAAAAACATTATATTTAAATAAATCATAAAATATAGACATATAAAGGTTTTATATCTCAAAAATTTAGTTAATATTAAATTTTTTTTTTTATATATATAATGTAAAAATAGAATAGCGATGCGCGGTGTTGCTCGCATAACAGCTCAACAGAGACTGACGCGCTTTCGTTATGACAGCTCTATGTATACGTATTAGGGCTTTCAATACCGGGATCCCGAAATTTCGAGAATATTAGTACCGAAAATCCCGAAATGAAATCCCGGGATTGCCAATCGAAATAACGTATGGAAAATATTAAAACTAATAAATTTTAAATTTGCAGTCGTCAGCATATTTTGATTATTTTTCAATAGACTTGATGATAAATGTTTGATTTCATGTAAGGATACCGCTGCTAGTATTTTTCACAAAACTGTATGTTTAATAGTGCGGAGCGAAATCAAACTTATATACTTATATATCGAATTGTTATACGGCCTAAAAGTTACGTAATGCTGTGAGAGAATACAACAAAAATTTTGATAGAAAAAAAAATGTACTGTGCTTGAACATTGCAGATAAATTTAAAAACAAATTAATATTTTTGTTTTTTTTTTTACCATCTAAATAAAATTATTTTGTAATTGTTTGGTAATAGAGTTTGAATATATTAATATTCTAGTGAATAATATTCCGGTTTTATCAAATAAAATTACGATTTTTTTTGTATTTTAAACTTCACAATTTATGAAATTTTTGGAGGACATTAATAGATTTTAACTCTAATTTTTGGAGCAAAATAAATTTTTATTACCCTAAACATTAAATTATTTTTAAAGTTATTTTTTTACCATCCGTTGCAATGCACGAACGCCAACAAAACATAAAAATGTTTTTAACTTCATCTGCAATACTCCAGAACAGGAAAGGGGGGGCGATTATCACAAGGCAACGTGTCTGAGCGCCAGAGCAATCCTTGCCGGTGTCGTCTCAAGTCAACTAATCACCATTTGACAAATTGTCAAATGGCGACGCTTCCATTTCGGTGGAAGTCCTCCGCGCGGAAGCCCCTGGAAACGAAGCTCTACACCACCAAGTCGGCTAAAGTGAGTGGCGAGCATCTCCCTCAGAGAGAGAGTTCGTGCGTTGGGTTTAGGTCCCACCACTGAAAAAACCTATGAAAAAACCTTTACGGATATGATTTATGGATAGAGGCACCCTTTATAGGGAAAGTGCCTCTATCCAGCTGGAAGATTTCCTCGAAAAATATAAGGCTGACATCACCGCTATCCAGGAAATGCGATGGACGGGACAGGGCTGCTCGAAACAAGCGTCCTGTGATATCTACTAGAGCTGCCATGCGGAGAGACATGAATTTGGATGTGGATTTGTGGTCGCCAAGAGGCTTCGCCACCTTGTCTCTAGTTTCACGCCCGTGGACGAAAGACTGGCAGCAATTCGCATCAAGGCAAAATATTTCCACATTAGCCTAATTTGTGCACACGCTCCGACGAACGAGAAAGATGATGAGACAAAAGATCGCTCCGACGAGCGCCTAGACAATGCATACGAGCGCTGCCCCCGCCACGATTTCAAAATCGTGCTAGGCGATTTTAACGCCAAGGTGGGCAGAGAAGCCATCTATTGTCCAAAAATCGGAAAATTTAGCCTCCATGCCAACACTTCCGATAACGGAGCGAGGCTAATCGACTTCGCCGCAGCACGAAACATGGTAGATTCAAACATTTCGATATCCACAAGGCCACATGGTTGTCGCCCGATCAAAAAACTCGTAATCAAATTGATCACGTTGTGATTGATGGAAGGCACGCTTCGAGCGTGATGGACATACGCACTATCCGAGGTGCCAATATGGACTCGGATCATTACCTTGTAGCAGCCAAGGTCCGCACACGCTTAAGCGCTGCGAAGAACGTACGGAACCAAACGCAGAGAAAGCTAGACGTCGGAAAGCTGCAATCACAACAGACAACGCAAGCCTTTTCCACTCGACTCTCACACCTGCTTAGACAAAGCGCAGTGGAATCATATCACCTGCTCCATGCGTACGGCTGCCGAAGAGGTGCATGGATTACAACGCCCCCTGAGGAATCAGTGGTATGACCAAGAGTGTCGCGCGGCCACTGCAGAGAAAGACGCTGCGTACAAATCCACCCTGCAGTCAGTAGCTACGCGAGCTGTGAAGGAGCGATACAAAGAGAAGAGGAGGGAAGAGAGACGTCTTTTCAGGCGTAAAAAAAGCGAGGCAGAAAGACGTGAGTGTGAGGAGATTGAGATGCATGCGGACAGGAATGAGGCTCGAAAATTCTTCGAGAAAATAAGACGCCTAGCCGAAGGTTTAAAATCCGGAGACAGCCATCGCTCGGCTGAAATACAACAAAGCCGCAGGTGCTGATGTCCTGCCTGCTGAATTGTTAAAGACCGGAGGCGAAGAGGTAATAGATAGCATGCACGAGCTCGTAAGCAGAATATGGTCGGATGAAAGCATGCCAAGTGACTGGAACCTCAGTGTACTCTGTCCAATCCTTAAGAAAGGGGATCCCACTATTTGCGGCAACCCTGACCCTGAGCAACACACGTTGGTCAGTGAGAATAGGAAAAGACCTCTCCGAGCCATTTCATATCGAACGAGTTTTCAGACAGGGTGACTCCCTATGTGCGACTTTTTTAACTTATTGATAGAGAAAATAGTTCGAGCTGCCGAACTCCGTCAAAGCGGCACTATCCTCAACAAAAGTGTCATGCTGCTCGCATATGCCGACGATATTGATATCATTGGCAGGAGCACACGAGCAGTCAGCGCAGCATTCTCCAGATTGGTGAAAGAGTCGAATGGGTCTAGTGGTGAACGAGGACAAGTCGAAGTTCCTTGTGTCAACAAGCAGAAAGGAGTCCGTGCGTCTTGGACAAAAAGCTGATTTTGACACCCACAAGTTCGACCCACAAGTTCTACTTCGTCTATTTGGGATCCAGCATCAACAGCAACAACGACGTCAGCCTGGAGATTTTAACGGAGAATAACTCATGCCAACAGGTGCTAATTTGGGATCAGTAGGAAATTGAAATGTAGAGCCCTCACTCGCCGTGCAAAAATAACGCTCTACAAGTCACTCATCATGCCCGTCCTACTTTATGGTGCAGAAGCATGGACGCTGGCCTCCACCGATGAGAGAGTACTGGGAGCGTTCGAAAGAAAGATTCTCCGTAAAATCTTTGGCCTTATCTGCTTTGCTAACGAGTATCGAATCAGAATGAAACATGAGCTGTATGAGTTACTCGACGACATTGACATAGTCAAGCGCATCAATATCCAGCGAGTTCGCTGGCTAGGTCATGTCGAACGAATGGATGAAAACACTCCAGCTAAGAATGTGCTTGAATCAAGGCTCGAAGGTTGACAGAGTAGAAGAGGGCGTCCAAATCTGCGTTGGAAAGACCAAGTTGAGGAAAACCTGGCAACGCTTGGTATTTCTAACTGACGTCAGCGCGCGCAAAACAGAAGCGACTGGCGCGGCTTTATCTCAGCGGCCAAAACCGACCCACGGGCCATTTAAGTAAGTAAGTAAGTAAGCTATGGAAAAAAAATGTCGATTTTATGTACCTGTAATACAAATTTCAAACATAATCCGGGATATATCCCGGGATCACGGAATTATTATTGTAATCCCGAAAGTCCCGGGATTGGAACCCCTAATACGTATACAAAGGATAAAAGCTCAAATGCACTCGTGCATGCAAATGCCCTTCGCTGTTTTAAAGCATCACAATTTTGAAAATATTCGAATTTCGAAAAAAAAACTAATATTTTTCTTACACATATACAAAGCTATTGACCAAGTTTCATTAAAATCAAAGAGAACAAATTATTTATTTTCTACGCATCATAAATAATTTAAAAAATTTTGAACAATATTGTTTTTAAATATCGTTTTTAATTTCCACCCACACACTAAAAATTGTGTTTTGGCGTGAGATTAGAAGAACGAAAATGTTAGTAATACCAACAAACTTCATTCGGTAATATCGAAAAAATTTACGGGACTGCTCACCATATTATCACAAATTATGAAAAAAGCACACAGCTAAATTTTTTTTGAAATTCGCGGATTTTTAGAGGTTGCGCAATTCGATTTTCTGTTTTCAACTATAACAAAATTCTGAAGTAGGAGTTATCTAAAAAGTCAATATCTCATATATTTATGCGAAAAAATATGTCAATTTTTTTGAAATGGTTCGATGCATTGAAATTTTTAAAAATATGATTAATTTTATTTTTCGCGAATTACAAAATTTTAAATGCACTTCAAAATTTTAATATTTTAATAAGTTAATGTCGCTAACGATTTTGAAAAAAACTGTTCTGAATTCAATAGTTAGATATCCAGTGCACATAATTACACATAATTTAATTGCGCACATGGATCATTCGTAGCGGTCAAATTAATTAAAGATGAAATTCGTACCTAATAAATTTATATTTTTGTATTTTTCGACTCAAAATACCTTCACAAAGTAATTTTGCAATAATATATTGTAACATAACATAATTCTCTTCAACTATAGTTGTATTTTATCAACAGTATAAATTTAACAAGTATACAATCCAAATTTATTACAAATAATTTTTTATTAAACAAACTTTTAAAAATAATAATAACAATAATAGTTTGGCGCTACAGTCCTGAAGAACTTAGGCCGAACTCTCTCATCACATTGATCTGTGCGCATTGTTCACACTTTTCGCCAATGCAAATGGAGTCGATTTGGAAAATTTGGGGAGTAGAAATGAGTAGAAATGAAAATATTGCGAGATGGAGTTGATATGATGTAAAAGGACTAGAAAATTAAATGTAGGAGTAAATTTGATGAAAAGGGAGTAGAAATATTCATTATTTTATTTGATTTCAAATATATTAATCGATATGTATATTTTTAACATTTTTCTTCATTTCTTATTTTATGGATTTTTTATAAATCTGATGTTTACAGGGTGGTCCGTACTAAAGTTGTGGTGCATCTGGAACACCCAACGAAATACATTATGTTTTTAAATAATCTTAATAAAGATGATTCAAACGTATATTTTATTATATCTTCTAGAATTTAACGACCTGAGCAACAAGATTACATTCATTTTACAGATAATCGATCATAGTTATAAGAATAAACATAATATTGTCCTTTTATATGGGGCGCAATTAAAATGTTTCTACACAAAAAAAAAAAAGTAACCAACTTTTGCAAAGAGAGTAGTTTTCAGTAAAAGAGAGTAGAAAACAATGGGAAAGGAATAGAAAATGCTACTACAGTTGTAATGGAGTAGATTTTAAAAATAAACCAGTTGGGAAGGTTAGATCACATGGGAAATTTTAAAGTAGGTGTAATTATGATAGTTAGGATTATCAAAATTATAGTCGGTCTAAGCCGACTATAAATACCCTACACATATGTGTGGTTACCATTCAAAGTGATATATAGGTCACCAGGGTATACGAATCCTGAAAATAACTACAAACATTTAATCGCTGAAGAATTTCCATTCATTTGATACCCATATTTACAAATGGGTAGGTGTACCGAATTTCGATTTTTTTTTTTGTGAACCACAAGTCTTTTCGCCGGAAAACATTATTATCATGTATTTGAGCATGATGTCAATATATATTTGACCATCAAAGTTTACCTAAGCACGTATACATAAAAATTGATCTTTATATGTACATTTTATATGTGGTATTTGAACATAAGTGGTCGGATCATAGGTCACCATGGACCGATCTCGCCAATTTTTTCGCACATACAGCGTAGGTATATTAGTAATCTAAGTTATAAGTTTCATTTATCTAGCTCTTCAATTTTAAAAGTCTTAGGGATTTCAACAGACAGACAGACAGACAGACGGACAGACAGACAGACGGACAGACAGACGGACAGACGGACATCGCTAAATCGACTCAGGAGGTCATGCTGATCAAGAATATATATACTTTTCCATACCGGAGATGCTTTCTTCTGGGTGTTACAAACGGCGTACCAAACTGAATATACCCTTTCACTCTTAGTGTAGGATATAAAAAGAGATGGAGTAGATCTACTCCGATCGGAGTAGAATAAGAAAACTGGCTATACGTGTTATACTTGTACTCAAAGTGGTGGGACCTACAGTTTAAAGCCGAATCCGAACGGGGCACCGTGGGGTATCTAAAGTTGGCGTCAAATTGACTTCAGGCCAGGATTTTCGTTCGTGGGGAATTTTGAAAAAATATATTCATTTTTAGAAGAGAATCCCAGATTCCAATTCTTTTTTATTTTTATTCATTTGGATTATGTATTTTCAAATCATACATTTTTTTTTTTGGAATATGAAAAGATTTGGAAAATATTATATTATTTAAAATCTAGAAATTATTTAAAATTTAGAAAATACCCAATAAACATTTTTATAAGCGAATAGTAAAAATGTTTGGAAAATAACATACTAACAAAAAAATTTCGACAATATTATCAAAATATTTACATAAAATTTACGTATTTTTATTTTTACAAATGAATTAACAAATATCAAAATATTTGTGAAACTATTATAAGAAAATGTTTTGAAGTAAATGTATACCAATTATGTTTATTCTGGTTTTCTAGAATCCTGACAAAAACCTTACATATTTTTATTTTCACCCGTATTTATTGGATGTCGGTTTATATTCTGAATTTCTTGAATAAATTTTTTTGAAACACGTGTTCTTTCAAATACTTTTCAACGCATTTTGAGGGTACTTGGAATATATTAACTTAGTTCTTGATTAATAAATTTTTTTGTAAATGTCGATTTCAATTTTGAATATTTTATTGAAATACACGTTCTTCCAAATACTTTTCAATGCATTTTGAGAGTACTTGGAATATATTCACTTAGTTATTGTTTAATAAATATTTTTATAAATGTCGATTTCAAATTTTGAATGTGGTTTTGAAATACACGTTATTCCAAATAATTTTCAAACGGATTTTGTGTGTATTTGGAATATACGTGCGTTTTTATGTTTTTAAACATGTATTTAAAATGTTGTACTTTAGCAAAGTGATATAATTTTTAAAAAAATGTACATACATATTTGATTTAAATCAAATTGAAAATATGTTTTTTCAATTCAATTTAAACTAATTTTGTGCATATTATCATTTATGTTACATTCTTCGTTGCTGTGTATGCGGTAATAATATGGATGTATGCATACTATGGGTGATGTTCCGGTAGTGCGTTTCTGATATCGAATTGCACCTGTGCGATGAGACTCATGGGTTCTTTTGAAAATGCGCATAGTGAATCGGTCATCGCAAGGATATTATCGAGCACAGAAGAGTTTGACAGCTTTTCACAGTGAATGTGTAAAGCCCGTTTAGTCCAATCACGTAGCGACCTTTTGGCTCGTAGTCCAACTAACCATTTCTTTTTATATAGTTTTTTGCACTTACAACACGTTATGAAACACATTAAAAAAACATATTTTAAGAACCCACCTATGGTTATTAAAAGTAGATAATATACGTTTTTAAATAAACGTATACAAACATTAATAAAACCCTTACAGTTTGCATAGAAATACACGCATAAATCAATCTGAATATAATATATAAAACCATATACAAAACGCGTACATTTCATTTTGAAATATACGTGTAAATAATGTACAATTTATGAAAATCCAAAATAAAAAACACATGTTTTAAAAACATTTATGAAATGTTTATTTATACAGAAAAGCACACATGTACTTGTGAAGCTCCTATAACTTGAATATTGCTATATTTAAGACCCGTTTTCCAAAGAAAATCGTACGCTTATATTCAATGAAATATTTACTTGAGTAAGCGTACAATATGTGTATTTCCAAGCATAAATGTTTATTGGATATTCATTGAAGAAAAAAAAAGTTTGAACGATTAAATATGTTAAAAAAAATTTAAAAGCTTCAGCTCAGAATTTCCTCACTAAATAGGGTTTCATTTGAAACATTGTCATACTGTACGACCCTTTACTTAACACTAATTAAAATGTTTCCTTTTTTTTTGCCTTTTCGGAGTTATTCACATTTCAGCGACCAACCATTTATACTAATATTAACAAATTACAACCATTTTTGGTTGTATGGGATATACACGCTCACTTGTCCAATCAAGATGAAATTTGGACAAGTAAATTATGTCAAAGAAAAACTTCATATCTACTATATATTTGTGAATGTATTTATGTATGCATGTATGTATGTATGTATTTATGTATGTATGTATGTATGTATGTATGTATGTATGTATGTATGTATGTATGTATGTATGTATATATGTATATATGTATATATGTATGTATGTATGTATGTATGTATGTATGTATGTATGTATGTATGTATGTATGTATGTATGTATGTATGTATATATGTATGTATGTATGTATGTATGTATGTATGTATGTATGTATGTTTCGAATAGGCGTCAAAACGGCTGAACCGAATTGACACAATATGTATGTTGGGTCTGGGCAGAGTATAGGCTGTATCTCGGTAAGATTGGTGGACTGGGCGTGGCACCTCTCATATAACCCAAAAATTAAAAACACATTATATCAGCAATTAGGATAGCAAATTTAATGAAATTTTGGTCGGCGTTATATTTTAAACGTTCTCGCGGAATGTGGGCGGGATTGGACCACTGTGCGTGCCACCCCCATTAGCTCAGCCAGTAGGCATTATTCGGAAACACACGAGTCGGAAATATTGTAAAAATTCTAAAAGTTGTATATATTCGGCATTATCATAATGTTTAAGTAGCAATAAATCATAAAATGATAAAAAATCGTAATATTTTAAATTTTTAACACGAATAGTTTATCGACTTAACGTATTAAATCCGAATCGGATGAATTCCAAAATATTTAAAATCAGTCGGAAATTTTCGAAAAATAAATCGAGTTGCGAAAGTTAGGTCACATGGGTAAGTTCGGTCACATGGGTAAGTTCGGTCACATGGGGCGGATTTTTATAGTCGGTCGGGCCCGACTATGGAATACCCTACACCTTTGGTGGGGATATTAATGTGGAATATTTAATTGCATACCTTAATTTTAAAATTTTTAATTATGCTGAACCTCCCCACCTTCAGAATATTATTCATATATCAGAAATTTACGTCTTATATCCCCATAAATTAAAAAATTTATATAAAAGTATAAAAAACTAAAAAAAAAAATTTGAAAAATATAATTAGGCGGACCACGCCTATATTTAAAATTTTGAAAGGCTAATATTTCATAGATTTGATTTTAATAATTTACCGAGCAAATTTCCACTATGAAAACCCGGGAAATAATGAAAAAAAAAGTGGGCGGATCACGCCCATTTTTGGACCACATATTTATAGGTGAATTCTAACAATACCTTTTAAATGTATGGGAGGTGGGCGTGTCCGTTGACCGATTTGGATCATTTTCAAACTCAGTTCCTACTTTTGGTATTCAGACAGCAAGACAGCAAGACGGAAAGACAGACAGACGGACATGGCTAAACGGACTCGGGTAGTGATGCTGATCAAGAATATATATACTTTTCTATACCGGACACGCCTCCTAAGGGGCGTTACAATATATGCACAAAATTAATATACTCTGTACCTCATAGATGTAGGGTATTAAAAACATAGAAATTGTCATGTATTTTTATATAGTATAAAATGGCAAATATAGTCCGAGTCGGTTATATTACTGAAAACAAAATTATGAAAAATTAGCCTTAAAATCTCTACATATTTTTAAAAGTGAGCGTGATCCGCCCACATTTATTTTTCTACATGTTTCAAAATTTGTTGATTTTTTTTCACTTTTACATCAATTTTTTTAAATTAATACGTCGTCAGAATTTTGATATGTAAATAATATTCTGAGTGTAAGAATGTTCAGCATAATTAAGAACTTTAAAGGTAGGTATACAATTAAATTCCCCACATTAAATGGGGTCGTTACAATATCTGAACAAAGTTGATATAACCTGTACCTCACAGGTGTAGGGTATAAATACCCAAAAAAAAAAACTTTAGATTACAAATAATTAAAAAAATATGGCGCGATTTTTTGTAAACAAAATTGCCTGCGGCGCTTCTAACAGTATCATATTGCAATATAAAATACTGAAAAAATTGGTAGACTATTATATCCCAGTCGAAAATGTGTTACTTATGACATCGATCGTCTCCTACTTACTTTGTAGTTACGAGTACTCGGAAATAATGCCACATCCTAGCTTACTTTACATGGGGTATGGTCGCTTTGTCGACGATAAATTTTGGTACTACAAGTAAGTAGGAACGTAAGTTGCCTTGTCTACTCCATAGCATACATTGTAAATAGGCGAGAAAGCGACTCTGTATACATTTCAGGTTAATTTGTGTGTGGGGAAGTAAATAATAGTTTGGCACTACAGTCCTATAAGAACTTAGGCTCACCATTTTGAGCTGTGCGTGTTATATTTGTATTCAAAGTGGTGGGACCTACTGTTTATAGCCGAATCCGAACGGCGAGTGAGAGCTTTTCATAGGCAATGTTTTACTCTCGTAGCGCGGTATAGAAAAATGTTTCTATGATAAGATGTTATTAGCCCCAGTCCAGGCTTGAACCGGGGACCTTTTGGCTCGCAGTCCAACGCACTAACCACTGAGCCGATCCTATTTTCAGATATTAATCATTTCGAACAATTTTTGCAAATTTACACATTTTTATACCCTACACTAAGAGTGAAAGGGTATATTCAGTTTGGTACGCCGTTTGTAACACCCAGAAGAAAGCATCTCCGGTATGGAAAAGTATATATATTCTTGATCAGCATGACCTCCTGAGTCGATTTAGCGATGTCCGTCTGTCCGTCTGTCTGTCCGTCTGTCTGTCTGTCTGTTTGTCCGTCTGTCTGTCCGTCTGTCTGTCTGTTGAAATCCCTAAGACTTTTAAAATTGAAGAGCTAGATAAATGAAACTTATAACTTAGATTACTAATATACCTACGCTGTATGTGCGAAAAAATTGGCGAGATCGGTCCATGGTGACCTATGATCCGACCACTTATGTTCAAATACCACATATAAAATGTACATATAAAGATCAATTTTTATGTATACGTGCTTAGGTAAACTTTGTTGGTCAAATATATATTGACATCATGCTCAAATACATGATAATAATGTTTTCCGGCGAAAAGACTTGTGGTTCACAAAAAAAAAAATCGAAATTCGGTACACCTACCCATTTGTAAATATGGGTATCAAATGAATGGAAATTCTTCAGCGATTGAATGTTTGTAGTTATTTTCAGGATTCGTATACCCTGGTGACCTATATATCACTTTGAATGGTAACCACACATATGTGTAGGGTATTTATAGTCGGCTTAGACCGACTATAATTTTGATAATCCTAACTATCATAATTACACCTACTTTAAAATTTCCCATGTGATCTAACCTTCCCAACTGGTTTATTTTATTTTCATTAACGTTATATTTTGTTTATATGCATACCCAAGTGGATATGGTTCTATGGACATGATTCGGACTCGTGGTATTGGGTAAATTTATACTTTGGTATGTGCATATTAATATGTACAATACAAAGAAATACATAATTTAAAAACTTAACTAAATACTGTTTAAACAAATATAATATCAACAGAAAATAAGAAAGCTGCTCGGTAATGGATCTTCTGATCGGTTGTTTAGGGAACAGGAAGTTGTCGGCTTACCCGGATAAGTAACTTTTCTACATTAGTTCTACATATCAACTTACGTAATAATCATATTAATCTATTTTACTAATATCTTGAGTATACCGAACTAACGCGCGTTAATAATGTTTATATAGACATATATTTTCTATATTTCAAAAATGTTGTTGTCATGTTCGATTTTTATATTTATGATTGAAGTTTTCGTTTTATTTATGATTGTAAGTAGGAGCTGTATTGTTCTATACTCATTTGTCGCTTACAGCGTAAGTGTAGTCATAATATTGAAAATATAATATTTTGTATATTCTATTTCTCACACACTAGTAATTCATGCTGTATGACACGCAAGGAAAGGTATATGTATTTTAAAATAGATCATTTGAAATTTTGTATAAATTATTTCTTCATATTATATTTCAACTTACGATGTTATCAATGTTGTAAGTAACACATAATATTAATGAATTCATCGATCGTTTTTCCGAGTACTCGGGATATTTTCGACTGAAATACAAAAATAGACCTTTTTTATAATTGTAACACATAAAAATACAAAAATATTTTTCAGTGTTCTGGAAATTATCTGGTCAAAAAATCTTCGTGACCGTGTTAAGCTATTTTAAGTTTTAAAACAAAAAAAGTTTTAAAGGATACAGGATAATTTTAAAGGTATTTTTGTAACTGCTAGTCCTACTTTTCCCAAGACATGGCAATTTTTTCCACGCCCACTTTGATATATTCCAAAATCCGGTTGGATATCGTGTGATTACAATTTTGATTCATTTATATACAGGGGAAGTTTATGTTTTGCAGCAAACATATATTACAAGTTATATTCATAAATGTACAGGATTTTGTGAATCTTTCATAGAGTCTTTTGTTTGGAAATTTTGAGGTTCCATAAAAAAAACCAGTGGATATTTTTCGGAAAAAAAAACAGAAATACTAATGAATCAATTCAGAAAATTAACTATTAAAACAGATAATGTCCACTTAATTTTTTTTTCAAAAAATTTGACTGCGGCGCTTCTATTATTACTATAACTATCACAATATAAAAATAAACTAAAAATAAAAAATAACCTTGAATTACAAATAATTAAAAAAAAAAAAAACCAGTTGGGAAGGTTAGATCACATGGGAAATTTTAAAGTAGGTGTAATTATGATAGTTAGGATTATCAAAATTATAGTCGGTCTAAGCCGACTATAAATACCCTACACATATGTGTGGTTACCATTCAAAGTGATATATAGGTCACCAGGGTATACGAATCCTGAAAATAACTACAAACATTCAATCGCTGAAGAATTTCCATTCATTTGATACCCATATTTACAAATGGGTAGGTGTACCGAATTTCGATTTTTTTTTTTGTGAACCACAAGTCTTTTCGCCGGAAAACATTATTATCATGTATTTGAGCATGATGTCAATATATATTTGACCAACAAAGTTTACCTAAGCACGTATACATAAAAATTGATCTTTATATGTACATTTTATATGTGGTATTTGAACATAAGTGGTCGGATCATAGGTCACCATGGACCGATCTCGCCGATCTTCGCACATACAGCGTAGGTATATTAGTAATCTAAGTTATAAGTTTCATTTATCTAGCTCTTCAATTTTAAAAGTCTTAGGGATTTCAACAGACAGACAGACGGACAGACAGACAGACAGACAGACAGACAGACAGACAGACAGACAGACAGACAGACAGACAGACAGACAGACGGACAGACAGACAGACAGACAGACAGACAGACAGACGGACAGACAGACGGACAGACGGACATCGCTAAATCGACTCAGGAGGTCATGCTGATCAAGAATATATATACTTTTCCATACCGGAGATGCTTTCTTCTGGGTGTTACAAACGGCGTACCAAACTGAATATACCCTTTCACTCTTAGTGTAGGGTATAAAAATGGCGCGATTTTTTGAAATAAAAGTTCATGCGGCGCTTGTAACAGTGCAATATAAAATACTAAAAAAATTGGTTGACTATTATATACAAAAATAAACCATTAATATATGTAAGAGATTTTAATTTTTTTAAAAGTTAATTTTGATACTCACATATTTCAAAAAATTAAGTTAAAAAGTTTTTTTTATTTTTAAAAAGTACCACGTGACGTTGAGATCACTTTTTATATTTTTGTAACTTTTTCCCCGCCCACTTTGATATAATCCAAAATCCGGTTGGATATCGTGTGATTACACACACAGAAAAAAAAGTGTGTAAATATAACTAAAATGTTAATCAATCCAATTAATTTATAATTGAAACTCAGCCGATGTAACTTTTAGTAGCATTGAATCCCATATTCGTAATAATGAGAATATGTTAATTGGAGAAACATTAATAAATTTTTTTGTCATATTGATTATATTTTTTATTGGGTATTTTTAAATCATTAATTAATTAATTAATTGTAACATCAATTAAAAATTTCATTCGATAGAAATTGGATCAATTAAATATTTTGTTAAATTAAATAAAATATTAGTCGAATAGATAACATAAAATAAATATTAAATAAGTATTTATACTGTTTGATATGCTTTGTAGAATTCTTTCAATGAATGTTTTACCGAAGTCAGTTTTCACAACTTCTACAGGTGGGCCAATTAATAAGCTGTTTGTTCAAATTCTTGACCTCAAAAATAAATTGAGCCATTTAATGCTTTAATAACATAACATACACTAAATAATGTAATATTCTGTTTTAAAATCGCAACGTAGAAGAAAATAATGTTAGAAGAAACTGAACGACGCCGCCGACGCACGAGACGCACAAACAAAAAACAAAATGAAATCCAGAAGAAAAAAACAGTATTGCAATTTAAGAAAATGAATAAATAAAAAGTAACAAATAAAAGTAGTTAATACTATTAAAGATTTAGTTGTATTGAAATTATATTAAATTAATTCCTATTAATAATTTAATTAAAAAAATTGTAAATACAATTAATTACTTAGTAAATACATTCATATTTTTAATTGGAATACGATTTTGTTTGCTATTAATATCAATTGTTATATATACGTACAATATTTTTTTCTGTGCAATTTTGATTCATGTATACACAGGGAAAAATTATGTTTTGCAGCAAACATATATTACATGTTTCATACATGAATTTACAAGATTTTAAAATAAATCCATATCATAAGTTTTGAAATTAATACAAAAATAATTTAAAACATGGGTAAGTTCGGTCACATGGGGCGGATTTTTATAGTCGGTCAGGCCCGACTATGGAATACCCTACACCTTTGGTGGGGATATTAATGTGGGATATTTAACTGCATACCTCAATTTTAAAGTTTTTAATTATGCTGAATCTCCCCACCCTCAGAATACAATTCATATATCAAAAATTTACGTCTTATATCCCCATAAATAAAAAAATTTATATAAATGTATAAACAACTAAAAAAAAAAATTGAAAAATATAATTGGGCGGACCATGCATATTTAAACATATTTAAAATTTTGAAAGGCTAATATTTCATAGATTTGATTTTAATAATTTACGGATCAAATTTCCACTATGAAAACCCGGGATATAATGAAAAAAAAAGTGGGCGGATCACGCCCATTTTTGGACCACATATTTATAGGTGAATTCTAACAATACCATTTAAATTTTATAACTATACCTTGAATACTTTTCGAGTTATTAGTTCCGAAAGAGTTATATAAAAGTGACTTGTATGGGAGGTGGGCGTGTCCGCTGACCGATTTGGCTCATTTTCAAACTCAGTTCCTACTAAAATATATTGAGACGCAATTTCATCGCATTCTGATCAGTATTTCTCAAGATATTCTGTATTCGATTGTTTCAAAATTTGTTGATTTTTTTTCACTTTTACATCAATTTTTTTAAATTAATACGTCGTCAGAATTTTGATATGTAAATAATATTCTGAGTGTAAGAATGTTCAGCATAATTAAGAACTTTAAAGGTAGGTATACAATTAAATTCCCCACATTAAATGGGGTCGTTACAATATCTGAACAAAGTTGATATAACCTGTACCTCACAGGTGTAGGGTATAAATACCCAAAAAAAAAAACTTTAGATTACAAATAATTAAAAAAATATGGCGCGATTTTTTGTAAACAAAATTGCCTGCGGCGCTTCTAACAGTATCATATTGCAATATAAAATACTGAAAAAATTGGTAGACTATTATATCCCAGTCGAAAATGTGTTACTTATGACATCGATCGTCTCCTACTTACTTTGTAGTTACGAGTACTCGGAAATAATGCCACATCCTAGCTTACTTTACATGGGGTATGGTCGCTTTGTCGACGATAAAT
The DNA here is from genome assembly GCA_951804985.1 of Dryomyza anilis. Classification (NCBI taxonomy): domain Eukaryota; kingdom Metazoa; phylum Arthropoda; class Insecta; order Diptera; family Dryomyzidae; genus Dryomyza; species Dryomyza anilis. The sequence goes on along the minus strand of OX638135.1, from coordinate 28,719,094 downwards.
TTTGGTACTACAAGTAAGTAGGAACGTAAGTTGCCTTGTCTACTCCATAGCATACATTGTAAATAGGCGAGAAAGCGACTCTGTATACATTTCAGGTTAATTTGTGTGTGGGGAAGTAAATAATAGTTTGGCACTACAGTCCTATAAGAACTTAGGCTCACCATTTTGAGCTGTGCGTGTTATATTTGTATTCAAAGTGGTGGGACCTACTGTTTATAGCCGAATCCGAACGGCGAGTGAGAGCTTTTCATAGGCAATGTTTTACTCTCGTAGCGCGGTATAGAAAAATGTTTCTATGATAAGATGTTATTAGCCCCAGTCCAGGCTTGAACCGGGGACCTTTTGGCTCGCAGTCCAACGCACTAACCACTGAGCCGATCCTATTTTCAGATATTAATCATTTCGAACAATTTTTGCAAATTTACACATTTTTATACCCTACACTAAGAGTGAAAGGGTATATTCAGTTTGGTACGCCGTTTGTAACACCCAGAAGAAAGCATCTCCGGTATGGAAAAGTATATATATTCTTGATCAGCATGACCTCCTGAGTCGATTTAGCGATGTCCGTCTGTCCGTCTGTCTGTCCGTCTGTCTGTCTGTCTGTCTGTCTGTCTGTCCGTCTGTCTGTCCGTCTGTCTGTCTGTTGAAATCCCTAAGACTTTTAAAATTGAAGAGCTAGATAAATGAAACTTATAACTTAGATTACTAATATACCTACGCTGTATGTGCGAAGATCGGCGAGATCGGTCCATGGTGACCTATGATCCGACCACTTATGTTCAAATACCACATATAAAATGTACATATAAAGATCAATTTTTATGTATACGTGCTTAGGTAAACTTTGTTGGTCAAATATATATTGACATCATGCTCAAATACATGATAATAATGTTTTCCGGCGAAAAGACTTGTGGTTCACAAAAAAAAAAATCGAAATTCGGTACACCTACCCATTTGTAAATATGGGTATCAAATGAATGGAAATTCTTCAGCGATTGAATGTTTGTAGTTATTTTCAGGATTCGTATACCCTGGTGACCTATATATCACTTTGAATGGTAACCACACATATGTGTAGGGTATTTATAGTCGGCTTAGACCGACTATAATTTTGATAATCCTAACTATCATAATTACACCTACTTTAAAATTTCCCATGTGATCTAACCTTCCCAACTGGTTTATTTTATTTTCATTAACGTTATATTTTGTTTATATGCATACCCAAGTGGATATGGTTCTATGGACATGATTCGGACTCGTGGTATTGGGTAAATTTATACTTTGGTATGTGCATATTAATATGTACAATACAAAGAAATACATAATTTAAAAACTTAACTAAATACTGTTTAAACAAATATAATATCAACAGAAAATAAGAAAGCTGCTCGGTAATGGATCTTCTGATCGGTTGTTTAGGGAACAGGAAGTTGTCGGCTTACCCGGATAAGTAACTTTTCTACATTAGTTCTACATATCAACTTACGTAATAATCATATTAATCTATTTTACTAATATCTTGAGTATACCGAACTAACGCGCGTTAATAATGTTTATATAGACATATATTTTCTATATTTCAAAAATGTTGTTGTCATGTTCGATTTTTATATTTATGATTGAAGTTTTCGTTTTATTTATGATTGTAAGTAGGAGCTGTATTGTTCTATACTCATTTGTCGCTTACAGCGTAAGTGTAGTCATAATATTGAAAATATAATATTTTGTATATTCTATTTCTCACACACTAGTAATTCATGCTGTATGACACGCAAGGAAAGGTATATGTATTTTAAAATAGATCATTTGAAATTTTGTATAAATTATTTCTTCATATTATATTTCAACTTACGATGTTATCAATGTTGTAAGTAACACATAATATTAATGAATTCATCGATCGTTTTTCCGAGTACTCGGGATATTTTCGACTGAAATACAAAAATAGACCTTTTTTATAATTGTAACACATAAAAATACAAAAATATTTTTCAGTGTTCTGGAAATTATCTGGTCAAAAAATCTTCGTGACCGTGTTAAGCTATTTTAAGTTTTAAAACAAAAAAAGTTTTAAAGGATACAGGATAATTTTAAAGGTATTTTTGTAACTGCTAGTCCTACTTTTCCCAAGACATGGCAATTTTTTCCACGCCCACTTTGATATATTCCAAAATCCGGTTGGATATCGTGTGATTACAATTTTGATTCATTTATATACAGGGGAAGTTTATGTTTTGCAGCAAACATATATTACAAGTTATATTCATAAATGTACAGGATTTTGTGAATCTTTCATAGAGTCTTTTGTTTGGAAATTTTGAGGTTCCATAAAAAAAACCAGTGGATATTTTTCGGAAAAAAAAACAGAAATACTAATGAATCAATTCAGAAAATTAACTATTAAAACAGATAATGTCCACTTAATTTTTTTTCAAAAAATTTGACTGCGGCGCTTCTATTATTACTATAACTATCACAATATAAAAATAAACTAAAAATAAAAAATAACCTTGAATTACAAATAATTAAAAAAAAAAAAAACCAGTTGGGAAGGTTAGATCACATGGGAAATTTTAAAGTAGGTGTAATTATGATAGTTAGGATTATCAAAATTATAGTCGGTCTAAGCCGACTATAAATACCCTACACATATGTGTGGTTACCATTCAAAGTGATATATAGGTCACCAGGGTATACGAATCCTGAAAATAACTACAAACATTCAATCGCTGAAGAATTTCCATTCATTTGATACCCATATTTACAAATGGGTAGGTGTACCGAATTTCGATTTTTTTTTTTGTGAACCACAAGTCTTTTCGCCGGAAAACATTATTATCATGTATTTGAGCATGATGTCAATATATATTTGACCAACAAAGTTTACCTAAGCACGTATACATAAAAATTGATCTTTATATGTACATTTTATATGTGGTATTTGAACATAAGTGGTCGGATCATAGGTCACCATGGACCGATCTCGCCGATCTTCGCACATACAGCGTAGGTATATTAGTAATCTAAGTTATAAGTTTCATTTATCTAGCTCTTCAATTTTAAAAGTCTTAGGGATTTCAACAGACAGACGGACAGACAGACAGACAGACAGACAGACGGACAGACAGACAGACAGACGGACAGACAGACGGACAGACGGACATCGCTAAATCGACTCAGGAGGTCATGCTGATCAAGAATATATATACTTTTCCATACCGGAGATGCTTTCTTCTGGGTGTTACAAACGGCGTACCAAACTGAATATACCCTTTCACTCTTAGTGTAGGGTATAAAAATGGCGCGATTTTTTGAAATAAAAGTTCATGCGGCGCTTGTAACAGTGCAATATAAAATACTAAAAAAATTGGTTGACTATTATATACAAAAATAAACCATTAATATATGTAAGAGATTTTAATTTTTTTAAAAGTTAATTTTGATACTCACATATTTCAAAAAATTAAGTTAAAAAGTTTTTTTTATTTTTAAAAAGTACCACGTGACGTTGAGATCACTTTTTATATTTTTGTAACTTTTTCCCCGCCCACTTTGATATAATCCAAAATCCGGTTGGATATCGTGTGATTACACACACAGAAAAAAAAGTGTGTAAATATAACTAAAATGTTAATCAATCCAATTAATTTATAATTGAAACTCAGCCGATGTAACTTTTAGTAGCATTGAATCCCATATTCGTAATAATGAGAATATGTTAATTGGAGAAACATTAATAAATTTTTTTGTCATATTGATTATATTTTTTATTGGGTATTTTTAAATCATTAATTAATTAATTAATTGTAACATCAATTAAAAATTTCATTCGATAGAAATTGGATCAATTAAATATTTTGTTAAATTAAATAAAATATTAGTCGAATAGATAACATAAAATAAATATTAAATAAGTATTTATACTGTTTGATATGCTTTGTAGAATTCTTTCAATGAATGTTTTACCGAAGTCAGTTTTCACAACTTCTACAGGTGGGCCAATTAATAAGCTGTTTGTTCAAATTCTTGACCTCAAAAATAAATTGAGCCATTTAATGCTTTAATAACATAACATACACTAAATAATGTAATATTCTGTTTTAAAATCGCAACGTAGAAGAAAATAATGTTAGAAGAAACTGAACGACGCCGCCGACGCACGAGACGCACAAACAAAAAACAAAATGAAATCCAGAAGAAAAAAACAGTATTGCAATTTAAGAAAATGAATAAATAAAAAGTAACAAATAAAAGTAGTTAATACTATTAAAGATTTAGTTGTATTGAAATTATATTAAATTAATTCCTATTAATAATTTAATTAAAAAAATTGTAAATACAATTAATTACTTAGTAAATACATTCATATTTTTAATTGGAATACGATTTTGTTTGCTATTAATATCAATTGTTATATATACGTACAATATTTTTTTCTGTGCAATTTTGATTCATGTATACACAGGGAAAAATTATGTTTTGCAGCAAACATATATTACATGTTTCATACATGAATTTACAAGATTTTAAAATAAATCCATATCATAAGTTTTGAAATTAATACAAAAATAATTTAAAACATGGGTAAGTTCGGTCACATGGGGCGGATTTTTATAGTCGGTCAGGCCCGACTATGGAATACCCTACACCTTTGGTGGGGATATTAATGTGGGATATTTAACTGCATACCTCAATTTTAAAGTTTTTAATTATGCTGAATCTCCCCACCCTCAGAATACAATTCATATATCAAAAATTTACGTCTTATATCCCCATAAATAAAAAAATTTATATAAATGTATAAACAACTAAAAAAAAAAATTGAAAAATATAATTGGGCGGACCATGCATATTTAAACATATTTAAAATTTTGAAAGGCTAATATTTCATAGATTTGATTTTAATAATTTACGGATCAAATTTCCACTATGAAAACCCGGGATATAATGAAAAAAAAAGTGGGCGGATCACGCCCATTTTTGGACCACATATTTATAGGTGAATTCTAACAATACCATTTAAATTTTATAACTATACCTTGAATACTTTTCGAGTTATTAGTTCCGAAAGAGTTATATAAAAGTGACTTGTATGGGAGGTGGGCGTGTCCGCTGACCGATTTGGCTCATTTTCAAACTCAGTTCCTACTAAAATATATTGAGACGCAATTTCATCGCATTCTGATCAGTATTTCTCAAGATATTCTGTATTCGGACAGCAAGACAGCAATACAGCAAGACAGCATGACGGACATGGCTAAACGGACTCGGGTAGTGATGCTGATCAAGAATATATATACTTTTCCATACCGGACACGCCTCCTAAGGGGCGTTACAATGTATGCACAAAGTTAATATACCTTGTACCTCATAGGTGTAGGGTATAAAAATTTGGAATTAAAAGTAAAATCCTGTTAAAGACATTAAATTTACGATTGGAAATATATTATGTTTGTCGAAAACAAAATTTTCTCTGCATGTTTAAAACGTCACGTTGAGTACGGATTGAGGATACCCTAATTACTAATTACTATAAGTCACAATGAAAAGAAATTTTGATATATTCAAAATATAAATTATGACGTTTTCAAAAAGATATTGTTTCATGTAAATTATTTATTATTTGTTAACAAATCTTTTACGCGACTGTATAGTTATGCAGTATATTTAGCCGGTATACGACTCTTTTCCTATCTTAAATAAAATCAATTTTTATGTATTATTTTTAATAAAAAATTAATAAAAAAAAAAAATTCTATTTGAAAATTTTATGTGTCACACCCCCCATAAGATTCTTCTTAGGACCGGCCCTGCCCCCCATAGAAGGTACATTTTCCAGATGGTGTATATCAACAGTTATGATAGTGATATAAAGATATTTCACACCAGGGTATCAACCACCCCAAATTTTATAAACTTACCACACCGAAATTCACCACACCAAAACTCACCACTCCCCACACCAACTCACCTCAACAAAATTCACCTCACTAAAACTCACCACACTAAAATTCACCACACTAAAACTTCTACTGGGAAAAACTCTACGAGGAAGAAGTCTACGGGAAAGAATTCTACCGGAAGAGCGTACTACGGGGAGTAATTTTACGGGGAAGATATAAATAATAATATTCTAATAATAATAAAATATTCTTTATATGAATAAAATAACTCCATATCCTTGCATTCACAAAATCTTGGAACGAGTCGTGCACGGGTCCAGCTAGTTACATATAATTATTAATTTCCAATATAAGATATTTTGAAAATTTTTCTTATATGGGAGATTACACGCCCACTTGTCCAATCAAGATCAAATTTCGAGAACTTCATTATACACTAAGAAAACAAAGATAATTGCTAGAAATATCACAGCCCTAAATATCAAGTTATTTTCAAATTATTTAAATCGTATTTGAGACAACCATCACTCAAACATCCGTCAAATACGATAAATATTGCTAGCAAACATCTTTCTAATTTACGATTATCTATAGCAACCATCAATTAAACATCTGACAAATAGCAAGATAGTTGATGAATATTTGGAAAGGGTACTCCATTAGAATTCGCGGAGTAATTTTTATTGAATTGAAATAAAATGAACCAAATGTATTTTTATTTATTCTAGAATTAAAAAAGTATCCTGGTATACATCGCCATCGTCTTTTTAAATCCTTTGAAGGCAAAATTGTACAACGACTTGAGATTTCTTCGCAGAAGAACCAAGTCCGACCGGCGACGCTATCATCAAAGTAAACTGTGAAATGAAATATTTTCCATCACGTGTTGATAATTTAAATCACAGGATATTTTATTTTCACTTTTACCATTAAAATGTAATATTTGAGTTGGCACTTTTTTACACCATTTGATTTACTTCATTGTTGTGGATAAATCGAGCGTAAGGAAAAAGTACGCCATTTTCCTTTTTTATGGTAGTCAAATGTCAAAATACCTCAAAAGTAAATATCTCAATTTTCATTGCTGTTGTGGCAAACATCTTATAACTATCTGAATATACGTCATATTTAAAAAATATTAATAGTTTTGCTGCAACTTTATTGAAAGTTATGGGATGTTTGAATATTTTCTTTCATAAACATCTTGTTTTCTTAGTGTATTAATGTAAAACATTTACTATAAAGTTGCATAACTGCACCCAAAAAAATACTGTATTAAAAATAACTAAAAATGTCTTTAAAATAAATACGTATGTATTTGATTTACTTCCAAAAGCATATGTTGTTATTTTTACTAAACTGATGTAGTAGTTTTTGTATGGAAAATTACTACTTAATTTAACAGATTTTCTATATAAAATTTCAGTACATATGTATTAATAAACCTACATTTTGTCTTTATTTATACATCCAGAAATATGTAGAAAAATTATATGCCTTTAATTTCACAATAATATGTAGTTATTTTACTTTGTTGTGATAATTAATTAAATAACATATTTATTTTTATTAATTCGGAAAATTATATGAATGAATATTAATATAATCTTTTGAATACCAAAAATAAAATATAAGAATTATAAATCTGAAAACTATTTAGTTGTATAGTACAAATACAACTAAAGATTGCTACCCACAACCACAAGAAAAATCTACATATAAATGAATAAATAAATAAATAAATAAATAAATAAATAAATAAATAAATAAATAAGTAAATAAATAAATAAATAAATAAAAATATAAATAAAACAAAAAATGTCCTGATCATAAGATGGATGCACCACTAAGTTTCATCAGTTCTGACGACTCAAAGGAATGGCAAGCACTTCAGTGTTTCTTTTCGGTTGAAACACATAAGAATAATATGCTATGGTAAAACCATACCATGGTAAAAGCATAAAGATGTCATATCAACTATTACTGTCTTAACAGAATACAGGCGGCGATCGAAAAATGAGCGAGCGAACATTGAAAACATCGAAAATTTGTCGTCTCAATGCTAATGTCATGGCGCGCCACATCAACAAATCTCATCTGCATATGCGTGCTACATTTGTATACTGCAGAGTTGACAACTAAGTTTTAAAACCAAAAATGTTCAGCGGTAAATTTAGTTGGCAGCCTTATAGTCTTCTCTCATTAAGACGGTCCGGTCAGATGCTACGGACAGTTTTGGTTTATTTATATACCTCTTTCGCAGTCATCCGTCGTGTGCAAAAAAAAACAACAACAAAAACCAGTTTCTGCAATATGAAACCAAAGAATTTGTTTATACCTGCACGAGGGACGACCTTTCGTAATTCGTTCGTCAGCGATCCCACACGAATTCAAATGAAAGCAAAAAAATCAAAACATCCATACAGTTTGTGCAATATGTAGAGAACGAATTTTCAATACATGGTGTAGTAAAAAATAAGACAAATAAAGGCAAATGTATTTAAAAAAACAACTAAATGTAGTAGAAGTATATTTTTCAAAACAAAGAGATAAAAGATATATAATTTGCTACAGTACAGCTTTAACAAATTAGTGGCTTTTTGACAAGTCTTCCATATACATTCTAATATTATTTTAAATTGGAAATAATTTTTTTATTATTGGTAACGCTAAACATTTGGTTTTAAAAATATAAACAAAACTTAGCTGTTTTTGAAAGTAATTTATCTTTTCATATTTAGAGACATTTTAAAAGATTTTATATAATAAATTCAATTTTAATCCAATTTTTATAAAAACAATTAACTTTAAGTGATACATATTTTTGTGTACAGGGGAATTTATAGTAAATTTATAGAATATAATGTATAGAAGAATTTATAATATGTAAATAATTTATAATTTAATATTAAACTATAATACATAAAATAATTGCATAATACATTTTATATATTATGAAGTACACGTATTTCAAAAATAACAACTACAGAAAACAAATACATACTACATATTCTGCAATATGTAGAAAATGAATTTCTAATACATTATGTAATAAAATCCAGACAAATTAATACAAATGTTTTAAAAAAAGATGAACATGTAGTAGAATTGCATTTTTTCCAAACGAAGACATAAATGTAGTAAAATTTACTACAGTAATTTTTTCGGTGTGTAGCTCCCGTAATTTCCAACATATATTTATTTAATTATTTTAGTTGTATTGGAGGTACCACGCCCACTTTTAAAAAGCGCCAACCAACTTTTTGCCCAATCAACTTATTCGGTTCTCTCAACCGGTTAGTGGGTTATTATTGTCAAAATGAAAGAGTTGTAGTTTGTACTGCAACCAATTTCGAACTGTTTTAGAACTATTTAGTAGAGATTTAGAACCATTAGACTAATATTTCAAGTGGCTAATATGGCAGTTCCGTCAGAATATTCGTAAACCATTCGATTTAACCGTATGAAGTTAGTTGGTACAACTAATTTTTAATTCTTCCAACCTCATGCCAAACGAGAATTTTTTATTTTATTTTATTTTATTTTATTTATTTTATTTATTTTATTTATTTTATTTATTTTATTTATTTTATTTATTTTATTTATTTTATTTATTTTATTTATTTTATTTATTTTATTTATTTTATTTTACTTTATTTTATTTTATTTTATTTTATTTATTTTATTTATTTTATTTATTTTATTTATTTTATTTATTTTATTTATTTTATTTATTTTATTTATTTTATTTATTTTATTTATTTTATTTATTTTATTTTACTTTATTTTATTTTATTTTATTTTATTTATTTATTTTATTTATTTTATTTATTTTATTTATTTTATTTATTTTATTTATTTTATTTATTTTATTTATTTTATTTATTTTATTTATTTTATTTATTTTATTTATTTTATTTATTTTATTTATTTTATTTATTTTATTTATTTTATTTATTTTATTTATTTTATTTATTTTATTTATTTTATTTATTTTATTTATTTTATTTATTTTATTTATTTTATTTATTTTATTTATTTTATTTATTTTATTTATTTTATTTATTTTATTTATTTTATTTATTTTATTTATTTTATTTATTTTATTTATTTTATTTATTTTATTTATTTTATTTATTTTATTTATTTTATTTATTTTATTTATTTTATTTATTTTATTTATTTTATTTATTTTATTTATTTTATTTATTTTATTTATTTTATTTATTTTATTTATTTTATTTATTTTATTTATTTTATTTATTTTATTTATTTTATTTATTTTATTTATTTTATTTATTTTATTTATTTTATTTATTTTATTTATTTTATTTATTTTATTTATTTTATTTATTTTATTTATTTTATTTATTTTATTTATTTTATTTATTTTATTTATTTTATTTATTTTATTTATTTTATTTATTTTATTTATTTTATTTATTTTATTTATTTTATTTATTTTATTTATTTTATTTATTTTATTTATTTTATTTATTTTATTTATTTTATTTATTTTATTTATTTTATTTATTTTATTTATTTTATTTATTTTATTTATTTTATTTATTTTATTTATTTTATTTATTTTATTTATTTTATTTATTTTATTTATTTTATTTATTTTATTTATTTTATTTATTTTATTTATTTTATTTATTTTATTTATTTTATTTATTTTATTTATTTTATTTATTTTATTTATTTTATTTATTTTATTTATTTTATTTATTTTATTTATTTTATTTATTTTATTTATTTTATTTATTTTATTTATTTTATTTATTTTATTTATTTTATTTATTTTATTTATTTTATTTATTTTATTTATTTTATTTATTTTATTTATTTTATTTATTTTATTTATTTTATTTATTTTATTTATTTTATTTATTTTATTTATTTTATTTATTTTATTTATTTTATTTATTTTATTTATTTTATTTATTTTATTTATTTTATTTATTTTATTTATTTTATTTATTTTATTTATTTTATTTATTTTATTTATTTTATTTATTTTATTTATTTTATTTATTTTATTTATTTTATTTATTTTATTTATTTTATTTATTTTATTTATTTTATTTATTTTATTTATTTTATTTATTTTATTTATTTTATTTATTTTATTTATTTTATTTATTTTATTTATTTTATTTATTTTATTTATTTTATTTATTTTATTTATTTTATTTATTTTATTTATTTTATTTATTTTATTTATTTTATTTATTTTATTTATTTTATTTATTTTATTTATTTTATTTATTTTATTTATTTTATTTATTTTATTTATTTTATTTATTTTATTTATTTTATTTATTTTATTTATTTTATTTATTTTATTTATTTTATTTATTTTATTTATTTTATTTATTTTATTTATTTTATTTATTTTATTTATTTTATTTATTTTATTTATTTTATTTATTTTATTTATTTTATTTATTTTATTTATTTTATTTATTTTATTTATTTTATTTATTTTATTTATTTTATTTATTTTATTTATTTTATTTATTTTATTTATTTTATTTATTTTATTTATTTTATTTATTTTATTTATTTTATTTATTTTATTTATTTTATTTATTTTATTTATTTTATTTATTTTATTTATTTTATTTATTTTATTTATTTTATTTATTTTATTTATTTTATTTATTTTATTTATTTTATTTATTTTATTTATTTTATTTATTTTATTTATTTTATTTATTTTATTTATTTTATTTATTTTATTTATTTTATTTATTTTATTTATTTTATTTATTTTATTTATTTTATTTATTTTATTTATTTTATTTATTTTATTTATTTTATTTATTTTATTTATTTTATTTATTTTATTTATTTTATTTATTTTATTTATTTTATTTATTTTATTTATTTTATTTATTTTATTTATTTTATTTATTTTATTTATTTTATTTATTTTATTTATTTTATTTATTTTATTTATTTTATTTATTTTATTTATTTTATTTATTTTATTTATTTTATTTATTTTATTTATTTTATTTATTTTATTTATTTTATTTATTTTATTTATTTTATTTATTTTATTTATTTTATTTATTTTATTTATTTTATTTATTTTATTTATTTTATTTATTTTATTTATTTTATTTATTTTATTTATTTTATTTATTTTATTTATTTTATTTATTTTATTTATTTTATTTATTTTATTTATTTTATTTATTTTATTTATTTTATTTATTTTATTTATTTTATTTATTTTATTTATTTTATTTATT